>OW240914.1:105196729-105440168 GCA_933207985.1 Pelobates cultripes
AGATTCTTTCTATATGCTACTAATGGATTGACATCTTGAGACCTATCAGTGACCCCCAACTAGGATCTGTACTCAATTTATTTTGCTGTTCTATCCAAGTTGCATGATATTTTATGACTTTTTTTAAATCTCCTTTTTTCTATTACTTGGTGGGGGTAGCAGGAAGAATAACAAAAAAACAACAACATAGGAATTACTTGTACTATTATGCAAAACTTGGGTAATGTAGGTACAGGTAGCCAAGACGTCATGTTTTATTTGAATACGAATAAGAGTAAAGTTATATGTTTTATACTCCTATGTTTGCTGCTCCTACAATAACAACAATAAACTGTTGTGTTAAAGAGGCTGTTGGCTGGGATTGTGCCCTATGCACAGGGAGACACATGAATATTAATCTAAAATACTAAGTATATGAATACAACCCACAGATGTCTCACACCTTTGTCTCTGCCTCCCATGTTAAAGGCCAAACCGAGACAGGCTGCTTCATTTGTGATAAAATAAGGAGTCTTTAGAATAGGGCTGAAACTAAAGAGTGTTTTCATAATAGATTCAATAAATAATATTTTTTTCCCATTTAGATTAAAAATAAAAAATGCAATGCAATTTTTGTGTATATTTAACCCCTTAAGGACCAAACTTCTGGAATAAAAGGGAATCATGACATGTCACACATGTCATGTGTCACAAAATCCACAACTTCATATTAACACAACTGTTTTGTCCGATTATTAACCTCTTAAGACCGGAGGGCGTATTATTACGCCCTATTTTAGGCGGCTCTAAACGCAGCCGGGGCGCAATAGTACGCCCTCCGGTCTTTCTATACTTACCCGGTCGCCGGCGATCCCATGCCGGCGATCACGGTTGGGGGGCTCCCAGGGAGCCCCCCGCGGCACTTCCGACCCCCTGGCAGCCCTCCCGGCCATGTGAGAGTAAGGTCCTTGCGAGAAGGAATGCCTGGTTCTCGTATGGGCAACCTACCCTGGAAGGTTCAGGTCGCTGTTTGCCCGACCCTACCTTATGGCCGAAATACTGTACTGTCATGGCACTTGTCAGGCTTCAGAGTGAGCCCCGCTGCCTGAATTTGCTTGAGTACCCTAGATAGGCGCTCCAGACGATCTTCCCAAGTGCGGCTGTAGATGGTAATATCATCCAAGTACGCACATGCGAAGTCCTGAAATCTCTCTACGAGCCTATCGGCCATCCGCTGAAAGGTTGCCGGGGAATTCTTCATCCCAGAGGGCATAACCTTAAACTGGTATAGCCCAAATGTGGTAACGAATGCCGACTTAGGGATGGCCGAATAACCTTTGCACAAAGCTAGGGTAGTCAAGTAATTCCCCCCAGCCACACAATCTAGTATTAGGCCTGAAGCTTGTCTTTTTTAGACGGCTTCAGAGCCAATACTTTCTGTCCTATTTCTAGGACTCTTGGTCGCCCCTATTGTACCACCTCTTCTGACGTCGTTGGGCCGCCTGCAGATTATCCCGAACGGAGTCAGTGAGCGTCTGCAAGCGGTCTCTCGACTCCAGAACATAGGGCACAATTGGTATTCCTCCCTCTCCTGTGTTACCCTCCCAGTGCTCCCGTATAAGGTCTAGGAGTCCCCGGATATTTCTCCCGTATAGGAGTTTGAAGGAGGAGAACTCTGTAGACGCCTGGGGCACTTCACAGTAGGCAAACAGGAGGTGGGGAAGAAATCTTTCCCTGTACCGACAGGAGGCAGCAAATGTCTTAAGCATCTGCTTGAGCGTGCCAGTAAAATTTTTACAGAGTCGGTTCGTCTGGGGCTGGTAGGGAGAGCTGAACAGGGGTTTCACTCCGCAATTCAGCCATAACTGTTGGGTCACAGTTGCGGTGAATTGAGTCGACTACCGTGAGGATATAGCTTTTTCCTGAGGTGCTGGGCTTACTGAGGGGCCCTATCAAGTCCACCACCACCCTATGGAAGGGTTCCTCAATGATGGGTAAAGGGTGTAACTTGGCCTTCGGGTGGTCACCCTTCTTCCCTATCCTTTGGCAGGTGTCACACGTTCTGCAGTTATCCTGCAGGTCCCGTGTAATCCTTGGCCAAAAGAAGATCTGGGTCAGCTGGTCTTTTGTCTTCCAGACCCCCAGATGTCCCGTTAGGGGGATGTCACAGCTAAGCTTGAGTAGCTCAGCCCTAAATATATGGGGTACTACCTGTGGTGACATTCTGTCATCAAACTAATATGGTGAACAGGGATCATGTGACCAAGCTCATGTATGCCTTTCTTACAGTGGGATAAGCTTTACCTGTTGATATGGTAATTGGGTAATTCAATACCTTTACAAGTCAGGAAAGAGGTAACCACTTCCCCCTATCTCTATTCCTCCCTGTTCCTTCTTGGCTGTGCTACTGAGCAGTCCCTTAAGCAGACGTGGCCTAATTTCTATCATGGTGAACTGTGAGTGGGATTTTATAAGATGTAGTTGTTATTGTTAGTTAGGTTGTTGTTGCTATAGTTAGTTTGATTGTGTGTCATTATTTGTATGTTGTTGTTGTTTTGTCTCTGAATAAATATTTGTTAAAGTAGACGGACCAGTTTATATGTGTATGCGTACATAATAATTTATAGAGTTTGGTAATTTACCACACTACCAACTGCCTTTTTGCTATCTTTGCAGCCCTGCTACCTATCCCCCCTGTTACCCGATATAACAAACCCTTGTCTCATTCAAACCTTGAGCTATATGTACTTGGGGGGACGATGCCTCCTTCCTATACCCTTCTAGTGTGGGTTCTGCCCTCTGTTCTTGCTCAAATCCCTGGGGGGTACCCCACAATGGCAGAGGGGCTTCGGTTAAGGGAGGGACAAGAGATCCTACCTGAGGTTCCTCGGAGTGTGCTGGCTCCCCCTGTGGGCTTGCGATCTGGTGGTCACTGGGTACATGTGGGTGAGCTGGGAGGTTATGCAGTCCACGTCATTCCCCAACAACACCTCAGCTGGTAGCTCCTTAATTATGCCCACCTCCAGATGCTTGGCTCCCGAGCCCCAGTTGAGGTGCACCCGGGACGTGAGGAGCTTATGGATGGCGGCCCCCGCCACCCTTACGGCTACTGTCTTGTTGGTGCGGGCCTGAGCACAGCTTTTGTGCGGCTGTTCCAGGGTGAGGGTGACGCCCGCGTCTCTCAGGCCCGTGCATCCTACCTGCCAATGGTGAACCACTGGCGTTGACGCTCCCGTTTGTCACCTGCAGCCTGGACTGAGTACACCTCGTGCAGAGTCATCCATTGCTCCTTGCTGTGGTCTGGGTCACCGGGGGAATCTGGTGGAAACAATGGGCGGCCACCCTAGTGGGTTGGGGTGCTGGTCTTTCCCAACCTCCTCTGTTGCGGTTAGGGCAGTTGTGCTTAGAGTGCCCGGGCTGTTGGCAATTGTGGCATACAAAGGTAGGACATCGAGTGGGTGCTGGAGCAGGTGCTGGGGTTAAAGGAGCGTGTCTGGGTGGTGGTGGTGGTGGTGCGGTTTGTACCTGGTATGAGGGCCTGAACGTGGGCCGCCCTCCGCTGAGCTCCATTCGCCTGCCATCCTGGTATTCAGCCAATTTAGCTGCTTCCACCACTGTCTTAGGTTAACGGTCCCTCACCCAGTCTCTGATCTGTTGGAGTGTGATCAAAGAACTGCTCCAGTAATAATAGTTGTAAAGCATCCTCTAGAGAAGTTGCCCGGCAGCCCTGCATCCAATTTTTGGCTGCCTGGTGCATTCGGAAGGCCCACTCAGCAAAAGAGTCTTTATGGTTGTGACAAATGCCGCTTTCCACAGACGTTTGCCATGGACGCTTGCCATGGGGAACAAACGCTGCTTGCGATCCAGGCGGAACACCCTGTAGTTCATCTGCTGGAGCCTTGGAAAGTTGACCGGCAAAAGCACCAAATGCTCTGGAACTGTTTTGGGCATAGGACCACGTGTGCGGCCGGTCAGAACTTTAACACGGTGGCGATTCCTCTGTACTGCATGGATCTGAGTGCAATTTTCACAACTTGGGCGCTCAAATCAGGGGTGTTTGAGGATGTAGAATTTGTGTGGTTATTAGGTATTGTATTTTTATTATGATTTTGTGTATATTTTCTTGTATCTGAGAGATCAGACTCAATTATCTCTCAGCTTCAGTAATTAAGGGGATGAGTTTATATATGACCCTGAAGGGAGACTGTGTATTGTGAGTGTGTTCTACATAATGTCATTATTGCTGTGCATTGTGTATAAAAGGCCATCTGGCCAGATTAAATGCATTCCAGCTTGTACTCCCAGAACCATGTGTTGTCTGGTTACTGGGAGGGGAAAAGGCTATTCTTAAATCACGTTCCAGTGTGGAGGATTCAGCGGGGAAAGTCCTTGTAACCTTAAGTCTTGATGAGTGTCATCCAGTGCCTGGAGGTGTCTAGAGTGAATTCCCTATTCGGCTCCAGGAGGGAGTGGTTCCAGGACCCCAGTCAAGCCACAGCGACTGTGGGCAGAAGTGTCCCCTGTTCCAGCTAGGAAGCGGTCCTTGGCGGAGATTTTTTAACTAAATTGCTTTTGAATTAATAATCTATATAAAATATAGCCTTCCACATAGGATACACTTTAGTTTAAGGTTCTTAAGCATGAAGTGGTGGATAAGTTATGTAGCACGAGGCTGTATATTTGCAAAATATTTAAATTGTTGATACATTAATTAATTGAACTTGTGTCTGCAGAGAAAACATGCACTGCAGGTGGTACCCTATTACTTCTATAACTTAGAATTTAAGACCAACCTTGTCTTAGCAACAATTTTATGTAGAAAGTCAGGTTTCTCTATTTATATTTTATAACTAATTGAGAATACAATAAAAATTTACATTTGGAAGCAATAACTTTGTCTTAAAAACATTTATTGAGGGGGGGGGAACCGTCAGCGCAGGGAGTAAGACGTCATCTTATACAGCTCCGATACCTCAGCTCTGGAAAACCTGACTTACTGCAAGACACACGCGGTATCCAGCTGTACAACTGCCACTACTGCACTAGGGAATCCCCAGCAGTCCGGCAGATGCCAAATTTATATATACCGCGAGTACTAAAACGTGGTGCCGAGAGGTCTCATAGCTGCTGAGGAATGCATTCTGGAACACCACTGGCTTTGACACATTCTTAACACATCCAAGCACAGACAAAGCACCTTCTGACATCAATGGGGCCAAATCACAGAGGCTGGCCATGACGGGGAACAATCAAGATATCGGCCTGATGCTGGCCTCCACTTCCCAACCTTGTGAATCACCACCCCCTCGGCCTGAAACACCCCACGACCTTAATGTCGGGGAAGGTCCTGTGGCAGAAGCCCCAGTAGCGAATGGAGCTACAACACTAGTTACTAAACAGGACATTCATGACCTATTAGCACACTTTCAAGAAAACAGAGATGCAAGCCGTAACTTACAGGCTCCAGGACTCAGAAGAGGACATGATTGACCTGAAACAAGGCATGCAAGCCCAAGCTGAGTCGCTGCAGCACCTGCAAACCCTGCACTCTCAACTAACCACCATAGTGGACCTCCTGGAAGATAGAGGTCGGCAAAAAAACGTCAACATCAGAAGAGTGGGAGATTTTGTTCCCACAGATGAGCTCCCTCACTTTATCACTTTCTTACTCTCTTTTGTAAGAATTCCTAACCTCGTACTTGGGCCCTAACACTGTTTGCATAGAATGACTCTCATGGGTTTGAGCCCTCTGGAGCTACCTCCTCCATATTACAAGTCCTACATACTGGCCCACTACAAAAACCTCTTTACAACTGTACTGTGAGATGGTAACACGTGTCTTCTCTCCTCTTTTTCTATTGCACAGAACCGACTTACATACTTGTTTACCATGTTTAAAAAAAAAAAAAACCATGTAAAAAAATGTTCCTTGCAATGTTATGCTTACAGTTCATGCTAGTCTCACTATTGCTGTTGCTATATATATATAAAGAATAATCCATAATTAATCCATAATTAAAGCAGAGTAAATAAAGTTTATATATATATATATATATATATATATATATGTGTGTGTGTGTGTAAAATAAAATCAGAAACGCTCCTGATCGTTACAGATTAATCTCTCGTTCATGCGTTAATACAGACGCAAAAACATGCTCTCCCAATTCTGTGTCAGTTAACTAATAATTGGTGTTTATACAGATTTTTAGATAGCAATACTTCCGGTAATTTTTGGGCAGGAAAAATACTCTATTATACATTAAAACAGGTAATTGTAGTTTAGGGGTAAACCGTTGTCAATCAACAAAAAATGAATTAACCTTAAGTCTTGATTTCTTGGCAAATAGACAAGGCCATGAAGGAATATTGAGGACCATAGACAAGGCAATGACTTAATAATGAAGAGCTTGACCTGGCGTAGCAAGACAAAATGTTGTCTATAGTCTAAACATTTTACTCACGAAGCTGGACGTGAAGCCAGTTGGGTAACAAAAAGAACACAGTTGAAACTATAAAATTTTCCATTGTAAGGAACAACACAATGTACACCTTACCTTAAAGCAATGGTTTCCAAACTAGTCCTCAAGACATGCCTACCAGTCCAGGATTTAGGGATTACCCGACGGGCACACAGGAGAGCCGCAAGATATTTTCCCGATGCTATGATGATTGCACCGGGAACCGTGCATCCCTCTCCTCGGGTTTGTCTGCATGAGTTTGTAGCGTTGCCATGGTTACCATGGCAACACTACGAATCTTGTGAGAGTGAACTCTAGCAGCTCTTGAGGCTGCTAGAGTTCACGCTCACCACTGAGACCAACAGGGCGTCTCCAACAGAGCACCAGGGATTCTCTTGTACTGTCCCACCTCCCAGTCAAAGGTAAGCAGGAATGGGGGTGTGAAAAGCATTATTTTTATTAAAAAAAATAAAAAATTATTTATGAATTTGCCTTCCCACCCCCCCAGACCCCACCATAACTACCTACATACACATTACCCCCCATAAACACAATTGCCCATCACACACTGCACCCCTCACACATACTACTTCCCCTATCCCCTTTTACAGCCCCTATCCCAGCAGATCCCAGGTAATTTGTCAAACTGTTCTTAAAAAGTTTTACTACTTACTCTGGGAGGGCACTACAGAACTAGTGGCACTATAACCACTACAAAGTGCTGTAGTGGTTATTGTGCCTGGATTGTTTCTTTAAATAATCTACCAGTGCCCCTCCCAAGATTAGGTTCTGGAACTGCGCTTGAACGGCAAGCATTTCTGCTGATCAGGGGCCCTGTATATGCTGCTGCGCTGTACATATATACAACCTAGAATTTTTTTTGACTTGGGGCGCCTTGGAAAAATATAATATTAAGGGCGCCTTGAACCTAAAAAGTTTGGGAACCACTGGTATATAACATAATCAGTTCTGAATTAAATAGACTGCTTTAAATCAAATCCATTCTGCGGGTGGCCCCTCTTTATTCTGTTCCTTACTGCTACCTCAAGATTTAGAAAGTGAGTTAAGCAAAAGAAACAGACAAAAGTTTCAACAGGTGTAGTTATGGTTGAGGCAGACTTTGCTGATGCACCAACTCCCTTCTCACTGCGAGGTCCTCTGTTAGCATTACATTTATCATTTGTTCATGTGTCTGAAATATCAGCCTTCTGAACTTTGGGTGCAGGGCACAGGAGACAATCACTGCTTGGTACTTGGTCTAAAAGAATCCTCTTTTACCAGCTTTGGAGCTGCTCTGTAGCAGTGATTTAGAAAGACATCAGTGGAGATGACCCAAAAGCAGCACCTTTGGTGGACCTAAACAACCCCTTCACAACTGCAGGCACTGAAAAGTTTGTGACGTATTCTTGTCCACTCATAAACACAGACAAACATCCAAAAGGCTTCAAAGCGGTGGAAGTAGACTCCACGGTCTGGTTTTAAATCAAGATAGTGTTTGCTCCTTTGCATGATGAATGTGTCAGACAGGGTTGCAGTCAGTTAATCACATAGTACATACTGTTCAATCTTGTACTGTCCTGAAAAAGCTTGTGCTCAGATGTTCCCATTTGTTTGTTTCATTTTAAGCTTGCTGCTACCTAGCTTACTTTTTTTTTTAATGTTCAACAAGACATCTTCCAGCTCCAATAGCTTTTTCAATGCCTTGTATAATTTAGCGCAGCAGTGATCACCAGCTGCAAGGCGTAACCAGTGCAGTGGATTCTGGTCCACCCATGCTTCTCCTCCAGTAAGTTTGCAGGAGCCATAATATTGCCACCATTATCATATATAATGGCAATTATTTTCTCAGGGGAAATTTAAACTTTGCAGCTATCGTCTCCAACCATATTGCAATGTTTGTTGTTGTATGTCTGTCAAGTGGCATGGTAGTGAGGCAGACAGGCATCATCTTCTATTGATAGTTCTTCCAACTAGATGATAATGAGATTCGTTCATAACTATTTTATACATGGATAGAGCATTTGCTCAAAGTGACATGTGAGAACATGTGGAATCTGTTATTGTCTTGCTGTTGGCTATCTTGCTATTTTTTCTCTTCTGCTTTTTGAAAGACTTATTTTTCCATTTTCAGAACGATGCTGAAATATTTTGGAAGAGTTCCCATTTTGCAGAGTTAGCCAAAGAGAGGAAGTGTTAGCAGACCGAGAGACAGGTGCAAGATTGGATAAAAGATGTGTGGTTGCTGAATCTGGTGGTAATACGATTATTACGCAAACACATTGATCACTTGACAATAGTTTTTTCTAAACCAGCAAACACGGTTATACAAATACAAAAAAGCAAGTCCTGCACTCACTCCCATCACTCCTGGGCAGCAGCAATGACCACAGTACACATCAGCCCCAATATATACCAGTAAAAACCAAAGAAAACATTACCTGCTCTCTCTCCTAAATCCCTATGTATATTTAAACAAATGGAGGTCATTTAGTTACTCCAATGGCCATTGGAGGGAATGCCCGCCTGCCAACATCAAGGCAGACCCCCTCAGGTGGGTCCTACACTGACCTTTCACCTTGCTTCCTTGAGCTTCTGGCAATGCCCGACTGCCAACATCAAGGCAGACCCCCTCAGGTGGGTCCTACACGGACCTTTCACCTTGCTTCCTTGAGCTTCTGGCAAAGACATCTCTAATGAGACAGAGAGGGGTATTTTTTATATCAAGAAGGTAGCAAGGTGAAAGGTCCGTGTAGGACCCACCTGAGGGGGTCTGCCTTGACGTTGGCAGGCGGGCATTCCCTCCAATGGCCATTGAAGTAACTAAATTACCTCTATTTGTTTAAATATACATAGGGATTTAGGAGAGAGCGCATGTAACTTTTTCTTTGGTTTTTACTGTTATACAAATATACAAACCAAAAGAAAGAGAAAAACTTTGAACAGTATTAAAGGGACACTCCAGGCACCCAGACCACGTGTGCCCATTGGAGTGGTCTGGATGCCAACTCACACTACCCTTAACCCTGCAAGTGTAATTATTGCAGTTTTTATAAACTGCAATAATTACCTTGCAGGATTAACTCCACCTCTAGTGGCAGCCACTAGAGGGCACTTCCGTGTCTATAGCACAGATTTTCTGTGCTAGAGCGTCACTGGACGTCATCACGCTGTGTAAGGACCTCCAGCATCGCTCAATTCCCCTATGGCATTGCCGCGCATGCACATTAGGTTTCCCTGGCCAACGGGATCAGTCTTGCCCACCGGCTGATGTAATGAAGAGGAGGAGCGGCGGCGACCTAAAACCACCGCTGAGGGTTTTCACCCCTTCAGTAACCGGGGATTGGGAGGTGGAAGGGAGAGGGGACCTGCAGTGCCAGTTAAACGAATTGTTTTTTCTGGCACTGGAGAGTCCCTTTAACCCCTTAAGGACACATGACATGTGACATGTCATGATTCCCTTTTATTCCAGAAGTTTGGTCCTTAAGGGGTTAAAGTGCTCAACATTTGTAAGCTTGGTCAGCTAAGCACTCTTGATGAATCTTGAGTGTCTCCATCAAGGGTCCCTCTCTTTCGGCACTGGATAGCTGGAGTGGTTATAAATGTCTCACCCAAACATTATCCAGGTATTCACATGCATAGTAATGGAGGACACCAAGAAGTCAGTCCACCATCCGTTGGAAGGTGGCTGGTGCGTTTTTCATCTTGAATGGCATGACCCTAAATTGGTACAGGCCATCCAAGGCGTCCACTTTTTTGTTCCTAATAAAAGACTGCCTTTTAGAAGAAACCTCAGATGTGCCTGGATATTTATCTTTTCTTCCATTTGATGTCTCCAAGGATTGACCCTCCCATTCAAGAACACCCTGCAGAAAGTATTCATCTTTTTCAGTGTGTGCATTATACTTTTGTTTTCTTGCAAACATCTGTGGTGACAAAGGCCAACTTCTGGACTGTGTCTTCGTCCAGGGGAATCTGTCAGTAACTTTTGCAGAGGTCTATGGTAGTTAGGTGGTTTCCCATGGTGAAGCCTGGGAATGGAGTATGCATCAGAGACTCTCTTGCCTTTAAATTATTGGTAATCGACACACACAGAAGCTAGTACAATGGAATAAGCTTTCTAACTCCTCTATGACTCTTGGGTCTTCTTTCTCATATTTATTTTTTTTAACCGCATTGGAGATTCGGTATGTTGGTTGTCTCATGGGCACTTTCCCAAGAGTCTCCACGTCAGGATCCCATCCCAACAAATAAGTTTTATGTTTGTTTATTTCTGCTCCTTTAAATCAAGTACCTGTTTCTCGCCTCTAGTGGCCTCCCTAGCCACTAGTCACCTGAGTCTCTCACCTGTATAGCATGAATCAAGTATGCTATAAAAGGACACACCCGACAAACCAAGTGGCCTTTACATTGAAGTTGATGTTCATACTGAAAAGACTTCAGATCCTGGCTCCTGAGAAGCAACCTGTGATTTACCTTTATTGCTTTCAACCTGATCTACTACCAACCTTGCTTCATACCAACCTGGATTGCCTGCAATTCTACTTTATCCTGCCAACCTGGTTTACTTCCAACCCTGCTCCATACCAACTCGGCTTCATACCGACCTGAATTGCTTACAACTCTGCTTTATCCTGCCTACCTGAATTATACAAACCTGCTTAACCCCTATCTGGACATTGCTGCTTATTCTTAATTACAAGGTGTTATTTTCCTACCCTGAAACCTTATTATTCTTTATACCTATCTTACTATTCTTCCTATACTTTTATCTCTAGCTTTCCTATTATTTTCAAACCTGTTTATTCTCTTTATAGGGCATATTGCCTTAACATTTATTTCTCTCACTTCCCTTCTCCCTTTTATTTCATTCTATAAGTTAACCTGCTGATATGTCAAAACCTACTAAGAAAGACTCTTTAGTTAACTCTGGCCAAAGCCTCCTATCTGACCTGAACAAGATCATGACACTCCATGTGGTGCACTGCTAGGGTAGTGTACTCTGGTTTATTGGAAAAGACCTCCTGTTTGTCCTCCAGGAACCGGCGGACCTGTGCCCGCTCTAGAAACCCTAGAATATTGGGTTACGGGAGATTTTTTGTCATCGGTAGCAGGGGCACACACTGCTGCTACCTCTTCCTCACAGTCCACAGATGGCTTACACATATTAATATGGAACTTGATCCTAAACCTCTCGTCTAATCACCTGGCCACAACATAGGTGGTGTCACATATCTGCTCCACCACCCTATATGGATGGGTTGTAACACTAGAACTTTTTGCTTGACCTTGTAACTGCGGCCCCTGGCATGTCGATCATACCAGACCCGCTGGCGGCTTTGAGCTGCTTTTAGGTTTTCTTTTACCGTCTGAGTTATGTCCTCCAAACGGTAAATCAGCTCCACCACATAAAGTTGGATTGGCATCCCTTCCTCTCATTTACCCTTCCCAATGTTTTCAGATGAAATCTAGGGACCCCCCTCACTCACCTCATGTATAATAATTCAAACTGTCAATTCCTGCAGCACCTCACGATAGGTGAATACGAGATGGGGCAGGAATCGCTCCCAATCCTTACAAACAATAATGAACTAGATAAAACTGTGGGATTTCTGGCACTTGTCCAATATGAGAATGGCAGCTTGTACTCCTTTGTGGCAAAGATGCCTCTGCCATGTGCTCTTGGAGGTGCTTGCTGGCTAGCCTCCTGCCCAAGGACTATGGGCCATGCACAAATACCTGTAAAAAGAACGCCGTGATTAACTACTGTGCCCACTCGCTTGCCTGCTTATTATTTCCAGGTCATCAGGCTGGGGCTCTCCCTTTCTAAGAGGCAATGTATTGTTTGTGGGGTCCCCTTGTTCGCAAATCATGTTTGGGCTGGATTGGAAGGTTGTGCTTGTCCCATTCTGGATATGATATTGAAACACAAGGGGTTGTTTGTTCCTGAAAGTTGAGCATTAACATGTCAAGGACTTCTTATCTAGGAGGCAATTAGGACATGTGACAAATGAAAGAGTTGATTTGTGCTGCAGCCAGACTTTCAGGCCACTTGTGTGTGACTTCTCACACCTGGCCGAGTGGCTCTGTTGGGGGTCCCAGCTTCGAAGAGGAACTGGGTTGTAAGCTCTGACCTTCCATGCAATCAATAAACCCCTTTTGAAATGTTAAAATGTGTGTGAAGTAGAAGGGAAGTGCATAAAATGAGATGCAAGGAAGCAGCGCCTTCAGCGTGTCCTCAAATCTGTGCAGTGTTGAGGTAGTATGGAAGAAAAAAAGGATATTAGTGTAGCATCTTTAGAAACTGATGAATAAAGTAAAAGGAGTGTCACAATTTGCTGGAGCATAGGATCAGCTCCCTATGTATGTGCTTGGGCAGTACAATCCTCGCCTGTGGATGTTTTGATGGTCCCTGGCCTCTATAGGAAACTGCTCCAAGACAGTCACTCTTGATGCCAAGCGTTCAAGAGTTTTTTCCTTCGGTGTGCAGGATTGTGGCAATGGGAATTCACCAGTATATAGGATGAAAATAAAGAAGAATATAGTGTTCTCTGCATAGCTGAGATAAAAGTAATACAAGGAAGTATGACTCACATAAGGAAAGTAAAAGTAGGTTTTGTTCGATCTCAGCATAGGTGGAATCTTCCCCACCAAGAAAGTAAAAGTGTGATTCCTCCAGTTAACATTTTCAAGGATAAACTATGGAAGATCCAAGTGTAGTAAAAAACTAGTTTTATTCATAACAAAAATAACAAAACCAATATACAGCATAAAAACACTAACTCCTCCTTAATTTCCCCCTGGGACTCGGTTAATTAATGTATCCCATGTTATGAGAGTCAAGTAATTGGTCAGGAGAGTCGAGTCGACGGTCTTTCCTCGGTGGGCTTGTAGCCTTGCCGTGATAGGATTCCTCAGGTGGAAGGCTGGTGAAGGCAGAGGTGAGCTGGCCCAGGTCCTTGCCGAGTAACAACTCTGTGGGTAATTCCTTCCTTACAATGCTGGACCCTGTGCCCCAATCCAGGTGTACTTTTGGTATGTGGAGCTGATAGATAGCTTCCCCTGCTACTTGGAAAGCCATTTAGTATCCAGTCTCTTCATCTCCAGTTAGCCTGGACCAAGGTGAGGGTAGCTCCTGTATCCCTTAGTCCTTGACCCTGCCACCCATTTAGCATCACTGTTTATTTGTTATGTTGTCAATTATCCAGAGCTGCTGTTTTAATAGAAACAGACTACTGCAATATACCCACACTTCCTTGGTGTTGCAAGACTCAGTGCTTCCGTAGGCAGGACTGGAGATAGGGGTAATTTTGGTCTGGACACAGTTGCATTGGGGCCGAATCTGGAACAGGCTGTTGATCGATGTTTCAGCTTGCAATTATTGATCAGGTGCTCCACTTTGATTCTTCCATAGTAGCGAGGTCTGGTTTTAGGTGCTGGGTAAGGCAATAGCATCTGAGGTCCTGGTCAAGATTGGGACTGTACTCCAGCACTTGCAGTCTCTGAGTTGTGATAGACAATGGTGCTGGCCGGTCGCCTCTCCTGGTAATCATTTGCCAACTTTGCAGCTTCTAGCAGAGTGAGCATCCAGAGATCTCTCACCCAGTCCCGCACCTCTTGTGTCACTGAGCTGTAGAATTCCTATAACAGTAGTTGTAGCACATCTGCCACAGCGGTAGCTTGGCAGTCTTGTATCCAATTTATTGCTGCCCTGTGGAGGTGGCAGCCCTCCCTCCTAGTTTCCGAATCTCGTCCATGATGGTCCTTGGCCGTTAGATTCGGACCACAGAATGCCAGTTGTTGAAAGTCTGTCTCATCCGAAGAGAAGTTGGTGGACAAGTTGCTGTCCCAGTCTCCCTCCAAGAGTGCTGCAATAAATGTGGTTTTAGGTTTATTGCTGAAGATCTGTGCTCTTATTCCAGACCTTTCTTCAGCAGGTTTCTCTTTAGTTCTTACAGCACCGCTCCACACCTTCTGTTGTGGATCACTGATCATAGATTTTCCTCTGAGCGTATCCACAGAGCGAGAGAGGAGATATCTTCGCTGCCACCAGATATAACGGAGCTCAGCACTCCGCTTATGTGTCTCCATCATGGGCCCCTCTCTTTCGGCACTGGATACCTAGAGTGATTATAGCTGTCTCACCTAAAAGGTGAGACTTAGTGAAGGGTGAATAAGAACTGCTTTATGGAGAACAAGGCACACTTTAATACACACAACCAACAGGGTGTCCATGATTTGAACAATGAAAATCCCACCGTGATGCTTCTCAGTCTGGGAGATAAATAGATCCGTAACCTCTAAGTTAGTTAATCATTTCCCTGGCCTCAGAGTGCCATTACAATATATTGAATATTAGCCGATTTCTGATCTAATGGAAAGTTCCATACAGTCAGCTAAAAAGCTTGCTGCTTTCTCTGTGAGGCTCAGTCACTGGATGGGTTTGATGTGCAAGCGCTTTTCTGGGCAATATCTCTCAACTAGGGAGTTTCTTCAGCCTCCCCACCTTTCTGAGTTTTACACCAGTCTACCACTGACAAACTCAGGGTATCATTGTGCAGCAGCAGGAGAGAGATCTGCACGACCACACCGATCAGACTCCCTATCTTCTCCTCTGCAAGGTAAAGAGATCTTCCAAATACCCATATGTAAATCGGTCAGGTATGACCAAAGCACCTTTTCAGCATTCCTAGGGATATAACACTGATTGTTTAGATCAGGTAAATGTAAAGTCATGCATTTTAGAATAAGGAATCCACAAGCAACTTATACATAAAACAATGATGAATTAAAGGTAACATTAAGTGGAAAAAAAAAAAAATGACTTGTGAATAATTATAGAGGAAAAAGGTATTATACCCTGGTTGTGGTTCGACATATAAACCTCTATATAGGTAGTAATTTTGACGATCTCTGCATTATTATTCAGCCATGTCTAGTCATTTTAATTCTCAGCATTATGAGCTGGAGTTCAAAGTATTTATGGGTTTTTGAAGAACCTTGTCACTAGTGTAGTTAAACATGAATTGCAGCATTTATATTAGTTTGGTTTTTCATTTCACTTATTGCTCAATTAGCCCACTGAATTTCAGCTAGATGTTTTTAGCAGGAGTGTGCTCTGTGACTTGTTATCTACTCGCTAGAAATCCCCTTTGCTGGATAGCTCGTTGCCTTGTAGCCCGAGCTCCCTGTTGTCGGTACCAGGGACAAGCAACTTTTGGCACTCCAGAGGTTGTGGACTACATCCCCCATAATGAAGGTTGCCTATGCTTGGTATATACAATATGGACACGGCCTCCGGTTTCCATAGGAATGCCCCATAGTGACATCTTGACTCTGGTTGTGATGACGTCATCGGGGTCAAGTAGTAACCCGGGCAGGCTCTAGTAATGGGCGGTTGCAGCTAGCACCCTCTCACTTATTGGGTAAGTGTACATTGGTGATGGGTATATACACAATTGTTTTTTAAGATGTTATTTTATCCTGATTAAAGTTTGGGTTTCAAACTGAAACGTCGATCTCTTAACTGTGGACATTAAAAGTCAAGTTTTACATTGAATAACTTAGAGTCCTGGGAGTGCTCTCTCTACACCACATATATATTTGTCTCTGGGTTGTTGCGTTCAACCCCCCCTTGCTGCAGACATCATGTCTTATCTCTGCCAATGTTTACATTAGTCGCATTCCTTAGCTCAGGCTTGAGTGAATAGAGTACGGGGAAAAAAGTGTATCTTTGCATTGTGATACAAGATGGAATCACCTCATCTGATGGTGACTTACAGCACACGCTTTTAATTTCTGTCTTAACACAAAATGTCTGCCAGTATAAACATACTGACAGTGTCTGTCTATGAGTGTGTGTGTGTGTGTGTGTGTGAGAGAGAGACACATAAGGGGAGCAAAATGGATCTACGCCTAGCGCGGCAGAAATCTTTGCACCAAACAAATCAGGCCATCCATCACATATCTCCCCCCATAGAAATAGACAGACTTGTGGCCAGACCCACAACGGGCCTGCAACAAGTCTGTTGGAACCCCACTCCCCCCGCCCAAATCCACAGTCCCTAGTCTCTTTGTGTGTGGGCAAAACGGTATCCATTCTCCCCTCTCCCAGGGCACAATCAGGCCAAGGAAAAACACAAGGGGATCCCACAAACAATATATTGTTAAATAGCCCTGATCTGAGTGCCCCATTTCTCCAAATAGCGCTCAATTCCATGCAGTATAGTTAGGTCCCCTATCCTGCTACATATATAATAACTCCCAAACAGTGTCTCACACCTGGACCATAGTCAGTGGGCAGGATACCCAGCTTCTACACTCCTCCAGGAGTACGTGGCAAACAAACGTGGGAAGAGGCGTTTGTCACAGCCACCTTGAATGTGAGTTGCAGCATTGGGCACCAGTTTTAAAAAAATAAATAAAAATAATATTGCCGAACTAGAGAGTGCAGAACTGAGCTGGAAAATGTATAGGGGGTGGTGGTGGACAACATTAGTTATGAAGAAAGGCTAGAAGATTGCATTTTGAACTATTTCTTGCTCTGGATCCCTGCACCTGCAAGGTAAGTACACTTACTGTCACACTCAGATTATATCACTGGGACATTAAGGACTAAAATAAGGGTTATGTTTAGGGAGCAATTTATTATTTACAGATTACAGATACCAGGAAAAAAAATAAAATTACAACCATGTCCAGGGTTAAATTGGTAGTATAGGCATCATAACAACTTGACCTAAATTGAGTTATGGTTCCAGGATGCCCCCAGGCACATTCTTACCTTCTGGGGTTAAGACATTTACCTTTTCCAAGCCAGTTTTGTGAATCAGGAGTCACGGATTGGCTGAGATCATCAAGTGACAGCTCTTAGAGGCGCCTTTAGCTGGCGACTCTCCACGCTTCCAGAGTCTGAAATTTCATATGCCACCGGGCAAGGAGCCGGATCAGAGCTTGAGGCAATTTCAGGGTTAAAACAACAATTTAACAACTGAAGGTAGGAATGAACCCAGTAGACTCCTAGCACCATAACAACTTCATTCAGATTAAAGTTGTTTTGGTGCCTGTAGTGTTCCTTTAATTTTAACCTTACTTCTAGGGTTAGAATAAGGATGGACAGGATATATTAACCCTAATTTTATCCCTTAAATGTCCCAGTGCGGCAATGAACCCCCAAATATAATCTGAGTGTGACAGTAAGTGTACCTACCTCGCCGAGCAGCCTTTCCAGACACAGGGAGCCCGAGGGAGACGATTAGTGAGCTGTGAGGGGAAACACGGTGTGACAGACCCGGTGTCCAGCCGCTCACACTATGTAAACACGGGCTCGTCTCTGTGACTACGGCAACAACCCAAAACCTCGCCAGTGATCACGTGACCCCGACCCTTGCTACTTTGCATTGGCGCCTTTATTCAAATCTTGCGTGATGACGTCGGAGAGCGCGTCGAAGCCACGTCGCGGCGGGTTCATTACGCCTGCGCGCAGAGCGGCAAGATGGCGGACAGTGCGGAACTGAAGGTAAAGCGCAGCTGGAATTGCGGGCCCGGGATCCCGCCCTGGATTTCTCGCGGGGAGTCGAGAAGTTTGGGTTAGGGGGGTCGAGGGAGCAGTGATCTCAGGGAGACGGGCACCGGAGCCCGGCGGGGTGATATCGGTGTGCGGGTGAGGAGGGCGCTTAATGTTATTGTTGGTACTACATGGGGGGGGGCGGGGGGTGAGTGGGGGCTGGGATCTCCATAGACACCCGCTGAGAGGAAGTAGATTACCAGTTTAAGGAGAGGGAGGGAAGTCGGCACCGACCCCATAGACAGACACTGTGAGATGACGGCAGGAGACCATGGCGACCATTTATACTGACACTGGAGACCTGACAGCGGCCTGAGTGGTAATCCTGCTGGCTGACTGCTGGGGGAGGGGGGGGGGACCCCGACTGGCTGACTGCTGGGGAGGGAGGGGGGGACCCCGACTGGCTGACTGCTGGGGAGGGGACCTGACCGGCTGATCAAGCTGGGGAGGGAGGGGGACCCCGACCGGCTGACCGCTGGGAGGGGACCCCGACCGGCCGGATCAAGCTGGGGAGGAGGACCCGACCGGCTTCGACTGCTGGGGAGGAGTAAAATCCCGACCGGCTGACCGCTGGGGGAGGGCGGACCCGACTGGCCGACTGGACCCCGACTGGCTGACTGCTGGGGAAGGAGGGGGGACCCCGACTGGCTGACTGCTGGGGAGGGAGGGGGGGACCCCGACTGGCTGACTGCTGGGGAAGGGGGGGACCCCGACTGGCTGACTGCTGGGGAGGAAGGGGGACCCCGACTGGCTGACTGCTGGGAGGAGGGACCTGACTGGCTGACTGCATGGGGAGGGAGGGGGACCCGACTGGCTGACTGCTGGGGAAGAGGGACCCTGACTGGCTGACTGCTGGGGGAGGGGGGGGGACCCCGACTCGGCGGACTGCTGGGGAAGGGGGGACCCCGACCGGCTGACTGCTGGGGAAGGAGGCCCCTGACTGGGGGGAGGGGGGGACCCCGACTGGCTGACTGCTGGGGAAGGAGGGGGGACCCCGACTGGCTGACTGCTGGGGGAGGGAGGGGGGACCCCGACTGGCTGACTGCTGGGGGAGGGAGGGGGGACCCCGACTGGCTGACTGCTGGGGGAGGGAGGGGGGACCCCGACTGGCTGACTGCTGGGGAAGGGGGGGGGACCCCGACTGGCTGCTGATACTTTCATTTTCCCAGTCTGAGATGGGAGCACTTGTGGTTATCTAGAGACCAGCTGACTTTGTTTCTGTATCTATGTGTGGACAGGAAGGCTAGCCTGTAGCACTGTTACTCCTCTTTATTAGTAGTTCAACCAAACTGCTTGGACATTATCTTCTAGACCAGTCCATGTTTGATTTCTTAGCACTCACTTCCACCTTCCCTCCCCCTCCATCCTTTCTCCTCTCACCTCCCTTGTACCATGTTCTCCCCTCCCCCCATCCTTGGCTCTGCCTGTCGGTTCCTATCTCCCACCTCTTATCAGGACACTGGGTGGATGGTGGTCGGGAAAAGCGTGAGTGCTATGTCTTTCTTTTATCCTACTGTTTGAGGGGATTGTTAACACGCGATGAGTCTACCTTCTTATAGAAAGTTCCTTTTAGTGGTTACTGGGTTAAGGATGTTGGGGTATGTTGTATAAAGTGTGTGTGTGTGTGTGTGTGTGAGAGAGAGATGACGAATAGTCAGACAGTATCTGGTTTACTTTGTTTCCCGCTAAGATTCATTGAAGGCACTGTTTTTTTTGTTTTGTTTTTTTTTTTGTTTTGTTTTTTTTTTCTTTTGAAGTCCGAATGAAAATTAAACTACATGTGTGTGTTTATAGCTAGTACTCTGTATCCAGGCAACACATTTTTGTTTTAATTTTTGGATTTCTTTTAATAATTTAGAATTTGTCCTAAAATGGCATATTCAAGGTTTGTATTTTGTTGTTCTTGCACTGATCATGAGTCTTTAACTTTTATTACAGTTGGACGTTATGATGTCGGTATTTAGGTGGCTTCATCTCTAGTGTCATTTATATATCAGGTGATTAACTATGTAAATAGTTCTATTGCCTTTTTATATTACACTTTCGTTTTTTATTGTACATAACTTGGTCAGCTGCTGTCTAATCACTGAAATCAGAACAAGAATCTGGAAGACACTGTCAATGCATTGTGCAATCTTGTTGTCCTTTATAACATGGTTCATGTCCAGGATGAGTATACTAACTCTTTTGAATTCTTTAAGGGATGATGTTGCATAGAACGAGTGCATGAGCCACATGGTGAAGTGTTGTAGGAAAAAGGCTCTCACAGTGCCATAGCCATTGAAGGCTCTTATTAAATCCTCTTTTTTTGTATTCCAGTTTTTGAATATTTTAGTGCATTAAGAATCTTGAGAACTTGCGATATGTGGAATATATGGTAATGGTGACACGCAAAACAGAATTTAAGTGCAGTTCTACCCCTGAAATGTTATAAAACAAATACAAGTCATCTATAAATATGTGCATGATGTGGTGTCATCGTATCAGTTCTGCTGTCAAAACTACCACAAAATATACGTTAAAATATATTTGATGTTTTTCTGTTGCTTGGTCTGAAATAACCAGAAAAGTGAGCATGTATGCTCCCTGAACAATCCACACAAATCTACAAGGCTATGTCAAATTCTACTTACTTTCTTAATATTTTTGGGAAGACATCTGCAGGGTTTTTGTCTAGTGAGGTATGTGTGTGTGTGTGTATGTGTATGTGTGTGTATATATATATATATATATATATATATATATATATATATATATATATATATATATATATATATATAGTGTGTGTGTGTTTTAGTTTTTTTTTTTTTCTTAAAGGGACACTATAGTCACCTGAACAACTTTAGCTTAATGAAGCCATTTTGGTGTATAGAACATGCCCCTGCAGCCTCACTGCTCAATCCTCTGCCATTTAGGAGTTAAATCCCTTTGTTTATGAACCCTAGTCACACCTCTCTGCATGTGACCTGCACAGCCTTCCATAAACACTTCCCGTAAAGAGAGCCCTATTTAGGCTTTCTTTATTGCAAATTCTGTTTAAGATTTTATTATTCCCTGCTATGTTAATAGCTTGCTAGACCCTGCAAGAGCCTCATGTATGTGATTAAAGTTCAATTTAGAGCTTGAGATACAAATTAAATTACATCTGTTTGAAAGTGAAACCATTTCTTTTTTTTTTTTTTTTTCATGCAGGCTCTGTCAGTCATAGCCAGGGGAGGAGTGGCTAGGGCTGCATAAACAGAAACAAAGTGATTTAACTCCTAAATGACAGTGAATTGAGCAGTGAAATTGGAAGGGAATGATCTATACACTAAAACTACTTTTATTTAGCTAAAGTAATTAAGATGACTATAGTGCTCCTTTAATATGTGCCATAGATGTTATGGTTTAAAATGAACATGTTTAAATCGAACTGTATACAACTGTGTCATGCTCTGTGCCTTTTTTTTTTTTTTTTGACAGTAAAGTAGCATTAAAGGACCACTATAGTGCCAGGAAAACATACTCGTTTTCCTGGCACTTTAGTGCCCTGAGGGTGCCCCCACCCTCAGGGTCCCCCTCCCGCCGGGCTCTGGGGGGAGGAAGGGGTTAAACTTACCTCTTTCTCCAGCGCCGGGCAGGGAGCTCTCCTCCTCCTCTCCGACTGAATGCGCATGCGCGGCAGTCCATAGCATTTCCATGCCTTCCTATGGACGCTGGCGTCTTCTCACTGTGATTTTCACAGTGAGACGCACGGAAGCTCTCTAGCGGCTGTCAATGAGACAGCCACTAGAGGCTGGATTAACCCTCATATAAACATAGTTTCTCTGAAACTGCTATGTTTATAGAAAAAAGGGTTAATCCTAGCTGGACCTGGCACCCAGACCACTTCATTAAGATGAAGTGGTCTGGGTGCCTATAGTGGTCCTTTAAGGTTAATAGGCTGTATATTAGTTATTTGGGACATTGTCACTTCATATGCAGCTTTGTATATGTATGAGGGCTGAGAGGTAACTACGATACTCTATCAAAATGTGGAGGTTTGTTTTCCTTTTCTAGAAATACTTTATTTTATTTTTTATTTTAAAATTTTTATTTTCTTACCTAAAATTATCTGCTACTTTATTCAATGTAGCCTAGTATACAAGTTTATTTTAAGTTTGTAAGCCATTATAAAAAAGAAATATATCATTAGGGAATTTTTTTAATATTTTGCATTTAAAAGGAAAAATCATATGTCTGAGGTGTGTGTGTATAGCTCAATTCTTTGCAGTTTAGGAGTTCAATCACTGACATCTCCTCTGGCTGTGACTTTTACAGCACATTGCTTACATTAGAATTCATCACATGCAGGAGGGCGCTGTGCACTCTAGCAGGTGATTAATATAGCAATAAGGGAAGTTAAAATGTCTGCCCTTTTTCACTTACTGTGTAGGGAGGCTCAGACAGAAAGGTATCCAATGCTTTCACCTAGGAAATCATTTTAGAGGCTATTGTGCAGCAAAACGCCATATTGCACCAATCAGCATCTCCTTATAGCATGGGTCCTCAAACTCTGGCCCCCCAGATGTTGCTGAACTACAACTCCCATGATTCTTTGAATTACATGGATAGCCAGAGCATCATGGGAGTTGTAGTTCAGCAACATCTGGGGGCCGGAGTTTGACGACCCATGCCTTATAGAGATACACTGAAACAATGCATCTCTATGGGGAATGATCAAAACCTCTAGACACTGAATGTAGTAGCAACACTTTTCCTCTTTGACTACTTCAACACACTCATGTTACATTATGGGGTCTATGCAAAGACTCCACTAGTGAGACCGCTGCTTTAAAGGGTTAAACATGTAAACCGCTTTTTGTTTTTAAAATGAGATGTATGAACGTGGATTATATCCTCCATTGTCATTTGCAGTCAACCCACTCCCCATATCTAGTCCTATCCCCATTATCAGTTGCAGCCAGTCTGTCCAGTATAACCAACCCCCCATTGTCAATTGCAGCCAAACTTTTCATAGTTCATTTGAAGCCAAACTGCCATTATCATTTGCAGTCATCCCTCCCACTCATTGTTACATCCAACCCATCCCCCCATAGCCAACCCTACCTGTATAGTCAATTGCAGAAAGCACGCTCTCTCCACATGCTACCTGCATCTAATACTTCCCCACTGCTGTCACCGCACAGTTGTCTCAGCTAGAAGTAGTTATTGCATTGTTCAGGGACATTATCTTCCTATGTAGCAAAATAAGTAGTACCATAAAAGACAAAATCGATAATCCTAAGGAATTAAACATGATGCAAATCAAATAAAAAGTAATGGAGCATAGAAGCGTTCAAAAACCATCTCACATTTTGCCAGTTTGCATGTTCTCCGTAGTAGTATGATGTCTTAAATGGACAAAAACAAACATTTCTGGGTCTCCCAGAGAAGCTTATTTTCCATTTCGTGTTTTCTCAGTAACATACATCTTTTATTTTGTTCAAGGATGCATAAGATAAAGTTCAGCTTATTTAAAAAAAAAAAAAAAAATTTTGTTACAATAGTCGAATTGGATGAGAACTCTGTTTTGCTGTTTATCAAATGCATGTCTGAGAATTAAACTTTTGTCCCCAGTTTTGATAAATTAACCATGTGTCAAGTTGTGTCCTAATTCAGAAATTGCTGTGGACATTCATTGCAGAGCAGATTTGAGATGGTAAATGTATTGTCTAAATACAATTTTAAATAATGGGAATAAAAAAAACAAGATGTATGGGACTCCTCCCCATTGTTATCATTGAGATCTGCAGTAGATTCCCTATTCCTCTCTTCAAACAATATGCTGGTGTTTCTTTAAAAGTATTGGTTCCAATGTCCTGTAAACATCAGAAAAGGACTCTCTCCCTTCTTCACAGTATTCGTTGAGATTGTGTGTGTTTTTTTTATTTTTTATTATTTTATATATAATAGTGAGTGATCTCTGTGCCTCCTGTTAAGTCAGTAAGCAGAGATGACTTCTCTCAATTTACTACATATAGTGTTGAAGGGTTGAAAAATACAAACTCTCTCTCAACTGCTTTACAATCCTCTGTTTCCCTCTGCTATGGGATGGGAGTCTTAGCAACTGGCCCAGGTGAGTTTTAAAACCTTTTTCCCTTTAATCTAGTGGTCTACCAAGGGGAAATCTTTAACTGCTCTGGTGTTGGCACCCCTTCGCATTAACCCCCAATATTTCTAAGTAAAATACACATCTCACAATAAACATTTATGAAAATGTATCTAGTATCATGATGTCTGTAGTGATGGTTGAGGGGACAACTTGTGATTAACAAATCACATCTGTTAAAGGGACACTAGGCACCCTGACCCCTTTCTCATTGAAGTGACCAGGGTGAAATCTTCTTCAATTAAACTGTTGGCAGGTTTTTATCCCCCACCCCACATGACTCCTCTCCTGCAGCTGTCAAAAATGACCTACTAAGCCCTCAGTAAATACTTTTCTAACAACCTACTTCTTACCCCTACTTTTACCCATTGTGTCACTATACCCCACTCCCTCTAGAATGTAAGCTTACTGAGCAGGGCTCTCCACCTCTCTGTTCCTGTACGTCCAGTTGTCTGGTTACAATTACATGTGTTAGTCCACCCATTGTACAACGCTATGAAATCTGATGGCGCTATATAAATAATCTCTCCCCTTTTTTTGGTTTAGCAGAGGTGCTTAAGTTCTTTCCTAGTGATTGTCCTCCAGACAGCTACTAGAGGCACTTCCTGCTGCTTAACAGAATGAAGAGGATGTCTGATGTCTTATTTTACAATACTTTCCTTAAAGTATTGATTAATGATTTCCTAATAGGAAAGCGTTTAAAGTGTGTGTGTGTGTGTGTGGGGCTTGCTGTGCATACACATTGGGTTCCCCCATCGGCCTAACAATGTAAGTGAAGACCTAGTCAGTGCTGAGAGAACCTTGGCACTGGAATTAAGGCATGTACATTTTTTTTATTTTATTTTTTAAAGGGACACTCTAGGCAGCCCTTTTTACTTACCTGGTTCCAGCGCCAGGAGCCTCGTGAAGCCGCGCCCACTATTTCGTCAAAATGACGAAATAGGCGGGCGCGAGCAGGGAGCAATCAGACGCTTCCATTTGGAAGCGTCATTGCTCTCTTGTGTGCTTGCGCGACTTCACCGTTCATGCGCACATACTTCATAGGGTGGCATTCATGCTGCCCTATGAAGTCCTGAGCGCACTACTGTGTGTGCGCGGCCGCAAGCTGAGCTGACAGCTCAGCTCGCGGTCTTTGCCTGCCCCCTCTACTCTGCTGACAGGCAGGAGAGAGAAGGCGCGCACGCACACAGTGCCTTCTCTCTCTCCTGCACGCGTCAGACATATTTTAATGCATCTGACGTGTACATGGCCTTTTTAGGGGCATACATGATATGAAGTCCCTCTGGTGGCCGTCTGAGTGACGGCCACTGGAGGTATTCCTATCAATCAATGTAAACACTGTATTTTCTTTGAAAATACAGTGTTTACATTAGATTGCTTGTAGGGAGCTATAGATCTCACCTGAACAACTACTTTAAGCTGTAGTTGTTCAGGCGACTATAGTGTCCCTTTAACCCTTTGCGTGACTGGGGGACCCACGGAAATAAGGATACCATAGCGTTGTGAATGCAGGTTCCTATGCCATCCCTATAGTGTTCTTTTTAAAATAAATTGCTTAGCACTTAGCAAGTTTATACACTAAAATCAAAGGTTTTAACTAGGGGCATGTGTTTTGTTGTAATTGTAATTATGCGACAAATAGTAGAGCAATGTAAAGTTAAAAATGTTTTTTTTTTCTTTTCATAATGTATGTGTATTAGAGAGAGAGAGAGAGAGAGATATTATCTGTGTATCTCTCTCTATCTCATGTTAAAAGGACACTGTAGGCACCCAGATCACTTCAGCTTATTGAAGTATTTTGGATGCAGTGTCTCTGTCCCCGTTTGTCCTGCAATGTAAATCATTGTGTATTTAGAGCAACTACAATGATTATATTGCAGGACAGCTACTAGAGGGACTTCCTACTTATGAGGAGGAGGGGCACTGGGTTCAGGTAAGTAGAGTAATAGTTTATTAACCCTTACTCTGCAATTGGGGAATCAAATGTCTAGATTTCTCTGAAATCATAGGTTCTCAAAACACAGCCTTTCCCACTTGGGTCAGTCACTGTGACAATCAGAAGGCTGTGCTCTGCATGTCTGTCATCAGGGAAACCTCTCCTCTGGGTGTTTTACTTGGTTCCCTAAGGTAACATTAAACAACATTAAAATAAATATAATAAAAAGTGTGTGTTTTATATACACACGTATACTATTGACCAATAAGTATAATCTAAATGTTGGTTTTTCTTTTTTATTTTTTTGTTTAACTCACACAATGGCATTTTAGAATATCTTGTCCTTGCATATAACTCGCTTGTGGGAGTATGCCTCACACCATGTGCTCTGAATTCACTAAACATTATGTAAAATTCCAGGAGAATACTATCTTGCAGGCTAAATTAGCCTTCATCTCTGAGCAAGACTTTCTAACCAGATGCACAAAGGCATGCAAAGTTTTAAAGAATGTGCTTGGGTCAGCAGGAACAAGTGAGGAGGTGACATCTTGGAAGCAGTACTCCAGTATGACAAGTTAGGGGAAACTGCAGTATAGTTAATTTGAAAGTACACTCTCTGAAATAATGTGCAAAAATCCAGATATGAAAATTGCAGCTTTATTGAATTAACATGCTCATTAGCTGCCTTCTGTTACTGAGGGCTTTACCCGGTGTAATCTGAGATATCCTCATTGGATGGGGGTTATTGTAGAGCATGAGAAGTAAGTTTGCAGGCATATCAAATTACTTTGTGATCATTTCACTCCAGCCCTTTAACACTTGGATTTCAATAAACCTCCTATAGTGTAAAATTGGAATGAAGCAGCCCGTGGGGGAGGGGTGGCATCTAGTTGGAGGCAAACTGCAAGCTCCAATATAAAATCAATATGTTTAATCCTGCAATAATGTAACATTGTTTAAAAGTTATACTTGTTTCTGCAAAAAATACCCGGGTCGCTCTGTTTTGTACAGCAGAACATGTTGGTATGTATAGGAATACTTGTGGCTCCAAATCTACTTTGCATAATGAAATTGTTTTGGTGCAAAGACCATGTCTCTGTTGTGTGTAAATGCAAAGCCTTGCTGTTGTGTGTTTTTTTTTTTTTCTAAGCAGGCACCACCTCTCACATTATGCCAACATACTGTCTAGCTTTAGTGCATTGGTGTTGAAACTAAGGAGCCTCAAATGTGCCACATAATTTATTGTGTGCATGATCTTTTAAATTACATGCACATTGCATACTTTTATCATGGGTACTACTAAATAAACTGTGTACAATGAACAGTGTTCATTGTAATGTGCACAAAATACCAGGCTTGCAGCATGAATGTGCCATCTGGGGCTCCATAGTACCCAAACTCAATCACCAAAGATGCAGTGTGACATCTGTCTTTTTGTTCCTATATTTTTCAGCAGAACCTAAGAGAAGCATGTGCTGTAGTTGCTTTAAAGGGACACTATAGTCACCTGACCAGCGTTAGCTTAATGAAGCAGTTTTGGTGTATAGAACGTGCCCAATGCAGCCTCACTGCTCAACCCTTTGCCGTTTAGGAGTTAAATCCCTTTGTTTATGAACCCTAGTCACACCTCTCTGCATGTGACTTGCACAGGCTTCCATAAACACTTCCTGTAAAGGTAGCCCTATTTAGGCTTTCTTTATTGCAAATTCTGTTTAAGATTTTATTATTCCCTGCTATGCTAATAGCTTGCTAGACAATGCAAGAGCCTCCTGTATGTGATTAAAGTTCAATTTAGAGATTGAGATACAATTATTGAAGGTAAATTACATCTGTTTGAAAGTGAAACCAGTTTTTTTTTTTCTTTCATGCAGGCTCTGTCAATCATAGCCAGGGGAGGTATGGCTAGGGCTGCATAAACAGAAACAAAGTGATTTAACTCCTAAATGACAGTGAATTGAGCAATGAAATTGCAGGGGAATGATCTATACACTAAAACTGCTTTATTTAGCTAAAGTAATTTAGGTGACTATAGTGTTCCTTTAAAGGAGAGCAGCTTCGGTTTCTCAATTCTCATAACAGGCAATGTAGAGAATTGGTTGTTATGAAATTATACATTTGCTTGCACACTGTACACGTGAAAATTAGTGCTATTTATTGTGTATACTATGATGGGTACTCTTTAGTTTTACTGTATAAGTCTGAACCAGTATAGTATACATTTAATTCAGGTAGTCAGAAGAATAATTGCTTCTTGTCTGTTGACCAAAACCACATCGTAATGTATTCTCTTCCCCATCCCCTTTTCTTTGCACAGCAAATGGTTATGAGTCTTCGAGTTTCTGAATTGCAAGTACTTCTTGGTTACGCCGGACGCAACAAACACGGTCGCAAACACGAACTCCTCACCAAAGCCCTACATTTGTTAAAGGCTGGGTGCAGCCCTGCAGTCCAAATGAAAATAAAGGAACTTTACCGGCGACGCTTTCCTTTAAAAATCTTAACTCCTGCGGACTTTTCCCTTCCCAGTGTGCACTCCAGCACAATGCCCACCAACCTGTCTCCAACCTCCATTCCTTCGCTTTCATACGACAGTCACCCTGCATCCTCTCCGCTGCTTCCTGTTTCTCTTTTGGGACCCAAACATGAACTAGAGCTCCCACACCTCACATCCAACCTCCACCCCGTCCATCCGGACATAAAACTACAGAAGCTGCCCTTCTATGACCTGCTGGATGAGCTTATCAAACCCACAAGTTTAGGTAAGTCAGACGTCTCGGATTGCTCTACTGTATATTTATAGCCCCCATACATTTTCTGTATTGCTTTTAAACTACAGAAAGGGTTTTTATTTAATATGCTAGATGTATACCTAACACATTATATGTGAATACAAATGTTAAAAATGAGAGATCCAGTGCAACTAAGAAATCAAAATAGATTAATATATCCGTCCTAATTGTTAAATGCCTAATATGTCTAGGATCTAAATACATTTTTGATAGTTAACATAACACTATACCAACGTTACCTCTTACCCAATTCTTACACTAACCGTATACCTACCCTAATCTTAAAGGGACAGCTTTTTTTATTTGTTCTGATGAGTATAATCATTCCCTTTAGGCTTTTTGTAGTAAACACAAAATGCAGTGTTTACATTACAGCCCAGGGATGCCTCCACTTGCCACTCCTTAGATGGCTACTAGAGGTGCTTCCTGGGGCAGTGCTGCACAATGTCTCCTCCCTCTGCATGGAGGCACTGGACTTTCTTCATAGAGATTCATTGCTTCAATTAATCTCTGAAGAGATTCTGATTGTCGAGGGGTGTGTTTGACTTGTGCTGACTCTGTCCCTGCTCTGCCTCCTTGACAGTCTCGACCAATCCTATGGGAAAGCATTGTGATTGGTTTAGAAAATTACTTCTGATAATGTTAGCCAAGCAGGCAGATCCACAAAATATACATGCCAGTCAGAGTCGTCGTCCCTCTGCTTCTTCCCTGGTGGTCCGGTGGCATGGACTGTGCAGCAGCTCCCTTGTCTAACTCTCGCGGCCTGTGTGCCGCACGGAGTGTTGCCATAGTAACCCATGGCAACGCTCTGACGGACGCAGGACTCGCCCTCAAGAATGAAAGAGATACACACTTGATACAGGCTTGAATGGTGGATTTAACACTACAGGGTCATGAATACGTGTGTGTTCCTGACCATTTAGTGTTCCTTTAACCTTAACCCTAAAACCGAATTAACCTGTACCCATTGTTAATCCTTTCCCTAAGCCTACAGGGAACCATAACCCTACCCTACCTTTTGGTCTGTGTTTTCATAATTACACTTTGTATAATTGGCTAGGAACCAGGTATCCTTCATAATTGCACTGAGCACCGGTCACATTCAGCTGGGGGACACTGTCAGGGTCTCCCTGAGCAACCTACAGACCAGACAAACCACCGCTGAGCGTGATTGCTCTATCGTGGTTTTATGGTGCTAAAGGTCTCTGTGAAGCAATGGACTGCAAATAAGAATGTGTGGCAAAATACTGTGCTCATTCAATCAAATACTGCTATCAGCTGCGTTTGTTTTCTAGACTGAGCTTTACTTTGTTCTGGAGCAGGAGGAAGAGACCCTAATGAATGTCATAGCCACTAGAGGAATAGTTAAATCTGCAATTTCCGCATAAAATGGCCGGGACTACTGCACCCAGACAACTTTGAGATGCAGTGGTTTGGGTGATGTTAGTTGTCGTTTTTAAAGTCTAATGAGAAATTTATTTTTTATTTTTTTTTGTATATAAATAATTTGGAAAGCTCATTAAACCGTGGCATAATGTATAAAGATAGTTTTGGTATTTTTACATTTTATGATAATACCCACTTAGTGGGTAGCGTGGTGTTTGTTTTTGGTGGGGTGGGAGGGGTAGTTGGTGTGTATCTTTCATTCTTGAGGGCGAGCCCTGCGTCCGTCAGAGCGTTGCCATGGGTTACTATGGCAACACTCCGTGCGGCACACAGGCCGCGAGAGTTAGACAAGGGAGCTGCTGCACAGTCCATGCCACTGGACCACCAGGGAAGAAGCAGGGGGATGACGACTCTGACTGGCATGTATATCTTGTGCATTTACAAAAATTTAAATAAAAATAAATAAAAAAATTTGCAAAAAATAAATATATTCAGCTAACAGTAGATTTGTGTATAAATAGTTTAATTTTTTAAAATGGTAAATGTACAGAGTATTGGTATCTGCTCTAAAAAATCAATATCGGTCGATTCCTACTAGTGACTTGGGTAATATTTCTTCCTTGGACATGCACTGTATAATCATATATTGTAACTAACCCTATTTTTTGCGTGTGTGTGTTTAAAATAAAACTATTACAGTATGTAAAACTTGCGCAGGATCTTGTATGATATATAGATCACACAGTAAAAATTTTAACTAGAAAATCAATTTAAAAGGTGTGTGTGTGTATGTGTGTATGTATATGTATATATATGTATATGTATATGTGTGTATATATATATATATATATATATATATATATATATACACACACACAGCAGTTAACAAGCTGGGCATTTGCAGGTATCAAAGACGTTTTGGGTATATTTTTGTGAGATTTTGGTTTTATGCATTCTCTCGATTACAAAAAAATAGAAAAATCTACTGTAGCCTTGTGTATTTGGCAGCCCATTGGCTATACATGCCAAAATGCTGTAGAGGGGGGTAATAACTGCCAGATGGTTATGCTCTAGTCTAGAACACCGCTTTCATTCCACTTGCACTGTAATGGTTAATTCAGTGTACCGAGTCTGTTTTTTTTTTTTTTTTTCTTTTCAGAATACAATTTGTACCGAACATGTAGTTGGACCTGCTCATGAGTGATAACTTGGTTGAAATAAATCACTTATCATAAACTGTTTGTATGTAGGTTGTGGTGGGGGAGGTGCAGTCTGCGTATCCATGGCAACAGATTAAGTCAGTCCAATTTGCCCATCCTGACCAATCTACAGAATTCTTTCGAGCTTGGTCATGTGCTCCAGAGGTTTGCTGAAAAGAAAATGAATGATTGGCTAGTGCCAATTTATTTATATTGCCACAAATGAGTGCCCTTTTATTTATTTTTGTCATTTGTGTATATGACAGAAGTTGCATAAATATACTGAGATATTGAGTGCAGAACCCTTTTGAATTTTGAGTGTGTGTGTAATTGTTTTTTATTTAATTTTTTTTCCAAATCTCTCCTGTAATAACTTGCCATCCGAAAAGAGTGGTTATAGAAGTCATACTTTCATTCAGTATATCGAATCCCACTGCAGTTTATAAGTGTTGAGTCCTGATATGATGCAGTTAAATCTACCCACACACTCCATGATATTTTAGATGAATCTTTTCTCCTTTTTGTAAAACATTATTGTAGATAGAAGGGCCCATATCTGGCCCCCTAAGTAGTCTGATGCAGACCATGGCCATTTATCCCAAAATAGTGAAGTATGTTTGAGTCCTGGACATGCTTTCTTATGTCCAGTTTGCTTGTGACCTGGCTCACATCATGGCCATGATCCTGCCCAAATTTGATGTTTGAGTAGGCTGTGTGCTAATGCAGTTTGGTTATTCTGTAGTGGGTGTTGGAACTTTAATGATGAGGTTGGCTGCTGCACACCATTCAGAGAAGAGGCCTCCATTGATACCTCTGCTTCGCTACGGGTACTGGGGAGGGGGTTGAGGGGTTTATGTAGTGATGTTTGAATGGGCGTACAAATGTTCTTCTGGTAGTGTGGCTCTATGGCCCCCATTTGAGACAACTGTGCCAGTAACTCCTAGATAAAGTTACTTTAAGACCCTGGTAACTAGTGTTGGCATACAAAAAAAATAGATCTGTATCAAAATAGCTGAAGCGATGACACAGTACTTGAAGGGTGTTTTATACTCTGACAGCTGAAAGCTGATCCATAATGGAGAGCAGTTTGTTTATGACCAAACACCTACACATTCTCATCCATACACTTAGCGATGTAGTCATAGCTGGGTGTTTTCTTGTTTGTGAGGTTTTAATTGCACCCATTGTGTTTGTGTAATTTTATTATTTGCTGAAAATATTTGAGTCCATTCTCTGCATTGTGGGGGATGGGTGCCTTCTGCAGTCTTGACAAGGCATTTCCTGGGGGAAGGGGGGGGGGAGGTTGCAGTTGTCATGTAGGATGGGGGTTTCTTTAGCAAGAGTGCAGAGGTTGGTGGCCCCAGGAGGCCTCTAGAGGGAGGGGCCACATCCTTTATTACAAGCAGATTCTATTTTTAGCAGTGCATGATATTGATTGTCTCCAAAGAACAGCTACTCCAATTCCAACCCCTTATATCTTGTGGGGTTTTTTTTTTTTTTTATTTATTTATTTTTTACATTTATATTAACGACATAATTTAGTTCACAAAGGGGATTGGAGACCAGTGCATTCTGCTCAGCCCTTTTCATTTAATGTGTATACGCTCCTATTTCATGTTCCTAATTTTGGTCCTATTCGGTGCTTCATTTGCATCTGTCAACATAATTTTTAGTTTATCAGTTATTTATTTAAGGTCCTTGTATAATTGTAAAGTGCAAAATGGTGACAATATATAAACTCTAATATTACAACTATGGAAAGGTAAGGGAATTAATTGAGCCAAACTTATATTTTGCTTAGTGATCCTGTATATGAGAGATAATGTGTTTACAGCTTCTCCAGCATTGCATATCCTCTCCTGATCTCTCCCCGTCCCTCTTGACTAGTGTCTCTGACTGCCTCTCTGCTGTTTCTAACTGGATGGCTGCCCACTTCCTTAAACTAAACTTGGCCAAAACTGAAATTCTGGTCTTTCCTCCCTCAAGTGTTGCTACTCCTGTGTCTCTCTCCCTCCAAGTCAACGGTGCTACCATCAGCTCCACCACGTGTTCTCTTTGACTCCAACCTCTCCTTCAAGCCTCATGTTCAACCTATCGCCAAATCCTGTAATTTCCATCTCAAAAACATTGCGCGCATCCGCCCCTACTTAACGCCAGATGCGACTAAGGTGTTGGTCCATTCCCCTGTCCTTTACTTTCCTTGCCTTGACTACTGTAATCCGCTTCTCAGTGGTCTTACATGCTCCCAACTTGCGCCGTTACAGTCCATAATGAATGCGACGGCAAGGCTCATCTTCCTGTTCGCCCACACCTCCCATGCCTCACCCTTCTGTCAGTCCCTACATTGGCTTCCTATAAAATATAGAGCTCAATTTAAAATTCTGGTTCTTGCTTTCAAATCTCTACATAATGCTGCTCCCACCTAACTATCCTCCTTTATACACAAGTATGTCCCGTCTAGGCCCTTACAATCTGCTGAAGACTTACGTCTGTCTTCTGTCCATACTCCCACCTCTGATGCTCGCCTTCAAGATTTCTCGAGGGCTGCACCGTTCCTGTGGAACTTGCTTCCCTCCTCCGTTAGATGCTCACCCAGTCTCCACTCCTTAAAAAAATCGTTAAACCGACTTAAAAGCGTATCAATTAAACTGTTAATAGCTCCTGACTGATTCCTCTTCTGCAACTGTCACTAGTCTAATACTATCCTTACCTTTTTGTGTCATTTTACCCCACTCCCTCTAGCATGTAAGCTCATCGAGCAGGGCCCTCAACCCCTCTGTTCCTGTGTGTCCAACTTGTCTGGTTACAACTACATGTCTGTTTGCCCACCCATTGTAAAGCGCTGCGGAATTTGACGGCGCTCTATAAATATCATAATAATATCACATCATGAGAAACAAAACTGTTGCTGATATTGGCTTGTATTTTGTAATTTGGCTGGCATATCACAACAATCTATTTTGATGGCTTTGTCCATTCCATTGTTAGACCTCTGTTTCATAAGCCTTTTGTATTTTGTGAGCTTGCATCCCATTTGCAAATTAACACTATGCTGTATGTAGCAGCACATGGGTCAAGATAATTGAATTTGCAAATCATTCAAAATGCAAAAGCACTAAACATATGATGATCCTTTTTGTTTTGGATTTCTTTTCTCTTTTACCAATGTGGTTCTACAGTGGGCTTATAGTTATGCAGAAACAGGGAGAAAAGAGACTGCAAATATATAACCGAATTAAAGCGTGTGTGTGTGTGTGTGTGTGTGTGTGTGTGTATATGTATATATGTGTGTGTGTGTGTGTGTATGTATATGTATATATATATATGTGTGTATGTGTGTGTATGTGTGTGTATGTATATATATATTTATTATGTGTATGTATGTGTATGTGTATATGTATATGTGTGTGTGTGTGTGTGTGTATATATATATATATATATATATATATATATATATATATATATATAATTATACACGCGCTTTAATTATGCGAAAGATATGAGGCGTTGTATATTTAGACACTTTTGATTTTAGTGCCTCACTGCATAGATTAATTTGCCTTTGGAATCGTACCCAGATTACATTTGATGTTGGTGTGTAATTGGGTATATGTGTTTTCTCAAGAACCTTCTTCGTCATGAGATTGGTAATATTGTTCTAATGTAATCTTCATGAAATTCTTAATGAGAGCCATATCTCCTAATGCTATCTAATCTAAACTTTACCAGAGGATCCCCTGGTGATATTTAGTACTTCTGGGAGTTCATTTGCCAGTTTAACACCTATGCGGGCATCTTTGTTTTAGTCCATAGACTGTAAGCTTGTTTGAGCAGGGTCCTCTTCTACCTATTGTTCCTGTAAGTTTTAAAAACAATCTGTTTTCCTGGCATTGCAGGTCCCCTCTCCCTCCCAATCACTGGTAGCTGAAGGGGTGAAAACCCCTTCAGGTCACTTACCTGAGACCCCGCCGATGTCCCTCGGCGGTTGTTTCTTTTCGCCGCCGCTCCTCCTAGTCATTACATCGGCCGGTGGGCGAGACTTGTGCATTAGAGCTCCCCATAGGAAAGCATTGAAAATGCTTTTCAATGCTTTCCTATGGGGAATTGAGAGACGCTGGAGGTCCTCACACAGCGCGAGGACGTCCAGCGATGCTCAAGCACAAGTTTTCTGTGCTATAGAGCGGGAAGTGCCCTCTGGTGGCAGAAACTAATCTTATTGATTAATCTTATTGATTTTTTTGATTGGGTAACTAAAACTATAGATCAGGGTGGTGCAGTAGACATTGCTTACCTAGATTTCAGTAAGGCTTTTGACACTGTTGCACATAGAAGGCTTATCAATAAACTGCAATCTTTAAGTTTGGATTCCAATATTGTTGAATGGGTAAGGCAGCAGTTGAGTGACAGGCAACAGAGGGTTGTAGTTAATGGAATATATTCGAAGCTTGGACTTGTCACCAGTGGGGTACCTCAGGGATCTGCACTTGGACCCATTCTCTTTAATATTTTTATTAGTGATATTGCAGAAGGTCTTGATGGTAAGGTATGTCTTTTTGCTGATGATACTAAGATATGTAACAGGGTTGATGTTCCAGGAGGGATAAGCCAAATGACAAATGATTTAGGTAAACTAGAAAAATGGTCAGAATTGTGGCAACTGACATTTAATGTGAATAAGTGCAAGATAATGCATCTTGGACATAAAAACCCAAGGCAGAGTACAGAATATTTGATAGAGTCCTAACCTCAACATATGAGGAAAGGGATTTAGGGGTGATTATTTCTGATGACTTAAAGGTAGGCAGACAATGTAATAGAGCAGCAGGAAATGCTAGCAGAATGCTTGGTTGTATAGGGAGGGGTATTAGCAGTAGAAAGAGGGAAGTACTCATGCCATTATACAGAACACTGGTGAGACCTCACTTGGAGTATTGTACACAGTACTGGAGACCGTATCTTCAGAAGGATATTGATACCTTAGAGAGGGTTCAGAGAAAGGGCTACTAAACTGGTTCATGGATTGCGGGATAAAACTTACCAGGAAAGGTTAAAGGATCTTAACATGTATAGCTTGGAGGAAAGACGAGACAGGGGGGATATGATAGAAACATTTAAATATATAAAGGGAATCAACACAGTAAAGAAGGAGACTATATTTAAAAAGAAGAAAAACTACCACAACAAGAGGACATAGTCTTAAATTAGAGGGACAAAGGTTTAAAAATAATATCAGGAAGTATTACTTTACTGAGAGGGTAGTGGATGCATGGAATAGCCTTCCAGCTGAAGTGGTAGAGGTTAACACAGTAAGGAGTTTAAGCATGCATGGGATAGGCATAAGGCTATCCTAACTATAAGATAAGGCTAGGGACTAATGAAAGTTTTTAGAAAATTGGGCAGACTAGATGGACCGAATGGTTCTTATCTGCCGTCACATTCTATGTTTCTATGTTTCTATGAGTTAACCCTGCAAGGTAATTATTGTAGTTTATATTAAAAAAAAAAAAAAACTGCAATAATTACACTTGCAGGGTTAAGGGTAGTGGGAGTTGGCACCCAGACCACTCCACTGGGCACAAGTGGTCTGGGTGCCTGGGGTGTCCCTTTAAATCCACCCTCATATAATATTGTAAAGGGCTACGGAATCTGTTAGCGCTATATAAATGCCAATAATAATAGGATAAATCCTACCTCTTGTCCCTTTAGACTGATAACTACTTGAGCAGTGCAAAGGATACACTATCCTTTTTACCCTTGACAGGGCTCACATTTTTCACTAGCCAATGGCATGTGAATGTGTTGACTTTTTCCTTTTTTTTTTTTTTTTTTTCCTCTCCTGCAACTGCATTAACAAATGAAAAGGCGTGTCAATGAGGGCTATATCAGAATGTTAACAAGCAAAATTGTTCATGAGTGAGAGTGATAAATGATATAAGTAAAACATTGAAATAAAGCAATAAATTGTATCGGAGAAGACCTGTTTTCACAATAGAACAATAAAACTATTATAGCTGTGAACAGTGATACATGTCCTGTAGGTCTCCACACACCGCATACACCTCTACACCACAAGCATAGATTATAGACCAGTGGTTTCTAACCCAGTTCTTAAGGCACACCAGCTATTGAGCATTTTCCAGTTCTGTTCCTGTGGGGATAATGGCAAAATCTAAAGTTCAGGCCTGTTTTAACACTGAATTGGGAACAAGTGGTATAATGTTTGGTGTGCCTATTGGGAGTAGAACTCTTATTTGCAGGTCTACTGTTTGTACATTGTCAATGGGAAGAGCATGGTCTCTGCACTCCAATAATTTAGATTTAAATATTAAAAGGGACAGGGGCACTGCACCCAGACCAATTCAATGAGAAGTGGTGTGGGTGCCTAAAGTGCCCCTTTCATTTTTTTTTACTTATTTTTATTGAAAAGTTTTAGAAATAAAAAGGAGTACAAATCATGGATATGAAACTCAACATAGCAATGGAATCACGTTTTACATTACAGTGTACTTCACAGAAAATAGGATGGGAGATAAACACTTATCTAGCTGGTAAAAGGGCATATAGTCAGATTAGCAATTTCATATTAAGTCAGGCGTTCCCCTTGCTTCCCTCCAATGTGTGTGATCCATGGTTTCCAGATGTCGGTATACTGTGAAATCCTCCCGAACGATGCCCACCTGAGTTTCTTCAGAGCCCGAAAGTGTTCCACTTTGGCTGCCCCTTCTCGGTACCTTATACGGGATGTATATTTCCATTTAATCGCTATTACAGATTTTGCCGCCGCTTACATAAAGAATAGGAGGGAGTATTTGAATTTCTGAAGTGGCATATCTGTTAAGAAGAAGCATTGTGTCTCACACGGCAGCATACAGCCAATGATTTCCCCCACTTTAAGGTTGACCATTTCCCAGAAGGGTCTTAGATTCCCACAGTGCCACCACATGTGGCCTATATCCCCGTCTCCTCCTCCTCCTCCGCGCCAACAGAGTGGGGGTGTATCTGGGCGAAACCTGTGAATTTCTTGTGGGGTTCGATACCATGTTGAGAGGAGCTTATAATTTAGTCTTGTGAAGGGAGACACTCGTGTGGGCATAGAAGGTTTTGCGGAAGATCAACTCCCATTCCCTTTCGCTCAGTGTGCAACCCAGGTAATGTTCCCATTTGTGCGTGAATCATGGGAGCCCGTTGTGTATATGTGTCTGGAGTAAGTTAAGGCACTTTGATATTGCTTTTGTCACTGATGATGTGCTCGAGCATAGTCGTTCAAATTCGGTAGAATTCGGTTTAGTCTCCAGGAGGTGGGGGGAAAGTTAATTAACGAACGTCTTGTAGTAGGCCGATGAGAAACCATCCGGGCCTGGAGCTTTATTGTGAGGGGTTGTAGCTCCTCTATCGTGAAAGTGGCGTCTAGTGATTGGCTGTCTGAGTGTGAGAGTTTCCTATGCGTGTTTTTCTCCAGATATAACCGCATCGCCCATTTAATTTTTAGCTCTATCTGTTCTGTTTGTTCTCTACCAGCTGCCTTACAGTTTGTTTGTGTGTGTGTGGTTTTTTTATTTATTTTTATTCTCTCTCCCTCAGAAGCACTGAAGCGCCTCTAGCGGCTGTCAATGAGACAGCCACTAGAGGCTGGATTAACCCTATTGTAAACATAGCAGTTTCTCTGAGACTGCTGTGTTTACAGCTGCAAGGTTAACCCTAGATGGACCTGGCACCCAGACCCCTTCATTGAGCTGAAGTGGTCTGGGTGCCTATAGTGGTCCTTTAATCCAGCAGCAAGAAGGTTCCTTGGTGCATCTCAACACTATGGGGACCCAATTCTTTTTGTCTTGACTCTGGCAAGTGTCATGAATTTTGTATGCAAAATCAGAGTAAGCAGGAAGTAGAGTAATATGAGAAGGTAGTCCTGCCTTTATAGCAGATATAGTATAGAGTATGATTACTTTTTTATTTTATTTGCTGCAAACTTTATATTAAGATAAATGCTTATTCTGTGTTTTTTTTTTCTTTTTTTTTGTTTATACTCGGGCAGCAATAATTCACCAACTCCTTATTGATATCTGATTGTATACTTCATGTGAAATGGCTAGTTGGGCATTATGTTTACTTATGCCCCTGTCTTTTCTCGCCTCCTTTTCATGATTTGCGATATATAAACCATCTTTGGAATAATAATGTTAACTTTGTGTATAATCTTATATTTATAAATAGGAGTCGAGAAAGCCGCATAAAATGTCCCCTGTGATACAAGCATGCCAATTATTGGATTCCAGCTCTGGAACATTGTGTGAAGTACATTATGTTATCATTAGTACAACAAAGGCAAGTCAATTGGTATTGCCAAGACCTGAGCTTCTTAATCTAAAAAGCCTTTCAAAGTACAAGCAGGGCAGTGCTTGCAACTTTCCCTTGGACTGTATCTGTCAGTGAAGCTCAGGGCATCTTGTGGCCTAAACATGTTCTCATGCTTTTGCAGTGTGGTTTCTTTTGAAACGCACAAAATTGAGTTCTATTGGGGCCGTGCATGCCCACACCTGCAAGCTTTATGCTTTTTTTTTTTTTTTTTAAATGTTCAGTCTGTACATATATCATACTAGGTCTTGCATGTATAGCTGTGGTTTTTTTAAAAATATATATACCTGTAGGTACCCTTTACTAACCAATCTCCCATGGCCAGTATACTGCTGGCTGGTACTACCTGCTCGGCCATTCATAATTTAATAGTAAAATGTTACAAAACTCATTCATCCTGCAGTAAGGCACCTCTTTCCTCCGCAGTCCATGTCACATTGTGTCTCTTCCCAGCTGCTTTTAATATAGTTCAATGAGAAGGCTTGCTTGATATTTTCTATACTCCCAAAGAAAACATGCAAAAAGGACTGCATGTGTGTGTATGTGTGTGTATGTATGTGTGTATGTATGTGTATATATATATATATATATATCAATATAATATAATTTTTTTTTTTTTTAATTTTTTTTTTCTTTGGGGTTCAATTTTGTAATGGATCACCTGGCACCCCGACTGGGTACCTCCATTAACAGATGCTCTTAGTGCTCACCAAGGACCATCAACACTGCAGTCCCCACGAACTGCTGCAGTTTGGTTAGGGTCTCTCCGTCTCCTACCCACAATGGACCTACGACAAGGCTCCAGGTTCCAGTGGGTGAACCTCTCTTCCTCCAGAGAGCGAAGCAGGAACAGCTCTTACAAGAGTTAGTGATTATTCAAGGGAGTATGAAGAGCATAGCAATCCCTTGTAGCAGTTTCCCCCCAATAAGAGACAGTACTCTAAATTGAGGGTGAAGTAGAACAGAAGGTTTAATGATACAGGCTTGATTTTTATATACGATTTTCCCAACAAGGTTTACGCTCAGCTGGATCTTGTTGGGCACCAGACATAAAACATACAGGCCAATCAGCAACAGTGTGATCATGAATAACACTCCCACATACTGTACGCAATCCCTCCCCTCTGCCTGTGATATAATTACTGACGACAAATGACTAACTCAATTAACTTTAACAGAATAAACATACATTTTTTAAATATGACCCAAGTACCCCAAAATTAAACACATTCCCATAAAGTTATCACCTGATAGCCCTGATCTGGGTGAACAACATATCCAAAAATCATCCAGATCAGAGCAGGGGTTCAGGAAATTCCTGGAAGTGATATTTGACCGACCGCAAACATGGCTTCATGCCCAAAACCGTTCCAGAGAATTAGGCTGTGTGGACAGTCTATTTTTAATGTATAAGTTTAGTTTGAATAGTCAAATGGGAACTGTTCGTGCACATAGTCAATGTTAAAAGTGCCGTTTGAATTGACGAATGCTGTTCGATTCCTGTTGTCGCAGTCCCGGAGAAGGTAAAGTTTCAGCGGTCTTCGTGCCGTCGCGTTTACAATTTGAGTTCCATGAACTCAACGAGAAAACACAGCTGACCTCGTTCGACTAAATAAAATGGCCGCGGCCACGTGTTTGAATGGCGACTACATCGACACTTCGACTGTTTCGAAGTGCCACTTTGAAAGTGTAAATCTGTTCCAACAGTATTTAAAGAGGCAGAAACAGTGCCTTAAAACCAAATCAGTCACAGGGATCATAATCCCAAGGTAAAAGGCTGGCCATGAGTCCTCTCCAAAAACCAGTGGCGAAGTGGCTTTTGCCACTAATTTATCTTTGTAGCTTTCTTCTAGGGGGTTTTCAAGAATTATGCAATTTGGGTGCAATGATACCTCTGTCTGCTTTAGCTTTTTAACCCCTTAAGGACTGGACTGTTTTTGCGATGTTGTACATTTGCGACCAGGTATATTTTTACACTTTTGTGGTGTTTGTGTTTGGCTGTAATTTTCCGCTTTCTCATTTACTGTTCCCATACAAATTATATATTGTTTTTTTCAGGACAAAAGGGGCTTTCTTTACATACCATTATTTATATAATCCCATGTATTTTAATTTAAAAAGAAATAAAAAAATATGATGAATTGAAAAAAATACATTTTTTTTTTTTTACTTGAAAAATCTTTTACTCATCTACAAAAGCGAATGGGGAAAAAAACTGCTAAATAGATTCAAAATTTTGTCCTGAGTTTAAAAATACCCAGTGTTTACGTGCTTTTTTTTTTTTTTTGCATGTTATAGGGCTATAGGTACAAGTAGGCTATTGCGGTTTCAAAACATACATTTTTAAAATTTATCAATAGTGCCATTGTAACACTATTATCTGTCATAAATCTCTGAATAACACCCCACATGTACATATTTTTTTTTAAAGTAGACAACCCAGGGTATTCAATATGGGGTATGTCCAGTCTTTTTTAGTAGCCACTTAGTCGAAAACACTGGCCAAAGTAAGCATTCATATTTGTTTGTGTGTGAAAAAAGTAAAAAAACTAAATTGAACGCTAATTTTGGCCAGTGTTTGTGACCAAGTGGTTACTAAAAAAGACTGGACATACCCCATTTGCAATACCTTGGGTTGTCTTCTTTTGCAAATGGTATGCCATTCATGGGGGTTCTCATTCCTGGGCTACCATACGCTCTCAAAGGCAACGTAACCAACCTGGCCATTTTCAATGTAAAAATATTTGACCCATATATTTGACCTTGTAACTTTCAAAAATGCTATAAAACCTGTACATGGGGGGTACTGTTTTACTCGGGAGACATCGCTGAATACAAATATTAGTGTTTAAAAACTGGAAAACGTATCACAACAATTATATCATCAGTAAAAGTGCTGTTTGTGTGTGAAAAATGCAAAAAAAGTCACTTTCACTGACAATATCATCGCTGTGATATGTTTTACTGTTTTGAATCACTAATATTTGTGTTCAGCGAAGTCTCCCGAGTAAAACAGTACCCCCCATGTACAGGTTTTAGGGTGTCGTAGAACGTTACAGGGTAAAATACAGTGCTAGCAAATTAAATTCTCTGGAATTTCGGCCTGGGTTGGCAGGCAGGTTCCTCAAATTGCAATCAATAAAATTACTGAATTATGTAAAAATATTACATAAATACGCACGTAGAATTTAAATATATATGCATATTTATATATTTGAAGTCTACGTGTATATTTATATAATTATGTAATTTTGTATATGGACATATGTATATTTCGTATTTTTATTTATTTATATATACATAGATATATATACAAATTCATTCTAAGTGTATTTTGATATAAATATATATATTTTAAAATAGTTAGAATAAAATTTCATATAGATATATAATTTAAATTTTTATTTAAAAAAAAATTATTTAAATTACTTATTTATATTTTAAAATATATATATACAATATATAGTTATTTTTATATATATATATATATATATATTAATTTAATTATAAGTGTATTTTTATATTAATATAAGTACATATTAATATAAAAATACACTTAGTATGGCTGTGTGTGTGTGTGTGTGTGTGTGTATCTATCTATCTCATATATACACATATATAATTTTATTTATTTTATTAACATTAACTTTATTTATTTTTTTATTTTATTTTTTTTTTATTGATTTTACACTAGCAGGGAGACACATGGACACCTATTTTGACCATGTGATCGCTGTGCTGAGTGATCACAGGGGTCCTAATCCGGTGTGAGCTGTCTGTCTGTCTGTCTGGGCTGCAGGCAGTCTCCCCACACCGGGAGCCACGCTGATCGCCGCCGGGGGAACGACGGCGATCAGGTAAGTAACTCAGACCGTTAGGACGGTTCAGGACGGTCATCGGTCGGCAACGCAAAAATGCAGATGACGGTCCTGACCCGTCCTCGGTCGTTAAGGGGTTAAACTGCACTTAGTGTTAACAAAGCATGCACCTATTTTGATACCACAAGTGTCTTTTGGGAAGCACACTTTATCAGCAAACTACTCAAATAATTTGAAATAGCTGATGTTAAAGTTGTGTAAGTGTATTTGTGGGGGGTGGTTGTTTTGCTTACAGTGAACTATAATATTACATAAATATCACAGTATGTCTTGCCCGCTGACTGCACTATGGATAAACATTTAGCTTCTACCTTGCTGCTTAAATGTGGTTGTGTTTTATTTATTTTTTTTTATTTTTTTTTGTTTTTTTTAGTTTTTTTACATTTTTTTTTTATTTTATTTATTTTTTAATTTAAAAAATAAAGTCTAGATTTTTCTCACTCCGCTATTTTAGTTAAAGGTAGATTCCAAGTGCCTTAAATATGTTTAGGTATTCTATAATATGCTTTAAAAAAATAAGTAAAAAGAACAAGCTATATTATATTGCTTTAAAGGACTACTATAGTGCCAGGAAAACACTCGTTTTCCTGGCACTATAATGCCCTGAGGGTGCCCCCACCCTCAGGGACCCCCTCCCGCCCGGCCCTGGGGAGAGGAAAGGGGTTAAGCTTTTTTTCCAACGCCGGGCGGAGAGCTCTCCGCCTCCGATCCTCCTCCTCTCCTCCCATTCGGCTGAATGCGCACGCGTGGCAAGAGCTGCGCGCGCATTCAGCCGGTCTCATAGGAAAGCATTTACAATGCTTTCCTATGGACGTTTGCGTCTTCTCACTGTGATTTTCACAGTGAGAATCACGCAAGCGCCTCTAGCGGCTGTCAATGAGACCGCCACTAGAGGATTTGAGGGCTGGATTAACCCATTTATAAACATTAGCAGTTTCTCTGAAACTGGTGTGTGTGTGTGTGTGTGTGTGTGTGTGTGTGTGTGTGTATATATGTATGTGTATATATGTATGTGTATGTATGTGTATGTGTATATATATATATATGTGTGTGTGTGTGTGTGTTAACCCTAGCTGGACCTGGCACCCAGACCACTTCATTAAGCTGAAGTGGTCTGGGTGCCTAGAGTGGTCCTTTAAGTATTTAAATGATTAGAGATATATATATATATATATATATATATATATATATATATATATATATATATATATATATATATATATATATATATATATATATATATATATTACACACAAGTTTTCTAAATGAGTTGAGTAAGAGGTGGCAGTCAGGAAGGGATATAGAGAAAAGGGGCTTGGCTAGGCTCATTAAGTGGGCATGCAAAAAGATAGAATTGGTGGGCAGACAAAGGTACATATAGAAAGGGGATGGCAAGAGCCTGGAAAGGTGACGTGAAGGGGCATGGGGTACATGCACACTAATGTACTTGCGCTGGTCAAGGAAAGTTCCACGGTGTCTCTGGGTGTATGACACCAGGGAACTAAATCAAGACGCTGGAGCAGAACCTTGAAATCCGGACTTTCCCACTGAAATTAGGGTTTTTGGGAGCCCTGAAAATGGTATGCAGTTAGTTGGATCTTGATCTCTGTAGGTAGATATATAGCAATGAGATGGCACATTTAAAACGGGGAACCCTTGAATACCAAACTATTGCTGTAAGGACAAGGATTCCTATTCAATTAAAATGGTCTGTTCTATCAGGGAAGGCCAAAATTTTTATCGGTGAACTGGTTCAGAGTTCCTAATGTCATTATTGTATCTAAATGGTGGTTTTTGTTTAAATTCTTCTTGAGTTCTCAATGTTCTGACCTGTTGCCCTTTTTGTCTCTGCAGCCTCTGATAACAGCCAGCGCTTTCAAGAAACTTGCTTTGCATTTGCATTAACCCCGCAGCAAGTTCAGCAAATCAGCAGCTCCATGTAAGTCTGTTTCTCCATCACCCTCCTAAATCTCCCCTATCCCTCGCCATTCCTCACTTGGCAGTAGTATATCTCCTAATAGAATCAGTGTGCTGAATGAAGACTAAAGTTACAGCTGAGACTTCAAGGGATTTAAGCGTTGTTTTGATAGATTTGGCAGTGGTAAATTATCTTTTGTAGCATGTAAAGATATTGTACGTATTTTTGTGGTATAGACACGCTTGCGCGTGTGTTATTTATATATTTTTCATGGCTGTAACAATGTTTTCTCCATTTTTTTATTTTTTTTTATTATTTTTTTTTTTACACTTCGGTGATCTGGAGTAAAATAATGCCATTCTTTCCCTAGATCAGTAGCGAATTCTGGTCAGATCATATGGGCAACACTCAAAATAATGTATATCAGCCTACCTAAAATTCGTCATAGATCCTCTGATATCCCCTTCGTTGGTTGTAAAGTTGTTTACATGTACTTCATGGGCATTCTGGTTAACTAATTCTCAAATTTTTCTTAATGTTTTTTTTTTTTTCTATTTCCAGGGATATCTCTGGGACAAAGTGTGACTTCACAGTACAAGTACAGCTTAGGTGAGTGATATATAATTAGCAGTAATGGGCAAGTTGTACTAATATATGTCTCACAAAGTGACATATGCTAAATGTTATTAAAGGATCTCAATGCACCATAGCCACTACAATGTGCTGTAGTGCCTATGGTACCTGGAGTGTTAACCCCCCATTTATCCTTGATGCTATGCAAGGAATCTTATCTGATGTTGAATAGAGTAAAGATTATGCTGACAGAAAATATTCTGATAAAGTATCAAAAAATCCAAATCCGAATTTTTTTTGGCTTGCACTACTCAGAATCAACTGGTCCACCTTCTTCAGTTAACTGTGTGGTCAGTAGGATTCTTTACTGGTCCACCTTCTCTAGTTAACTGTGTGGTCAGTACAGTAGCGTACTAAGGGGGGGAGGGCGCGGTGGGGGTGGTCCGCCCTGGGTGCCACTCACTAGGGTGGTGCCCGGGGCGAACTTTCACAGGGGCGTCATTCTGATCTAGCAGCAGCAGGTCCTCTGTTCTCGTTATCCGTGAGAGCGTTGCCGCGGGTTGCCATAGGAACCTGCTGCTGCTGCTGGATGGGAAATAAGCATGCAGAGTTCTGGGCCCCTCTTCACTGCCCATCTAAAGCTGTGCCACCGGACCACCAATCGAGGAGGATTGGACGGGCAGGTAAGTGGCAGCACTTATTTCACACCTCATAATCACCACATCTGCATACACTATACGCACACTGCATACACGCACAATACAAGCGCACACACTGCATCCACTATGCAAACACACACTTATACCTGTGTATCTGTATGTGTGCCTGTGTCTCTCTCTGTATGTGTGTTTGTATCTGTATGTGCGTCCGTATCTGTGTATGACTGTGTTTCTATATGACTGCATGTGTGTATCTGTATGTGTGCCAGTGTGTGTATATGTGAGCATATGTGTATACGTACATAAATCTCAGCATTTCGTCTACACTACACACAAATACAACCCTGCATCCAAATGTCAACACTACATAGACACCAACATATTCAAAAACCACACTACAGAAAAATGCACGCCTGCATTCAAATGCCAATACGTTCAAACACACCCGTACAGTCACTCACACAAACTCCATACAAAAACATGCTTACATTAAAAATATACAAACCCTGCTCAGTGCCAAATACATTTAAAAAATGTGCTGTTGTTTTTTAAATTTCAAAGTTGGGAGGTGGGTGGGGGGGGTGCCAAATAAAGGATCCGCCCCGGGTGCCAAATGCTCCAGGTATGCCCCTGGGTCAGTAGGATTCTTTACTCCCAATTCTACGATCCAGTGACCCAGTATGAGGATTAAGTGCAGAGAGACAAACGTGCAAAATCTTTGCTTTAAAGTGCTTTATAAGCCTAAAATGTAGTCCAATTATAGTGTATCATCTCTGAAAAGCAGTCAATTTCTGACTGGCCACAAGATGCCAGTGTTTCAGAAAGAACATTGCTACAGGAACCAGATCCATTGTGTCTTATTTACAAGACTTTCTATATGGTACATCAATTCCTTATTGTATACAAATCCCAAAATCCCCACTCTTAAAAAATATATACTGTATTCTTTTCAGTGTGTTGTTGTACCTGTAACTATAACACTAAAACATGTACTCATTAACACTTGCATGCAAAATGAACTTATTTCTTCACTAGGGTAATATAAATATGTATTTCAATGCAATCATAATTTCTTAACAAATATGTAAAATTTCAATCATCCCTGAGGTATCCATTTTGCTGTTACTGCCTTTCTGCCGTAAAGGTGTAGTAGTCCCTGTTGCCATTTAGTTTACATTCTTGAAAGAATATTAATTTGTATTGCTACAAACAGTTATGTAGGCCAGTGGTTCCCAAACTGTGGGCACACAGGGGAGCCGCAAGTTATTTTCCCGGTGCTGTGATGATAGCACCGGGAACTGGGCTCTTCCCTGCCGGCTCTGCATGACCGGAGGGGAGATCAGAGATCTCCCTCTCCGGCATGCTAGCACTTTGCTGACTGCTGGCAGGGGAGGGAGAGATGATCCGGTGGAGCTCTAACATGCAGCTCCGCAGGGTTCTCCTCTTGTGAGCCCAGAGCGTTGCCACGGTTGCCACGGCAACGCCCTGAATCTCTCGAGCGTGAACTCTAGCAGCTCCCGAGGCTGATAGAGTTCACTGTCCCCACCAGGGATTGCAGGAAATGTCCCCCCTCCCAGGCAAAGGTAAGCAGGGAGTGGGGGGACATCTATGTTTTTGTGTTTTGTTTTTTCTTCACACACACGGCCCCTATCCCGGCAGACCCCAGGTAAGTTGTCAAACTGTTCTTAAACCGTTTGACTACTTACCCTGGAAGGGCACTACTGGCACCATGACCACTACAACGTAATGTAGTGGTTATTGTGCCTGGAGTAATTTTTTTTTTTTTTTTTTAAATCTACCAGTGCCACTCCCAAGATTAGGGGCACAGTATATGCTGCAGCGCTGTTCATATATACAACCTAGAAAATTGTTTTGACTTTAGGTGCCTTGGAAAAATATTACATAGTTATATAGCTGAAAAGAGACTTGCGTCCAAGTTCAGCCTTACTCACATTTGTTTTTTTGCTGTTGATCCAAAAGAAGGCAAAAAAACAGTTTGGAGTACTTGCACCAAACTTCTTTACCCTAGAATGTCAGCCAGATTAAGCCTTGGATCAAGCAGCTATTACCCTACATTTAAAGATTATATCCTTGAATATTCTGTTTTTGCTAGTATGCATCTAGTAGCTGTTTGAACATCTGTATGGACTCTGATAAAACCACTTCGTCAGGCAGAGAATTCCACATCCTTATTGTTCTTACAGTAAAAAAACATTTTCTTTGCCTTAGACGAAATCTTCTTTCTTTCAGTCTAAACGCATGACCTATGTAAAGTACAGTTTGTGAATAGATTTCCACTTAATAGTTTGTATTGGTCCCGAATATATTTGTATAATGTTATCATATCCCCTCTCAGGCAACGTTTTTCTAAACTAAAGCAGTTTAAATTTGTTAACCTTTCTTCATAGCTGATATGTTCCATTCCTTTTATTAATTTTGTAGCCCGCTGTTGCACTTTTTCTAGTGCCATAATATCCTCCTTTAGAACAGGTGTGCAAAATTGCACAGCATATTCAATATGTGGTCTTACCAGTGATTTATAAAGAGGCAAAATTATATTCTCATCCCGAGAATGAATGCCTTTTTTCATGCATGACAGTACCTTACCGGCCTTAGCCACTGCTGATTGACATTGCACATTGTTGAATAGTTTGCCTATAACAATTCCCAAGTCCTTTTCGTGTGTTATCCCTAATTTGCATCCATTAAGGTTATATGTTGCTTGTGCATTCTTTACACCGAAGTTCATAACTTTGCATTTTTCAACATTTAATTTCATCTGCCATTTGAGTGCCCAGTCTATCTAAATCCCTCTGCAGCAAAGTAATATCTTGCTCACATTGTATTACTTTACAAAGTTTTGTGTCATATTGAAATATTAAGGGCGCCTTGAACCTAATACGTTTGGGAACCACTGGTGTAGGCAATAAAAAAATAAAAAATCAGAAAATAACAAATGTTAAAATAAAGTGTGTTAATCCTAAATCTCAATAATATCACAATGTCCTTGTCTTTCCAGGTTCTGCCTCTCGGAAACCAGCTGTCCTCAAGAAGATCACTTTCCACCCAATCTGTGTGTGAAAGTAAATGGGAAGCCATGTAATCTACCAGTAAGTGAGCCCTATTGAAATATAATCAATGCTTGCCTTAAACAAAAATAAATCCCCCTATTCCTCCATCAAACCATGGGCTCTTCTAAAGAATTGTTTCTCATACAGGGTTATCTTCCACCAACCAAAAATGGGGTTGAACCAAAGCGACCAAGCCGACCAATCAACATTACCTCACTTGTGCGACTGTCTACAACTGTTCCCAACACAATTGTGGTGTCTTGGACAGCAGAAATTGGAAGGGTAAGCATGTCCCTTGAGTTTACTTTATTTTTTATTTTATTTTTGTCTATAAATGTTAAGCTTATTTTATTCTTAACACATTCTCTTTGCTGGATATGAAACCTATTCCTGTGCGTACATCCCTCTGATAAATTCTCAGTTATAGTTATAAAACTGGACTACAAAAAAGGATTGTGAGTTCAAGCAGTGAAATATTGAAGGAATATATAACATTAAGCATACAAACGTGTATTTCTAATGCTATAGTTATAAACTACCAATTTAGGTCAATAAAAATTGGGGCGATGTGACGGACCGCCTGGCACTCCGACAGAGTACCTCCGTCAATTGATGCTCCTAGCGCTCGCTGAGGACTTCCAGCACTTCAACCGACACCATCAACACTGCAGACCCCACTTCCAGCGATGCAGCTGCGCCGGGGTCTTGTCATCCTTAACCCACCCTGGACCCAAGGCCAGGATCCAGCTTCCAGTGGGCAGGCCTCTCTTCCTCCTGAGAGCATAGCAGGAACAAGCACAGCTCTTACAAGAGCTATCCCTGGGGAGTATAGTGTGACTATAGCAATCCCCAAGAGTGTAGTTCTCCAATCCCCAAGCATGAAGGGTTAAAGCAGGTCTGTTTAATGGCAGCAAAATACTCACAATTTATGTAGTGTTTCAGGCCAGAAGCACACCCCCTGGATCAATGGTACACAAGCAAACAAAGAATACAAACCAATAAGAACACTGTAATAATGCCACATACAGCAAACAATCCCTCCCCTCTGCCTGTGATATAATTAAAATAGCTAACACAATAAACTAATTATCTAAAGGCAGAAACACATAAGCCCAGAAAACACCCCAAAACATAAGATACCCCCATAAATCATATATCACTGGATAGCCCTGATCTGGGTGAACAAAATATTCAAAAATCACCCAGATCAGAACAGGGGTTCAGAAGATCCATGGAAGTCTTTTTGACCGACCGCACGCACATTTTCATGCCCAAAACAGTTCCACAGATTTGGGCTGTGCGGTCAGTCTATTCATCCCAATGTAAATGTCATTTGAATGCACGAACAGATGCCGCTCGTGTAAATAGCAATGTCAACTTGGCGTTCGAATAGTCGAACGCTATTAGACTCCATTCGAATGGTAAGCGTTCCAAAGTTGGTAAAACTTCAGCGGTGTTCGTGCCGTCAAGTAGCCGTTTTCAGTTCCATGAACTCGACGGCAAAACACAGCTGACCGCGTTTGGCTGAATTAAAATGGCTGCCGCCACGTGTTCGTTTGTTGAATGGCGGCTACTTCGGCACTTCAGCTGCATCCGAAGTGCCAATTTAAAGTTGCAGAAGTACTTAAAGGGCCAGAAAAAATAGTTTAAGGTCCAATAAGCCCAAACAGAGCTTTTGAAGGGCAATACTGTCCAGGGGCCATAATCGCAGGGCAAGAGGCTGGCAAGCAGGCCCCTCCAAGCACAAGTTACGGTTTACTAGAAATGCAAAATTGTTTCTTAAAACTAATGTAGCACAATCTGGAAAATAGATAGATATTCTGAATGGCCTCTACATTTTTAACAAGGGAGGTTTTTTTTTCATATTTATTTTTTTTCAAGCTTCCATTTTCTGCCATAACTTGACACTGATGGTCAGTGTTACACTGGTAATTGGAAATTTTCTACAAGTCTTGGGTTAAAGGAGCAGTTCGGCCACCATAGCAACTTCATCTCAAGGAAGTTATGGTGCCACAAGGTCGTGAATTGTGAAGAGTGTGCGTGTCAGCTTCTCCCTCTGACTTCCCTGAAATTTCAGAGGGTTCAATGAGGGCATCGGACTGGGTGCCACTGATTAAACTTTTTGAGGGAGAGATTTTGCTACTATAATGACCTTGGCTCCGTGCTGCACATTATAGCCCGCTGCATCAGCCTCAAAGCAAAATTCCGAAAAGAATACAATCTGTACTCATGCTAGCACATTAGTTTTATTTAAACGATACTGTTTATATAACTTAGATCTTTAAAGTAGTTTTACTTAAAAATCCTACACTTAAAGGGACACTATAGTCATCAGAACAACTACAGCTTATTGAATTTGTTCTGGTGAGTAGAATCATTACCTTCAGGCTTTTTGTTGTAAACACAGTCTTTCCAGAGAGAATGCAGTGTTTACCTTACAGCCTAGTGATAACTTCACTGGCCACTCCTCAGCTGTTAGAAATCCTTCCTGGGTCATGGCTGCCTAAAATGCATCCAAACATTTAGTATCTCCTCCCACTGCATGCAGACACTAAACTTTCCTCATAGAGATTCATTGATTCAGTTCATATGTATGAGGAGATGCTGATTGGCCAGGGCTGTGTTTGAATCATGCTGGCTCTGCCCCTGATCTGCCTCCTTGTCAGTCTCAGCTAATCCTATGGGGAAGCATTGTGATTGGATCAGGCCACCACTTCTGATGATTTCAGCAGACCGCTTGTTTTTCTGAGGCAAACAGCATGTAGAGCTGTTTTGACTTACAATATTAATCGTAAATAATTCTAAAACTTTGTTTGCTAAAAGTTGTTTACATGTGCAGGCCATATTGCAAAATACTGGAGTACTTGGTTAACATGAATACACTAAACTGTAGACAAAACTGATATTCAATAAACACAGCTTGCTTTGAAAATCATGGCATTTAAAAAGCTAAAACCTATTTTGAAGGACTTCTACAAGCTTTAGCTTACTTGGCATATATATTCTAAATGTAGACTAAATTTCAAATAAGACCCATCCCAATTTAATTTCTCCCCTTTTGGTTTTTCTTTCCTCAGTCTGGAATAGCCTCTTGTCCTTTTCTTTCATCTTGCCTAGAATTGCATTTCCCAGCATGCTGCCATATCCATGATGCTCCGTGTCCTCATTTCACCTTGTTTTCCTTGTACATAATGTTTGTACAGATGAATAGGTTGGCTGTAATTCTTCTATCTACTCTTTGTGTGAAGGCACTTTACATCTGATGCAGGTCAAGTAAACTTAAATCAGAAGAGCAGTAGATGGAAGACTGGTGGTTAAGTGGGAGTCTCTTAATCTCATTTTTGCACCCCCTACTGAGCTCAGAAAAAAATCCACACAGTGGTCGTTTTTTTTTTTGAGACGTGTGTGTGTGTGTGTGTGTGTGTGTGTGTAATTAATAAATAAAAAAATAAAAAAAAAATATATATATATATATAAATATATACAATATAAATATATACAATATATATATATATATATTGTATATATTTATTATACACAGTTGCAAGAAAAAGTATGTGAACCCTTTGGAATGATATGGATTTCTGCACAAATTGGTCATAAAATGTGATCTGATCTGATCATCATCTAAGTCACAAAGCATAGAAGAAAATCAACAACAGAATGGCTTAAACAGAAGAAAATACGCTTCTGGAGTGGCCCAGTCAGACTCCTGACCTCAACCCAATTGAGATGCTGTGGCATGACCTCAAGAAAGAAATTCACACCAGACATCCCAAGAATATTGCTGAACTGAAACAGTTCTGTAAAGAGGAATTGTCAAGAATTACTCCTGACGGTTGTGCATGTCTGATCTGCAACTACAGGAAACGTTTGGTTGAAGTTATTGCCGCTAAAGGAGGTTCAACCAGTTATTAAATCAAAGGGTTCACATACTTTTTCCACCTGCACTGTGAATGTTTACATGGTGTGTTCAATTAAAACATGACATTTCATTCTTTGTGTGTTATTAGTTTAAGCAGACTGTGATTGTCTATTGTGACTTAGATGATGATCAGATCACATTTTTTTACCAATTTGTGCAGAAATCCAGATCATTTCAAAGGGTTCACATACTTTTTCTTATATGTGTGTGTGTGTGTGTGTGTGTGTGTGTGTGTGTGTGTATATGTGTGTGTGTGTGTGTGTGTATAAAAATAATCAGGAAGTGGAGCAGTGCACAAAGTATGTTAGAGATCATTGCTTACTCTATTTAACCAAAGTGCACCCCATATCAAATGGAAACACTTTAATTATGTGGTTAATATTGTCTTTCTTATTTATTTTTTTTTGTTTCCTTGTAGATGTTTTTTATAGTTGTGCTTTTTTTTTTTTTTTTTTTTTTTAATAAATAACTTGTAGAACTCATTGGCATTTTGCTAAGTCTGCTGTACTGGGTTCTTGTGGCCCCAAATACACTGGTTACATTGCACGTGAAGCAGTGTGTTAAGGGTCTGTAAGTACTCACTGCATCAGAGCGAGCTCAATTCAAAGCAGACATAACTGTTCATTTAATTTGCCATCAATCTGTTATAGTTGCGATTAGTGAGTTGTATTTCCAGTGTGCCTGACATAACACTCCATATAAATATATTGTATGCACTTTCTAGAGTTTGGCTGCAGTTCCCTGCAGATATTGGGCACTATACCTTGCCATAGTTAGAGGAAATGCTTGTGGTGCCCTCTCTTGGGCTCTTGATATTGTAGCAAATCTAATTGTCTTTACTTGGTAATGCTGTAAAGTTATTACATTGTAGTAATTTTAAACATGTCCTATTTATTTACAGCAAAGATTCTGTCCTCTTAATTATTTATTTTTCTCCCAGAATTTCTCCCTTGCTGTTTATCTGGTCAAGCAGCTGTCATCGTCCATATTATTACAGCGGTTACGAGCAAAAGGCATCCGCAACCCAGACCATTCCAGAGCACTGAGTAAGTTTAGTCTTTCCCTGGGATATTCTTCTAGCTGTTTACATTGTTGATCCTGATAAGTTCTGTATCTGGGAGCGTACATATTAACTTTAGCTGGATCTGTCGTCTTCTAAAACGCGCACACACCCCGCTGTAATATTCACAGAAAATTGGTTTAAGCTGGAGGCCATGACGGTGCGTGTCAGACCTGATGCTGTTTTTTTGTGAATACATTTTATTACCATAGGTTTCATAGATTTCATTGGAGAATTGCCATTTGTTTGACCTATCCTTCACCGTCTTGTGTATTAATAAAAGAAATCTATTAATTCTTGCATTAACTTAATAATAAAACATTTAAACTAAAGTCAAAGAACTTCTAGAAAACAAAGGAATGCATCTCCTAACTGGCAACAAAACTCTTATTACTACCAGTGTGGCTTTTGCGCAGATCTTGGTACAAAGGGGGCAATACCAGACAAGTACCATATTCTAATGCAAGTCACTTAGGCCGAGACAGGTGGAATAGTTGAAAATCCAAGCGTCTTTAGGAATGCCTCCAGCTGTTCTCATTAGTCGAACCTTTTTTTTTTTTTTTTTTCCTTCAAAGTTTTTGATTTAAATTTCTCAACAACTATGGTAATTAAAAATAGATTACCTTACTAGTTCTGATTTGTTAAATGCCTACAACTAAGAGGGAGACTTTTGCTGATCTTTATGCTCCTCTTGTGGTTCAACCCAGCGTTGATAACTTTCAGGAGTTGTTCATGCAGGGATTCCCTATCAGGCTATTTTCCAGCCTTGCGGGTATTCCTCTTTCCAGTGATATCCCAATATGTTGAATGCATTTGTTAGCTGCGTGCAGCTTTCAATATATTTTACATCTTATGGATTAGAGTGGGGCTGCTAAATATGGCCCCTGCAGAAAGAGCGGAGCCCTCTAAATTAAAATTTGAATCTCCCCAGTAACTGCAGGGACCTAATCCTGCTGGGACACAATTTGCATGAGGTCCCATGACATGGTGACTGCATGTTACTACATTATCCATCAAGGGAATATATGGTCCTGAAAATAAAAATCATTACTTTGGGATTATAGTCTTCCTTCCTGCACTGCCAACACCCTTTCCCCTAATGAATCTAAATATTGGCTTGCTTCCAGCACCAGAACTCCTGTCAGGAAGACCCACTAGAGGCTTGTATTAACCCATTAAATGACCACTATAGGCACCCAGACCATGTCAGCTCAATGAAGTGGTCTGGGTGCCAGGTGCCCCTCGTTTTAACCCTGCAGCTGTAAACATGGCAGTTTCAGAGAAACTGCTAGGTTTACATTGAGGGTTAATCCAGCCTCTAGTGGCGGCTTCCGCAATCCTCAATGCGAAAATAGCATTGAGTAATGCTTTCCTATGGGCGGTTTGAATGCGCGTGCGGCTCTGGCTGCGCATTCGGAGTTGACGTCGGCAGGGAGAGGAGAGGTCACCAGCGCCAAATGAGCCCGGCGCTGGATTAAGGTAAGTGACTGAAGGGGTTTTAACCCCTTCAGCCCAGCGGGAGGGGTGTCCTGAGGGGGTTAACCCTATAATGCCAGGAAATGAGTTTTTCCTAGCACTATAGTACTCCTTTAATGTAAAAGTTGCCATTTTATTTTTATTTATTTTGTTACAAAATGGCAGTTTTTCCACTCTGTAGGGCTAAAAGTACAGGACCATTGCACCCAGATCACTTCATTAAAATGTAGCAGTCTGGTCGTTTGGGGCTCTTTAAGGGGTTAAAATGCTGAAAATACCGTATTTGTACCTGTTGATTAATGACACAATTTGTGTTGGTGTTTGTCAGTGTTTTTTATTTAATATATTTCATCTGTATCTCTAGTTAAGGAAAAGCTCACAGCTGATCCGGACAGTGAAATTGCTACAACCAGTTTACGAGTTTCTCTCCTGTGTCCGGTAAGTGCATTAACTTTATTATGTATGTATGTGTATTTTTTTTGCATAAAATAATCATTAAATGTTTGTATGGTGCTGCATAATGTGTTGGATCTTACAAATCCCAATAAAAAAATATAAGAACATGGAATTAGAAAACTTGTACATCTTATGAACTAGATTAATTGGCATGATATGCATTGCAATGCACAATTGTAGATTATGCTAACGTAGTGTACCTTGTCAGAGTATTTATATCGGCAGACATTTTGTGCTATGATAGAAACTAAAAGTGTATATTCTGAGTCACTCTGAACAGATCAGACTCCATTTTGTTATTTTCAAATTAACAAAGAAGACACTAGATTTCTTTCTGTAAGACTGGCCTCTTTGCCAGAGCTAAGGAATGCATAGTATAAACAAGTGATAAGAAGATAAATCAAATCTAAACCCAGACAATTGTGACAGAGAAGATTAAATAATTTAATATTTAACTGTCTATATATATATATATATATATATATATATATATATATATATATATATGGTACCATTGTATGGAAAAGGGTAAACTTAGTTCATGATCTGTCATATCAGAAATTATGGCAGGAATTGCAGACGCTAAGTCTGGACAAAACTTTAAGAAACCCTTTGAAATCTGAATTATGACCACTATCTAGATAGGTCAAAATGACGTCAAAATAGTCACCAGGAAAAGTTAACTCTTTCCTGGATAGGTATGTTTAGTGGGACAAGACTGCCCTCTATAGACCAAATACCTAATTTGCGATCTGGAAGATAACCACACCTCTAGTGCTTCTATTGGGTTATCAACTGATGACGTACAGAGAGTCTGGCCCTTTAAAAGTTAAGACAAAGGGAAGATAGAGATAGGAGGCAGATGCAAGAGATGCAAAGAAAAAGAGGAGAGAGGAATTGGAAGTTTGGGGACTCCAACCTCCATGCAGAGAGAGACATCCAAATAAGTTCCTGAGACTACCAATCGGATGAAATATCTACTCAACTGGTAATTATACTGGTTTCATTTATTTAAATTAAATTAATTAAAATATATTAATAGCATTATATATGACTGGATAAAGCACAGTCAGATTTCCATATTAAGAAATCTTAGTTAACTAAGAATATATAGTTATAAACATTCCATTCTGCAGGTGGAATTAAGAATAATTATATATTGATGTGATATTATCACGTGTTAGCATACCGCTGTTTTTATCCAGGTGTATTGATTTGCTCTAAATTAAGATAGATATCTTTTAGACAAATTAAAAATCTGCTTATATAATATGGTAAATTCTCTTATTGGATGATTTCAGGAAACGGCTAATGAACTGGTTAAATGTTATTTTATTTAAAAATTACATAAGAATAGATCTGAACTACCTAGGAGATCTAGCCAGCATTGAAAGGGTTATTCTAACTGTCTGCTAAACTTTACGACCTTACGCTGCACTCTGAGGAATTCTGTTCTTCTGTGAAAAGTTTTACTTTCAGTCTGTGTTAAAGATAGTAATAAATAAGTCTTGACAGATAATGCTGTTTTAGCCATTGAAACGTAATACCCATTCCTTTGTATTGCATATCATTTTATACTGGATATTCATTGATTATTGTCATGCATGTTGCATAATATTATTAATTAATTTGTCATATAAATAAAAATCTATTTTTATACATGGTGATATTAATTATATGAAATACATTCCACTTAACACGATAAACGTTCTTTGGGATCTGAGAATTGAAATAGTGGGCAATTCTCAACTGTTACTATTATTATCCCATAAATATCCCCACAACCTATAATCTTAATTTTAATAATGATAGGAGGCGAGTATTTTGCATGACTTTTTTTACTCATGCCTCCAGCAGCACAAGTCAATCAATAAACTTTTAACCAATCATAAGAGTACATAGCCATATATAAAGCTCTGATTGTCACATGACTTCCTTTCTTTGAATTGCTATCAGTCCACGTATCGTCAGTAGCTAAAACTTAAGTTCGTAGTGATATAGTGTTTCAAACTTGTTCCATGGAAAGTCCAACTTCAATAAAATCCAACTCCAAACGGGTTAACGCATATTGAACTGAAACTTGATCCGTAAAATCCATTATCCGGCTTGTCTTCTTCGGCGCCAATAGCAGCAATCACACTGAAAGAAATAGAAACATGTGTAAGAGACTGGAAATAGACTGATGTCTATATAATATCATTGATACTATATCTATCCATATCCTATACAAATAGTAATAACCTATCTCCATATACTAGCATCCAACCATAATATCAACAAATCCTTGTCTATTACCTCAAACATCCCATACATATCCTCTAGATAAACTATGCAGGTTACAATTAAGCAATAGAAATGGTGACATGAGAAAACCAGAGAATGGGAGGGAAGGGAGGGAAAATACTCGCCTCCTGTCATTATTAAAATTAAGATTATAGGTACACTACGTTGGCATAATCTACAATTTTATTACATGACAGGTGGTTTCCTATTTTGCATCTTTAAAGCTGAGATAATAGCGAGAAAGATGCATGTGTGTTCTGACGAAAATAAAATAAACGGAAGGTATCCTCCCGTGTCCAGTCTGCGGAACGTAGGATATCTGCTAAAGAAGCTCCCGCCGAGAACGCTCTCGAGGCAGCCGCGCCCCTGACAGAGTGAGCCCCAAAACACGTCTCCACTCCTGCTAGGGACAGGATCCAACGAACCCATCGAGCCAGAGTAGTAGTGGTAACTGTTTTGTAAGGTTTGGTGTAAGACACCAACAGCTGCCCTCTGCTAAAAGCTTGAATGCTTGCAGTAACCTCCACATATCGTGTAAGTGCGGAAACTACACATAAACGAGGGACCGTAGGGAAGAAGGGATAAGATATAGATGTTGAATTTGTTTTGGTTCTACGAGACACCGTGAAGGTAACCCCTTCTGGTGAGATCGAGAACCCGTCCACATCGAACGCTCGCACGTCCGAAACCCTTCGAAAGGATACCAAACATAAAAGTAACGTAAGCTTGGCCGAGAACTGTCGTAGTGACAAATCTTTATTGTCTGGCCAATTCCGAAGGAAGTTAAGGACCACCTCTACGTCCCACATGTGATTATACTTGGGTTCCGGCGGTCTGGACAATTTGATGCCTTGCATTAGGTGACATACCAAAGGGTCCTGACCAACCGGAGAGCCATGTACTGTTACGTGTGCCGCTGAAATTGCGCAACGCGTCACATTGGTGGAACGATAGGATTTTCCTTCCGTGAAGAGGTGCGACAAAAAATTTACCACCATGGTGTTAGGTGCTGTAAAGGGATCACAATTCCGTCCCAGACACCAGCGTTTCCATGAATTCCACGCTGATAGGTAACTCCGTCGGGTGCCCGGTGCCCATGAATACCATAAAAGATCTTTAGCTGGTTGCGATAGTCCCTCGACGGACCAGGCTCCCCTGAAAGACTCCAGGCTACCCGCTCCAGATTCTCCTGTACCACTAGTGGATGTGGTTCCCCTTTCGGATCTGTCAGAAGGAAGGGGACCGATGGAAGAAGTAATGGATGGTCCTGCGTGTGAGCCAATAATTCCGGAAACCATGCTTGACTCTTCCACAACGGTGTGATGAGAATCATCGAGATCTTGGTTGTTCTGATGCGATGGAGTACTCTTGCTATCATTGAAAATGGTGGGAATGCGTACGCTCCCCTCGGAGGCCACTGTTGTAGAAAGGCGTCTACTGCCTCGCATTGAGGGTCCGGAAGCCAGCTGAAATATTTTGGTAACTGTGTGTTCGTCCGAGAGGCAAACAGATCCACGACCAACAGACCCCTGAGGTCCCTCACGACTGAAAATACTGAAGTGTCCAGTCTCCAGTCGCTGCCGTCTCTCCAGTGACGAGAAAACCAATCCGCCATGAGGTTGTTGGATCCTGGTAGATATTCCGCTTTGATCGTAATGTTGCGGGGAATACAGAATTGATGTCCTTCGTCGCCTCCGTCAAGATCCTTGATCGGGCTCCTCCTAGGCGATTTATGTATTGGACCACGGAAATGTTGTCCATGCGTAGCAGGATGCAACAGTTCGCCATGTCCTTGGCTAGACTGCGAATCGCAAACGAATCCGCAATCAGTTCCAGGCAGTTGATGTGGAGACGCTGTTCCTCTTGAGACCATGGACCTCCCGTGGGTGCAGTGGGCTCCCCAGCCCCAAGGGCTCGCGTCCGACTCCAATACAAAGTCCAGGCTCGCCCCGAAAATGGCTCTGCTGTTCCAGGCTTCCATGTGCAGTAGCAAGCACCAAAGTTCCGTCCGAGCCTCCGTGGAGACATGAATCCAGTGATCGTATGGGTGTCCTGTTCGTAAATATTGGGCTTTCAGTCTCTGCAGTCTTTCAGTCTCTCGGGCCTGGGAAAATCGCTTGTATTGATGAGGAGCGTAGTCCTACTATCCTCGCTAATAGTCGGAGAGGTATGGTGTCTCTCCTGAGTATCCTTCGGATCTCCTTCCGAATGGCCGCTATCTTGGATGCGGGGAGACGTAGCATGCAAGAGTTGGAGTCTCTCGAACCCGAGGAACTGGACTACTCGTGATGGAGCCAATGATGACTTCTCTCTGTTCACTACAAACCCCAATGATTCCAGAAAGTGTATGGTAAATCTCGTCTGAGATTGAATTCTGGATTTGGAGTCGCCAAAGATCAACAAATCGTCCAGATACACGAGGCAGCTTATTCCTCTTCCACTCAGATGGGCCATTACTGGTTTGAGAAGTTTCGTAAAACACCATGGAGCCAAACTGAGGCCGAATGGTAGACATGTCAACTGGCAAGGGCGACCCCTCCAGATGAAACGCAGGAAGACTCTGCTTTCTCGAGCCATGGGAACCAACAGGTAGGCGTCTTTTAGGTCCAGGCGTGTGAACCAGTCGCGTTCGTTCAGTAGATCCCTCAGAAGGTGAATACCTTCCATTTTGAAATGGCGATAAGCCACAAATCCTTTCAGTTCTCGTAAGTTGATGACTGGGCGGTAGTCTCCAGTCTTTTTTTTTTTTCTTGACAACAAACATGTTGCTGAAGTAACCCTGGTCGTCTGGGGTGAGTTCCACCGCTCCCTTTGTGAACAGGGTTCGTATCTCCGTGTCTATGAGACGTCTCTGACGCCCGGATAGGTGATGGTCGCCTTATCTGAACCGGCGTACGGGTAAATTCTATCACGTACCCTCGCACGGTCTGCAGGATCCATGCGTCTGTGGAGATTCTTTCCCATTCCTGCGGAAAAAGGGACAGTCTGCCAGCAGTTATATTTGAAGGACATAACGGAAGATATTTCATGCTCACCTGAGTTGAAACGTCCCCGTCCTCTGTTCCGAGTGCCCCTTGTACGCCAGGATCCCCTTGTGAAGTTGGCTCTTGCAGATGGGAAGAACTGTTGCGTAGCGTATGGGCGACTGGGGCCGGATGGCCAGAAACGGCTGGTGGCCCGACCAGCTCTGCCAAAAACACCTTGAGTTGTCTGTGGGTTCCGAAAGACTTGTCTAATAGATGATTGTGCCTTATTCAGTGTAGTGAATAGGCCTACGTGCTTTTTCAGTTCTGCCATGAATGGTTCTCCAAAGAGCAGTCCATCCGCCAGGGGGCCTAGCTCCTTCTTTCCCAGGTCCAACAGTTTGGAGTCTCTTCAATAAGGCCGCTTTACGGCGTTCTGCGCACATGGCGGCATTGGAATTCCCTTGTAGGCAGATCGCTCGCTGTGCCCATTCTCTAATGTCGTGTGCCTCGAGGGTCGTCCCCTGGGTGAGTGCCAAATCTGCGAAGTATAGGATCTTTGCTAAAGGACCTAGCATGTCCAGCATTTTGTCCTGGATCGATTTCATGCCCTTCTCAACACCTTTCCGTGGGTCTCTGCCCGAGCGGGACATAAACACCCCCACTGTGGCATCAAACTCTGGGGTGATGGCATCTTGTCCGGGACGTGGACACTCTGCTTTGAGCTTGGCCCGAACTTGCCCGAGCTTGTCCATTGGCTTCCTCAGCCAAAAATGTATAAATTGAGTCAGATGGTCCGGCAGGTTCCATTCTGACGATCTGGGGTGGCGTATCTGGCGTAGATCGAACAAGGGGTTACCCGTCCCATCCAGAAACACCCCATCTTCATATACCTCCGTATGCACTTTATGTGTGCTTTTGCCGCCTGAGCGGTGTGCCCGTTCGGGGCCTTGGTCGCATTCTCCGCCCTCCTGAGGCATGTCCTGCCGGCCCTCCTCCTCCGAGGGGGAATCCTCTGCCCTCCATTCGTCCATGATTTCTAATGAAGGTGGAGATAATGGCTCCTCATCCCCTGAGGAAGGGGGCTGTGGAGGGGAGCAGTCCGGGCGCCTAGACTGGTGGCTCTGCTTCCGCAACAGCTTCCCCCTCCCATCTCTGCAGGGTCGTGTTGGATCCCTTCCATTGTCGTTTGTACGACCCAGCCTCCGCCTTGGACTCCGCGGGTTCTTTATCCTCTTTTCTCGCTGGAGGCGCGGCGTCTGCCCCCTCCGGTTGTGGTTGCGCCATCATTTTGGCCAACGCCTTTTCCACCGAAGCCGACACTGCGGCATTGATCATGGTCTGGAAATCCATGGGCGATGATGGAGGAGCATCTGACATGGTGGCAGTTCGTTCTTCCCTTCTGTGGGTAGAAAGGGTATACGTCAGTGCGTATGTAGCTACACAGTGGCTTCCACGTACAACTGGGGGTCACCCAGGTACCATATAATCAGTACCACTAGGAGCTTGAGTAGTGGTCTGTAGAGGGGGTCACCCTCTCATTGACCGGGGTGCACGGTCGTTAAGGTTGGGACGTAGTGTCACCCTCATGCATGAAATGTGTGGAATTTCGCCACTGTGGGATCCTTTACCCAAAGGCAGTGAATTGCGTGGATCACCCCAGTTGTACCATGGAGGTGCCGCATACAATAAAGCGTACTTGTTATAAGCCCTTGAGTGGGCGTGATGATCACACCTGAAATTTTTTATTTTATTTTTTAATTAAATTATGTATCGTGTCTTCAGTGTGTGCACCCCTGTGGTTCCACCACCAGTGTCCTCAGTGAGAGCTAGCCAGTAAGTATTGCAGCCTGAGCAGGATGAGTTGCCAGTCAGGTGAGAGTGCTTGTAAGGGCTGAAGCTATAAGTATGCCTTTAATCTAGATGCTGCCAGTGAATAAGGGGTTAATGTTATGGATTACAGTATGCAAGAAAACCTTGTGGAAACATTAGGGGAAATCAGTAGGAAACTATATGCCAGTTCGTGGGAATCACGAACTGGCAACCTAAGATGGCCGCCGTTCCCGCTCAAATTTCGCCACGCGGTCCTGGCCGGCACCCCCCAGTTACCCCCCCAGCCCTTGGAGCCCTAAAATTCCACGAATCGCGAGGGACCAAACAGACCAGAGGCAAAGGAAAGTGCAGTCCCAGTTACAGGGTAAACCCCACAAGAGAAGCAACAACAATAAAGAAGCGGAGGGAGCAGGAAGAAAAACTGTAGTGTATTTAAAGGACCACTATAGTGCCCTGAGGGTGCCCCCACCCTCAGGGACCCCCTCCCGCCCGGCTCTGGAAAGGGGGAAAAGGGGTTAAACTTACCTTTTTCCAGCGCTGGGCGGGGAGCTCTCCTCTTCCGATCCTCCTCCTGGGCTGAATGCGCACGCGCGGCAAGAGCTGCGCGCGCATTCAGCCGGTCACATAGGAAAGCATTCATAATGCTTTCCTATGGACGCTTGTGTGCTCTCACTGTGGAAATCAGTGAGAAGCACGCAAGCGCCTCTAGTGGCTGTCAATGAGACAGCCACTAGAGGATTAGGGGGAAGGCTTAACCCCTTCATAAACATAGCAGTTTCTCTGAAGGGGTTAAGCCCCTGAAACTGCTATGTTTATGAAAAATGGGTTAACCCTAGCTGGACCTGGCACCCAGACCACTTCATTAAGTTGAAGTGGTCTGGGTGCCTAGAGTGGTCCTTTAATGGGGAACAGTAAAGGAGGGAATAAGCCAGCATCAATTAAGGAAACCGTAAAGTTGCACATATAATACACAAACAGTGAGAGCAGAATACTCTGACCTGTGCCTTGGCTGGAAGCAGCAAAGAAAGAGGAAGTCATGTGACAATCAGAGCTTTATATATGGTTATGTACTCTTTTATGATTGCTTAAAAGTTTATTGATTGACTTGTGCTGCTGGAGGCATGAGTAAAGAAAGTCATGCAAAATACTCGCCTCCTGTCATGTAATAAAATTAAGACATCTTTGCGTTAGTATCAATGCTGATAGGATGAATGTTAAATCAGTACCAGCCTTGAAGAGTGAACAATAATGTGCATAATATCTTCTGATGTGGATGTGTAATACACACCCTAACTATGTGGATTTGTGTGTTGAATTACTTGGTCTGCTTTCAGCCTATTGCAGTTCTGTTAATAAGTTTTTGACATTGGGATAGTTGTTGCTTACTGGTTTGGAGTGCACTCATTCTCTGGATTCTGGTGTGTGGCATTTACATCACTAAACTAGTCATTCCTGTTAACGTAGCATTGCTAATATGCTTCCGTTTTTCCACTATTCCTTCTCAAGATTTTGCGTGTGAAATCTTTTTATTTTGATACTTTTGTTCAGGCACAACTGTTTTTTGTTATTCTTTAATCTATACCCCGTTTTTGTTTTCAGCTTGGCAAAATGCGGTTGACCATCCCCTGCAGATCGCTGACCTGCTCTCACTTGCAGTGCTTTGATGCCACTCTCTACATCCAGATGAATGAAAAGAAGCCAACCTGGGTGTGTCCTGTCTGTGACAAAAAGGCTCCATACGAGCATTTAATCATAGACGGGTGAGTTCTTTTTATTTTCTTCATGTGCATTGAGCTCCATGGTACAACTGTAGGCGGCAGATGACTAAATTTCACGAAAGGATCTCGTTAAATTCCTGTTTTGGTTTTGCATATCTCTGAGTTCGCAATCATCTTCTAGAACCAGTTAACTTTCTGTCCCACCCTCACGTTATCCACACTTGCTTTAAACAATCCCTACATTTAAATAAATGATCACAACACCACTGAGGTACAAAAGGACCTGTTGTGTTGTTCGTGTCTGTTTCAGACCAACAGATGGTTCTTAGCATTGCCTCTATCATATGATAAAGGTATTTCCAGTGCGTAAAAGTAACGTGCCACTTCAAGCCTGGAGAGTCCATAGAACACTCACCAGGGTTGAATTTCTACACTCAAGGGCAGAATTTTTACTTGCAAAGGACTAGTAATGAATGAATATTTTGATCCCTAGGTCTATAAAATAATTGAAGATGATTTAATCATTTTTGTGTTTTGCATTTTGTTAGACTCTTCATGGAGATATTGAAATGTTGCACAGATTGTGATGAAATTCAGTTCAAGGAAGATGGGTCATGGTCACCCATGAAGTCAAAGAAAGATGTGCAAGAGGTCAAAAACTCTTACAATGGAGTGGACAGTAAGTGCCCATGATTGTCTTTACAGGATATAGCACTTCAGCCTTTATTAACAGAGCTGTGGTGGCTCACGTTATTGCATTCAATCAATTACCACACACCATGTATTACCACTCACATCACATATATAAATGAACAAGTTTTATAAAGTGGAATTGCCTGTAATATCCATGTACTGACTTTGCATACGTAAATGGTTTTTTTACGACCTCTACTAAATTTATGCCTATTCTCCCAATAACATTTAATTGATCTTTGCTGTGTAAACAAACTTTATTAGAGGTATATTTTCTATGGTTACAAAGATGGTAAAAGGGGAGGGGGGGTTATTATATCCTAGTTGATTTTACTGTGGCATGTGTACACTTACCACTGGTAACAGATCTTTCATTGCATCTTCTAAGTTGCTTTAACAATGTTGCAGGTGGCTGTATCAGCAGCACTGTGGATAATCAAGTGAGCTCTCATCAGCAGTCTCACAAAAACAAAAAGGTGGAGGTGATTGATTTGACGATAGACAGCTCATCTGATGAGGAGGAGGAAGAACCATGCCCGAAACGTAGTTGCCCGTCCATCACTCCAGCATCCCCAATTAGCAATAAGAGGTGTGTGTGTGTGTGTTATGTATTTGACTACCTGACTATCAAATATCTGAGTGCAGAGAGGACATGGAGGAAACCCATAGGACAATCCAAAATGATATAAGTGAGAATTTGAGAACACTGGAACAATGACATGTTTTAGGCTGGCCTGTCTGAATCTACACTATAATAAAGCCGAAACATCGTTGTGCTCACCTGTCCTGGAGTAATGGGGGGGTGGGGGGGAAGCAGAAGGTGATTGAAAATCATGTAACATGCAAAATGCATGAACTTAAGCAGGTTTATTCACTAAACTGTGAATTCAAGGCCATTGTAACCAATCTGAAAAAAGTCTATGCTTCCACTTTATTTAAGATTCAATTCTTGATAATTTTTTGACTTGCCAACAATTATCACATTAGTGAATAACACGTTAAGTGTGTTAAGGGCCATATAGTTATTTGTATCCATGTATGACAAGGTGCACTTAAGCATGCAGTTTATTGGGCATTATAACTTCAATACTACTTCAGGCATCATTGACCTATGAGCTTCAAACAACAATTTTACCAGTTTTGATGAATCGCTCATGCACCTTGCAGTCTCGCTGTTCAATTCTCTGCCATTTAAGCGTTAAATCACTTTGTTTATGCAGCCCTAGGTACACCTCCCCGCATGTTTATGAAGGCTGTGCATATTACACTTCCTGTAAAGTGAGATCTAATGTTTAATTAAACTTCACTTATTGCAGATTGTTTCATTTAGAATTTATCTCCTGCATTGTTAATAGTTTAAGATAGACCATGAAGAAGCCTCATGTGCATGAATAAAGTTAATTTACAGAAAAAGAGATAAAAACTGCTAATAAGTTGACATTGGAAATGTGTTTTTTTTCATGTAGGCTGTGTGACTAAAGGCTGTTTGGACAGAGACAAAAGTGATTTCACTTCTAAATGACAGAGAATTGACCAGAAGCATGGTCTATACAATAAAACTGCTTCATTAAGCTTAAGTTGTTTTGGTGACTAGTGTCCATTAACTGCAAAACCTCTTTTAAAAGACAAAACAAAAAACTTGCTTTCTGTATGGGTAGGAACAGGTGTAGTAGCCATCACTAGTTTTTAAAGCGCATCCTCCCATGCTTCCCTGCAATATGCAGTCAGCCAAGTGAAAATAGCACATTTAATGGGTGTAAATCCTAGAAAGATGTGACTGTAATAGCAGGAGAAATCCAATTACAATACAATGTTCAGTCATACATATATATATTTTTTTTATTTATTTTTTTCCTCCTTCCAGTATGTTAAGTCTCCCTCACCAGGCCTCTCCTATCTCTCGGACACCAAGTCTGCCTGCCGTGGATTCCACGTACATCAATACACCCCTCATCCAAGATTACAGACATCCTTTCCACATGGCACCCATGCCAGACTACTTACAAGGTACAAGCATAGAATGCGTATCATACTGTTGCTCTTTAGTCAGAACCCTTCTGGCCATGTGTCTTATATTCTAGGTGTCAGCATTAAATTAACAATGACTAAACCTGAGCTTCTAAGTATTCTCTTTGAATAAGAGAAACCAGATAAACATTTTTAATCCCTAAACCATTTCAATGCATACAGGGGTAATGCTTATGGCATGAGGATGTCGTACCCATTTTGCATCAGAGGGCTTTGCTTAATAAATCTATTCTACCTTCTTTCACAAGAAATGTTACCTTTTGTTTTTTGTTTTTTTTTATTTATTTTAAGGGTGTGGGGTGCATATATATATATATATATATATATATCATGCACCGACTCTCATACTTATGAGCTATATATTATTTAAAGTACGAGACTTCCTAGTAGTGTCTAGTGGGAGACCCATTTCACCTAAATGACCCTGGTCTCAAGAGCATCTCTTAGTAAAGTGAAATCTGCATTTGACTCAATCTTCTATTCTGGTCAGAGCAATGCAATGACCATCTGCACTGGAGCAGATGTAGTGCGAACGTGTCTGGTGGCAACTAAAGGCCAACTCAGAGATATGCAATGGTAAAATGGTTATTGCTTAGAACAACTTATTACTTATATATATTTTCCTTTTTTTTTTTCTTCTTTCATCTTCTATAACATGCATTTTAGTTTGTCAAAGCCATTTAAAGTGTTTCAACTCACTATTAAATTATTTGGCATTTTCTTTCCAGGACTGGATTTCTTTCCATTCTTATCAGGGGAGAACCAAGTAAGTCTGCGTTTTTGAGGAACGGTCTGTCTACAATAATAAAACTGGGGCAATTACAATGAACTCTAATTTTGTGTATATTTACTTTTTTAGTAATCTGCTTGTGTGTGCGCGCACGGGACATTTTTACAGTAAAGTTATCAAAAGCACCAACACATACCTAAATTAAATTCTCTAAAAATAAATGCTTAGTTCTTATATACCCTTTACCATTATTTATTTTGTCACTTTACAAGTGTCAATCATTAGAATTAAAAAAAAATTAATGACTGAAGTTTAAGGAACACTATAGTCACCTAAATTACATTAGCTAAATAAAGCCGTTTTAGTGTTTAGATCATTCCCCTGCAATTGCACTGCTCAATTCACTGTCATTTAGGAGTTAAATCACTTTGTTTCTGTTTATGCAGCCCTAGCCACACCTCCCTTGGCTATGATTGACAGAGCCTGCCTGAACAAAAAAATTGGTTTCACTTTCAAACAGATGTAATTTACCTTAAATAATTGTATCTCAATCTCTAAATTGAACTTTAATCACATACATGAGGCTCTTGCAGAGTCTAGCAAGCTATTAACATAACAGGGGATAAGAAAATCTTAATTAAACAGAACTTGCAATAAAGAAAGCCTAAATAGGGCTCTCTTTACAGGAAGTGTTTATGGAAGGCTGTGCAAGTCACATGCAGGGAGGTGTGACTATGGTTCATAAACAAAGGGATTTAACTCCTAAATGGCAGAGGATTGAGCAGTGAGGTTACAGGGGCATGTTCCATACACCAAAACTGCTTCATTAAGCTAAATTTGTTCAAGTGACTATAGTGTCCCTTTTAGGTCTAGTGGAACAGTGTTTGCTCCATTTACCTTATTACATCATTATGTTAAGCTTTAAAAAAACAATGTTGTATAAAGGCAACCCGTGATATCTTTTATATGTGTTACAATGGCAACCAGCGATATCTTACAATGTTTGAGAACTACCCTAAGTTTGATACCAGCCTGTCTTTTTATATGTCTATACGCTCACATATGTCCCCCTTGATGTTTTTGTTAACCCTTTCCAACCAAAAACGCACAAATCTAGCCACCGCAACAGAGCAGTGGGCCTGGCATGTCACTCGCAGACACTCGATCATACCCACGCAATGCTATAACCACACTAAGCAACATGCACCCATGGGAGTCAGCCAGCCCATATAGATACACTATACTCTATTTGCGCTCCCACACTAGGCGTACACGGTAACACGGTTGATTTGTAGATTCAGCCAGTATATCTAGGGGGACAGGAGGGGAGGCTGGCAAGTAACTACATATCATGGTCCCAGTCCAGACATCGTCACCATGCTACGTAACCTTATTGCTTTAACCATAATCTCTCTACCTATCACATAAAAATTGTGCAAGAACTTTCAAATACCCCTATAGTTTACTTTGTTGAAATGTTATGCATAAGGAATGCCGTTGGGGTACCTTGTGCCTGTTTGTAAACCTATAATTGCACTGCAAAATATATATACCACTAGATTGCCATACTTAATTTAAAAAATGCTTTAACACTGCTCTCACCTCAAAGCCACATATGTATAAATCTGTCATTGATGTGATTATGTTTGCTGTTGTGGAAACGTATATCATACTGTCAAACCATGCACAACAAAAATAAAAAATTCAGGTTTTTGAGTCAAGAGCTTGCTTAGCAGATAAGCTTCTCGAAAATGGTAAAGGGTTTTATTGTGGGTTTTTTGGGGAGGGGGGGGAAATGGATTAGAAGATCTGCATGTCTTGTTCCTTTCTCTAATGTAGCTTTTCCTTTATTTATTTTCTTCTTCTCTTTTTATACAGCATTACAATACTTCTCTACTTGCAGCAGCTGCCGCCGCAGCTACAGAGGAGCCTGATTTGCTTCATTCTTCGCGTTTCTTTCCTTACACCTCCTCTCAAATCTTCCTGGACCAGCTAAACGCAGGTGCAAGTGCTTCACTCCCAGCAACTAATGGAAGCAACAGTGGCAGTAACAGCAGTTTGGTTTCCTCAAACAGTATACGAGAGAGCCACAGTGCAGCAAGTCGGGGACCAGCAGACAGTTCGTCTCTCTATGGCATCATACCAGATGTAATCTCCTTGGACTGATGACCTGTTGAACATGACCCCTTTCACACACATACCCAGGACCCTGAATCCCATCCAGTACCCAGTTCCTTTATTTTATTTTTAAGGGAAATGCTAAAGATAAAACTACTAAAAGAAAACAAAAAGACATGTACAGAGAACAGAACTATATTTTCAGTTTTACTTTTGTATATAAACCGAAGACTTGACTCATATGGTAACAAAAACTGAGATATGGACCCACCTTTTCCCCTGCACTTCCATGTTAATTTTCAAACTGCACCCTGGAGACAGACTCTTGGTCCAGAGCTCTCCATCCCAGTTGGTATATGTTTTATTTTTCTTTCCCCTGGCTTCACGGCATTGCAAATCTAATTTAATTCCTCCTGGACCCCTTTACAGCAGACACAGTATTGGTTACTCTCTCCTCTCTGGCCCTGAGGGGTGAAATCATTAATTCCCTGAAGGATTCTCCATTCCTGAACCTAAGCTGGAGTGATATTTTGTTTTTCATTTAAACTCAGCACTTTTAACAAAGTATTTATTCTAATGGAAGTCACTGCGTCATATAGAGGGCAACCATAGCATTGGTTTCCTATGGTCAGTGTGGGATGTGGCTGGTGGATTTTGAGTATCATAATTTATTTTTTGTTTTTGCAAATAAGTGGAAATTTCAAAACCAAGCACATCAGTGCCCTACAACACTGAAAGTTGGTGTTGAAGTTTCAGTTCTAGCTGAACTGTATATGTGCAAGAAAGACCACAGTTTATAGTGTGACTCAATGTTCTATTCTCCTTTATTTGGCTAATAAATGTCATGGCTTTAACATTTAGATAATGGCACTGTATAGGAAGCTCCCTTGCTGTTAGGTTCTTTGATTGGGTAAGACTCAAAGGCATCTACATTGACTGTCATTAACTGCAGATTGCTATATACTTGTATGATCAAATCGTAGTTTGAACCAAATTCAGAATGCAGCCCTATGCCTGTATTTTGTGACAGTTAAAAAATAAAATATAAATACCCTTTTCAACTATGTAAAACATAATTTAGCCCCTACCTCACTCATATTGCCTTGATACAACCACATGTTTGCAGTCTACCAGCATTTTTATTTTATTTTTTTTATAAATAAGAAAAATGAAAGAAAACGCTGTTGGGTTCCACACAGATACCCAGAACAAGGGTATTTGTCCAGTTTTAATATTTTTATACATCTTATGTATATGACAAAATGTATTTTTGTTTCTATGCTACTATTTCAGACCCTGTCTAAAATATTGCATGTTAAGAGAATACCATAGAAAATCTATCACCTTTTTATTATCCAGTAGTTCTGTAAAGGAGGGATGAATGAATAAAGTACTAATTGTGTAAATTTGTATAATTTTACATTTCTAGGTATCCATGAACAGCAATCTTGCAGTTTTTGGACTACCTCTATACAATTAAGTATGTATCCCATATCTGTAATGTTTTTGTAATTCTTTCACCACTTTACTACAAAGTGATAGAATAAAAGATGTCCTATCCAGATTAGTTTTCACGCTAACTTAATGTTTTATGTGGATAAAACCCTGCACTAATTTCTGAAAAATATTGACTATTCAGGCTAAACTGGCTTCTAATTTTAATGTATTGGACAATTTTATAAACTGTTGCTCTAGATATAAAATAGTGGGGATTTAGTTACATTATTTTGCACAATCAGGCCACGACTCCAAAGTACCTAATTTTTTGTCTGAGGTCTTTAAATGTAATGATTTCTCGTAAGATAAATGTAGGCTGCCTCTGCTGTGCTCTGTAGTAGGGCATCTGGCAGGGAGATGAGCCATTACCTGAATCTCATGAAGTCTATTATTCTGCCTATGTAGATACACACAAGTATTCTGGGTGCAATGTGTACGGTATATGTTAGACCTTGACTAGAATGTCCCTGCAGGTTAATACAAAAGTATGAAAGGCAGGATTCAAAAAGCAATAAATGATCTTTTTTTTTTTTGAAGATGACCATATTCAAATTATTCCTGGTTACGCTCTAGGAATTATATGGAATATATGAACACAACCATATAATCACACATCTAAATAGTGCCTGCTCAGTCTTTTACCTTTAATGTATTACCTAGAGCGTATGCATTCATACAGACATAAAATGCACACATTGTTCCATTTTCGGTCGTCGTCGTCCTGTCCCTCCTCGGTCTTTCAGTGCTTATTTTGGTTCCCTATTTAAGACACAATCGTTCAACTTAACATTAAAGGAACACTATAGGGTCAGGAATCCAAACTTATTCCTGACCCTGTAGTGCAAAACCCACCCTTTAGGTTGCTTGCCCACCCCCACTCCACTTAGCCACCTTAAAGGTTTTGTTTTGTTGCTAGTAGAGCCTATTCTATAGGATGGTAACATTTTGTGTTCCTACTAGTGATGTAGAAATGGCCTGTGTCTCTAGGAAACAGACTTATGTAACAACTTCCCCAATCACCACCATGATTTCTTTGATGCCTACCACAGACTGTTAATTGGTGTATTTTTATAATAAGCTCAGGTACTTTGAAACATGAGCAGTGTGTGAGATTTTATATTGCCACATATGCAGTCTGTTTTGGCATGTTCAGCAGTATTTTTAAGCCTAACAAATAATTTTCACGATCAGAGGATGGTTACCGATAGATATCTATCTCTATTTACAGATGTCAAAACACCATTTGTTTATTGAAAAAAAAAAATGTATTGTCAAATACTGCAATACTGTTATTTGTGGATGTGTGTGGATGCAATACACACATACACGCTAGTCACAAGCTTCCTAGAATCTGTGTAAAAAAAAAAAAAAAAAAAAGCACATGGTATTCATTCAGTTAAACATTTCATTGTTGTTGCCAGTCAGACCTAAATAAGCTAATATAAACTGGAAGCAGCAACATTATTGCTAGACCCAGTTTTGATGATTCTTCTGTAGAAGAATTAAAAATAATAATAATTAAAATACTCTATAGAACATGTTAATTTAGTAGCAATATTTTTTATTTTATTTTTTTTACATTTTTTTTTTTATGGGATGTAGAGGCCTACCTCTCACCTGAGAGGTTAACCAGATAAGCAAACAAATGATCCAAGAATTCTTCCAATATTCTGTATTCTGAATGTGTGTTGGTTTCATTGGTATCATGGACTCCTTTGTGGGGGTTGGGGGTGGGTTTCTCCTCTTCTAAAACTCCCATTCATTGTCCTTGCCCAAGTTTGAGGACACTTAACGTCTTACAGACTGGCCATCTCAGGAAACCCATAGCTATTTAGAATTTCATGGAAAAGGTTGTTTTTTTTTTTTTAATTCTAAAAATTTTACGTTTTACCAAAACTCTCAAAGTGAAGGTTCTTTGACCATGCCTTGAGTAGCCTCAATAAAACCTTCTGAAAACTGGAGAGGGGGTGGGGGGCAGTGCCATGATGTTTCACTTTTACATCTAGATTGGATGATGCTTTAAAAGCTGTATCTTTTGAGCCATGAAAGTTTTAATAATTTTGTCTTTAAACATTAGTGGTCTGCTGCTCTTTATCCACCACAAATAAACCTGGAGTGAATCAATTTTGTGATGTCCAGCCAAAGGATGGACCTTTTAGTGCAAACTTACAGTGCTTTGTACCTGCTTTTTTAGAAGGATTGTGTTCTGTTTGTGATTTCTTTCTATGTTTTAAAGCTAAGTTTGGGAGCGCTGGGGATTTGGTCCTGTTTATTAATTATTTTAATTGGTAAGCAGTAGATTGGGCAGGAGCTAATGTACATAACACCAGGATTTGTCACTGGTTTCCATGAACTGTACCTGTAACTCATTGCCTTAAAGATGTGTCCATATGGCATGCTAGACCAGCTGAACAGCTTTTAATCATCTCAGCACCAGGGGGTCTTATGTGATACTGCACAACCCCCTGACCCTTAGATGGTTAAAACATGTATAGTAGGCCAGTGTCAGTTTGTATAAAGTACCAAGTGAAAATATTTATTACTTGCATTGAAAAATTGTTTACTTATTGAATGTTACCTGTTTCTGTAGAAGTCTTTAGATGTAATAAAAGAAGCATTCTGATGTTCTGTTTCTTCTCATGTCTTGTGATGCACTATGTACGATGATGTGCAATAGATTTCCTTAGCTGACCTAACTACATACCCTACACATTATTGGCTGCTGTCTGGATACAGCACCATGTCAAGATTTTACTAGTGAGCAAGTATGATGTTTAAAACAAGTGGAAATACAGACAAATCAAGAACACAAAGATAACTGCAAACGGTTGTTTGAACAAAAGGTCTTGAAAAGATGCTATTGTGTTGCAGTAGGCAGTGTGTGTTTAACTTGCAGGCATTTTTTTTTTTCTTTATCTCCAACTGCTCAGCTCCTCCATGGATGTTTTGCAGCAGACAGTCAGGACCAATTTGACACAAAGATATAGAAGGTATGATCATTGTTTCCAGAAAGTCACATTTTAATGAATAAACCTGGTGTGACCTACACATTGAGATGTACCATTTTTCTGTGTTTTCCTACATATGTCTAAATTTATGGTGACACAATCCCTTTATTTAAGATAGGCGAATTTAAGTAGCCTTGCGCAATTTTAAAGCTTTATTTTAATTTATTTTGCTGTGCACGCGCTGTTCCTTAATCTGTATTTTGTAAAAATAAGTGCCTTCCACCTGATGAGGCAGATATCTAACCTCAGACGTATTCAATAAGCCAGGACTTTGTGAACTGGAAAGGAAATTCCTCTTTACTTTTTGATCTACAGTTTGCAGTTCACTTGCCAGTTACATAGCTCCCTGGTAACCATATTAACACTTACTTTAACTGGATTGAACTATGTCAAGATCATATTGTTAACTGGATTTTATAGTTTTATGTAGACAATACAGACAGTAACAAACATTTGCTGTGAGTCAATGTGCGTTAAACTGTAAATCAGTATAGTCTCAAAAGCCAGATGCACTTTATAAGTAGTGTTACCAAAGGCAGTTATCCTTTTTCATGATGATTTTATTTTTTTCCTCTCCACAGAAAGCTATATAGTCCTCATTAAAGAATCCAATGTCAGTCTAAATATGCAGACCAAATAGCACGTTGACTATATAGAAATACAAGAAAAACACTGCAATTTGGAATCGGTGTTTAAGACGTGTATAGAAAAGAAAATTTACCTCCTGTCCACTATACTGAAACAAGATCGCTTATGTTTTGGAACATAAACTCCTGTACGCAAGCAGCAAGATTATAACTTTGTATAGGAGACAGGATTTAGCTATAATTTAATTGCAATCTATATATTATACTGGCCTGTGAGCATCAATGTAAAATGCAAACCATAATTCAGACTGTGTGCTCCTTTGTGACTGTAATCAACAGATGGAAGCAGGGCTATTGGTATCTTTACAAAAATATTGGCGTGCCAGGCTGGAGATGGGTTATCTTGCGGTCTATGGTTTCAGCCTGAAATCTGAAGCTTAGTAGTCGGCTACTGGGAGTGTTATCTTCCTAACAAACTCTTCATATCTCACCATCCCATCGGCTCCTACTTCAGCATTGCGAAGGAGATCATCAACTATGAACAGAAAAGTGGATAAATATATTATTCACAATCTTAGAAACATTAGAGGTACTGGCCACAAACTAATAGTACATGCCTTTCCCTTTGTGGGTGATGACAGCCAATGGTAAGTTTTGAATTACTAACCATGTGTAACAGCAAAGACTAATATTGAATGCTGTGTAGTATCAATATCAGGTGCACCCTCTTTAAAGAGACATTCAATAAAGGGGGCTGTTTGCTTAAAGGAAAATTTATAGCATTAGGAATACAAACTCTATAGTATCTGTGTCAGTAACCTTATACACCCACAATCTGATACGGGGATAAAACTAACCTCTTTACTACCAAGGCTTCCTCCTGCGATGTCATGGCAATGGTGGGACCTAATACGCACACACTATGATCGCATTAATGATATCCCATAGCAAAGCATTGACTTAATGTTTTGCTAGATGGGATTGCAAGATATCTTCAAGTATAACAGATGGCTCTTGTGGCTGTCTGAAACACACCACTGGAGCGTAATTATTGCAGTTTCTCAAACTGCTGTATCTTACATAGCCGGGTTAAACAGACCAGCACTGCACCCAGACCACTTTAAGTTGAAGGGGTCTGGGTGCCTGTAGGGTCCTTTTAGTTTTGCAATGTTGACATTCAAAGAGTTTAAAAGTCTATAGCACCTGTCACTGGCAGCTACTACAGGAACTATATCGATCAGTGCAGCTTTTCCATTCAGACAGTCCCTATCACCACCAAACAAATACTACAGTTCATATCCCCTGCAAACATACACTACAGCTTTTCTCTTCCCACCACACATACCCACCCCCAGCAACATACTATACGTCAACCAGCCCCATCCCCACACCTGCAACCCTACAAGCAGTATTCTCCCCTCCACACGCAACCTAACCATGCAAGCAGCCTTCATACACACTCCTTCTCCCACCATGACCCACTTATTGTCCAATCACCATTCTGTCATATCCCAAACACAATTTCTTGGGTTTCAGTGCCAAACAAGGATTTTCTAATGTCCAACTTAAACTAAGTAGATAATGCACAAATATATATTTGTGGTCAGGGTCAAAGGACGAGGGCATATAATAGGTTTGTACTAAACTAGTAGTCGCAAGTCGGTTGTGGTGTCCCGAAACAGACAAATGGGGGGGGGGGAAGCAGGTGGGTGCAGTGAGAAAGCTAGCCTAAGGGGGGGGTGGGGGAAAGAAAGATTGGACATCAAGGAGGGTAAATCTGGCTCTGAGTGACTTGGTTACTGATACCTATTCCAAGTAACATTGAAATTTAAACATCTCAGTCCAGTAATATACTGCTAATAATGGATTGTGTACTTATGCATATTTTATTTTACCATACCTTCTTCAGTAGTCAGTTTCTCCCCCATTTGAGTAAGTTTAGCTCGTAGTTCAGCCAATGGGATTAGACCTTTCTTCTGCTTATCTGACATCAGCAATGCCACAAGGATCTCATTCTCTGGGTCTTCCTGCTTCTGCTGCCGGTACATGATTGTCAGAAAGGAAGAGAAATCCACTTCACCATCTTTCCCTTGGAAGAGACAGGATGCATATCTCAGTCAATAATTTATTTTATTATTCTTTAAGAGTATCAGAGAGAAAGGGAATTGTTGGAAGTTCACTAGTGAATTGCAAATTAGAAAGTGTCTGGTACATCTTATACTAAGTGTTTTTGTATATGTATGTGCCTCTGGCCCTGCTGCAGGGGGTAGGGGGAGAGAGATGAAACTTACTCATTTGTAGAGGCAAATAGTAGCATGATCGGCTGCTAATGGTTGTGGGTAACAGCTAATTACATGTACTACAGACCTGTGACCTCTGAACTTTTGCGGTTTTAAAGGAGCACTATAGTCACCTAAATTACTTTAGCTAAATAAAGCAGTTTTAGTGTATAGATCATTCCCCTGCAATTTCACTGCTCAATTTACTGTCATTTAGGAGTTAAATCACTTTGTTTCTGTTTATGCAGCCCTAGCCACACCTCCCCTGGCTATGATTAACAGAGCCTGCCTGAACAAAAAAAACTGGTTTCACTTTCAAACAGATGTAAGTTACCTTAAATAATTGTATCTCAATCTCTAAATTGAACTTTAATCACATACATGAGGCTCTTGCAGGGTCTAGCAAGCTATTAACATAACAGGGGATAAGAAAATCTTAATTAAACAGAACTTGCAATAAAGAAAGCCTAAATAGGGCTCTCTTTACGGGAAGTGTTTATGGAAGCCTGTGCAAGTCACATGCAGGGAGGTGTGACTAGAGTTCATAAACAAAGGGATTTAACTCCTAAATGGCAGAGGATTGAGCAGTGAGGCTGCAGGGGCATGTTCGATACACCAATACTGCTTCATTAAGCTAAAGTTGTTCAGGTGACTATAGTGTCCCTTTAATATCGCAATGCTCACCAAAGGAGACAATCACAATTAATAGCTTAAAAGTACAACTGTCACCTCAAAATGTTTTAATATCCTTTCATCACTTTTTTGTATATGTAAAATTAAAAGGGACACTATAGTCACCTGAACAACTTTAGCTATATATATTTAATACATTGCTAAACACAAATACACACCAGCCAAGCCATAAGACTTGCTTTTCCCACAGATAGATAGATATATAATCCTGTCATACACCCAGGTTTGGATTTATCTTGTCCAAGGTCAGTTTCCTCAACACCCACCACCACCAATTTTGTATTTGGGGGGAGCTACTTGTATGGTTGTGTGTGGGTAAGTAAATAGTGGCTTTTTGGGGATAGGGGTTTTAGTGTATGCACATGAGAGAATAGGGCCTTTTTGTGTATTTGTGCAGGATAGTGGCTGTAGGGTGTAAGTTTGGGAGGAAAATGAGGCTATTGTATGTGTGCAGGGAAATTATGGTTGTAGAGAATATAGGGGAGGAGGGAAATCAGGTCTGAGTGGGGGGTATATGCACCGTAGTGTGCATGTTTTGGGAGACAGTGGCTGTTGTGGGTGGAGGGGCTGGAATAGTGGAATTGTAGTGTGGGGGAAATAAAAAAATAAATTAAAACTTAAATTGTATACTCCCCTCCCTGATCTTTATCTGGGAACACTCACATACAGAGAATGATCTTTAAACTCCCCATTGGCCATTCTGCCCCTATCCTGCCTGCAGCCCCGAGGCCTCAGTGGCCTTACGGCAAGTCTGGCTATGCATATACAAAACGTATGGAGGAGTATTTTTCATTAATTTTACATGAAAAATTTTTTTAATTTTTTTTTACTTGATGAAAGGATTATGTTAAAAACCTGTTTTGAGGTAAAAGCTGTCATAATTTGTTTCATGCAAAACTCATTTCCTTCAGCTTTCTCCGCTTTGTTTTCACTACTGCATTCAGTTTGCTGATTGGGTTATATATATATATTTTATGCTCTAGAGTAAGGGCAGATAAGTTACATTACCACTCCCTTTATTTTTAAGTCTTGCAGCACAATACCTTCTTGTGCCAAGAAAAGCAGGAATCTCTGCTCATTCAGTACATATTACACATCACATTCCGTCTGTGCTGGTAAAAAAGTAAGCCTTAAAATGCATCCTGATCTTTTTAGGATTCACAGAGAATTAAATATTGCCAGTATATTTGTAGCTTTTATTGAACGTTTAGTAACCACAGCCAACTATATTGGCACCTCATAAAATATATTGTATCCCTCCCTACCCAAATCTTACCAATTTTATGGACTTGCAAGTGGCGTGCAACTTCGTTTGGTGTTGGGCATGTGCCCAAACAGCGCATTACAGTCAGAAGGTCATTGGCTGGGATTTTTCCTCTTCCTTTCTTATCATACAGAGAGAAACATTCCTTAAATTCTGTGTGGGGAATAAAGTGAGATAAGCAAGAAGGAAAAAAATAAAATAAATAGCAAATAGGCCTCAAGACATCTCCTGGCCCTTAGGTGCCTGTCTTCCCTTCTAATGATCTGTTAAAGGGACACTATTGTGTCAGGAAAACAAAGTTGTTTTTCCGACACTATAGCTCCCTATAGTGTCCCCCCTCATTCCCTGTGGTGCAGAAGGAGTTAAAAAACCTCCTGTCTCTTACCTCAGTCCAGTGCCGATATCACTCGGCGCTGGTTCAGGTCCGTCCCCGCTCCTCAATGGTTATGCTTGCATTAGGCCAAAAATAATTGAGCAGTAAAAATGTAGAAGAATGATCTATACATTAAAGCTGCTTAATTAAGCTAAAGTTGTGTGCATAGAGTACCACTTTAAAGGAGCATACTGTTGGAAAAAGCATCATAACCAGGGTTTAGTTCATGAGAGCTAACAGAAGCGCAAAAGCATGAGCTCTCGGCTCTCCTGTAGCGGCGGCAGGAAGTGCTGGTAGACCTCTGGTCAAACTATTCCGAATGGCTTGATTACTTACTACAATACGCTCTAGGGGTTTGAAGTGCTCCTTTAACACACCTATATTATAAATGGAGCATGAAGGGGTTTCTAATGAATTGAATGGACACGGGGCAATTACAACGTTTAGGAATTGCAAGGATAAAAAGTTCATCTCGTAGAGCACGTCAGGACAGGTAATGCTGATAAATACCAATATTAAGCCCACCCTAAACATACATTAATGACCCGGCCATGACACCACAGCAGTTCTCACTCACTGGTAATTTCATCCTGAGACAGGAACTTGGTCTGCAGAAAACAAAACAGTTTCACTTTCACTTGAGGATTTCTTACAACAGTTATTTGAACTAAAAAAAAAAAAAAAATTTGTATACCCCTTTTAACTATTTACATTAAAAGTGAAGTTTTAATTATCTTTCCTCTTTTGTGATCTCCCCGAGCCCAACCTATCCTAAGGTCACCTCTCTATAAAACGAGGCAACTACCACTCTGCAGGACACTATCATGTATCCTGTCCCTTCTCCTGTCTCCCTTCCTTATTGGTTAGAAAACAAAACAGTTATCGTATAGGTAGGTATAATGTAACACTGGGCAAATAATTCTTCAAAAAAGGTAATTGGAATATCTCCAAGACCTTTCAAATGGAAAAGATCATGTTGATCTTTTCCCAACTGGCAAAAATTAGTTGTAAAATAAAAAAAAATAAAAAAAATTAGCAATCGAACCTTAAAAGGAAACCAGATTGTTTTTTGTTATTACTGCAAGTAAAAAAAAAAAATGTACATGTAATACAGCCTTATAAATAATTCACTATTTTTTTTTAGAGAATCTACTAGCTTCCACTTGCTCTATGGCAGCAGTCATCTTTATTCTGCTCTAGTCAAAAGCATAAATTTCTCTGCTAACACCATGCACAATCACATATGAAACCAACTCAATGTACATTTTTTTTATATTTTAGATGTCTGCAATGTGTGCATGTTTAGATTTGTTAAAGCACATTAATTCAGGATTACCTGCATGGTTTTTGGTCAGGAAAACAGAGTCTGATCTAAAAGTACTTAAAAGGTGGTGGCTCTAAAGAACAGGGGCCAGAGTGATTTACAGACATGTGTATACTACAAAATAATACACATCAAGGTTCCAATATGTGTAATCTTTCATTTTAATATGATCGTTTTACTTTAACCACCAACCCCATAGCTACAGGATACACATTCCTTTATATCACTGTAGTGCAGGCAAGACATCTATTATGAAGGGATTAAATCTCAGAGTAAAGAGATTCACAAACTGAAATGTATAACATTGTATTCTTATCCACAGCTCACTGATAGCAATTGGGTCACTTAATGCAAACAACCTCTGTGTTATAGTTAGATTCTCTTTGCGGTGACTTCCTGATTACCTTGTATAATAAACTCATTCAGGTACAGAGGGAACAAAAAAAAACAAGAGACAGACACTCTTGCTAAGTACTACTATGAGAACCCACATTTATACATCTCTCCCATTATGCCCAGGCATTTCCTGACTGTTCTTATCCCTGAAAACACAGATAAGACTAAAATTTACAGGTAACTCACCATGTTGTCAATTCTTAGTTGTCGCTTCCTGCTTAATGGGAGATGCCAAAGTCCACACAGAATGAGCTTCTATATTCTGAGAGATCTGCTGCTATGGAGACCCAGGGTCAGATTCCATCTCTATAAACCACCTGTAGGTGCTTGGAGTCTCATTACATTCATACAGAGGCTGTTACATGACACCTCTTCTCCCATTAAACATGCATACAATGGAGGGAACACATAACCCTCCAGGTAACAGAGTCAGATTCACCCTTGCCCTGCTTGCCTTATTAATGCTGCGCATTGCCAGGGGACCTGGAGCAGAGAACAACCGTGTAAAATACTTCTCTATATAAGAGTTTTAATATTTCATTGAAAAATATTCATAGGGTAGTATTGTGGAGTTACTGCTAGAGATGGTCATCTCTGTATATTGTTATAGGAAAAAGAAAAAAGGATGAACAATCTGATATTTATTAAAGGCACATCTTATTCAGTACAATCGGGTTGTCTGGGTCAAAGTGAGCAATTCACAAGCATAGACTTCTACTGTATAAAAAAAAAAAAATTACAAATCGCATATAGAATGTGTACTTTATTCAGTCTGATATGTTCTAGTAAGAGTCAAATTCGCCTGCATTTTGTTTTGCATGCAGACTTACAGCAATCTACAATATTTGCCCACTAGCAGTGCAGATGAATACAACTGGGGTCCACACCTACACCCCCCAGCTGGTCAAACCAATTTCTTCACACCGTGGGTAGTGAGGTTACGGTAAATAATGGAGTGAATGGGCAGCAACACCATTATTAACCCTCACAACACTGTCCAATCAATGGGTATTTTATACCTTCAATAGAACATAGATTATGTTTGACTGCAATATGGAGCCACAATTCATACCCCAAGGAGTTATTTAAATGGTGATAATAACATTATACCCTGTTACTCTTAACTTGGCCATACAATAGTAGTTTTTTAAATTTTATGAGCTCTATTTTTTCTTAAAGAAAGTTCACTCAATTAAAATGAAAAATAGTTTAGTAGATATGCCCCAAATTAAAACATGCATACATTTAATTATTCAAATTGGGGGTATATCTAAAAATAGCTTGCAAAGGCAGCAGTTTTCTTGTTGCAGCCCCAAATGCATGTGGATGTTGCAGATTATTTTTACGATCTAACTTAAACTTACTTTTTACAAACCCCACGCCTCTTCAACGGCACATTTCAAATACATTGTAGAATCTTCCCCGCAACATTGTTTTTTACCATTTAAATAGAAGAATTAAACTTTCACATGGCGTCTTATAGGTTTACTCCCACTACTCTGACCTTCTATAAGCTATAATACCAAGAATACGTAAAGGACTCATCGATTCTAGGGCAATGAAACAGGAGAAGGTGCGATCCTGCAATGACATAATCTGTAATAAATTAAAGCAAACAAAACATTGACAGCAGTAGACTGTAGAGAGGTGTGTTTGTGCTGCAACTTATACTGTTATTTTGTAATGTACTGCCCTTCACCTGGTCTATGCAGCCACAGATATACACAGTACTGTCCCTTAACCAATCCATTGACAAGGTTTTGGTTTTTCTAAAGCTTATTTTATTTTTTTTGAACAATATTCACTCTTAAGGCGAGCTACTAGAAAGTAGCATATGTATTGCTAATGACACATTACAGCTTTGACCAAATAAAATATAGTAAAATAGATATCTTACATAAAAAAAAAAAAAAATGTTTTAAAAAAAAGCAAGTAACCAGTTCAGTGAAGGTTTAAGGAAGAGAGTGATTCTGATGGGAAAGTCCTGCTTCTCTGCTGGTTAAAACAGGGACAGAGAAACGATAAGTAAAGTCAATGGCTAGCTCTTCACAATTAGTTACAAAGCGCTGGGCAAACTGGAATTCTTTTCAGTGGAAGCTATTGATGTGAAGAGTATAATATGCCCATGGCTCTGGGATATAGATCACACCAGGGTATTTTTTGCGCAGAACTTTGTCATTCCAGAGCCATATGATCCACGCAGCAATCAGAAGCAGAGCGGTCGAGAAGGAAAAGAGCAGGAAGAGGCCATTACTGTCCAGGTATAAACCCTTGCGCTTCTTGTTAAGGATAATTGCCAGCATGGCAAAAAATGTGAAAATAAATATGATGAAGATCTGCCCCTCTGTAACCAGATACCTGTACGTGGTAAAGAACATTCATTAAAAAGGTGGGCTCTATTACACAATCTAGAGCAGAAATACAGAAATGTATTATGTGCATGCAGATTATGATCACACAGGCCTGTATTCTAGCTATACAAAAAAGGTATAATGGCTGCTATATTTCTCTATATTAAGGAAGGAGCTGATAAAACAATTCTCAAACCAGGTTTCCATACACTCACCAAACACTGCAAAGCAGTAAGTGGAAAACTATATTGTGACATTTAGGTTGAAATAGTTAATTAGAGAAATTACTCCATATCGGCCCCAGTCACAGCTAGGTCATTCAAGACAATTTATAGTGAATAAATCCCTGATAATAATATTAGTATTAAAACAATTCACATTTAATTCTACTCAAAAAGATAAATCAATGTTTTATGGAGATGAAAAAACGGAGCACTTAGCGCAGAATCCCATACTCCGTAATACTAACCAATAGTAGAGACTGCTTGGTAAGAGTAAGGTCCAGGCTGATAGTGGCATACTGCTCTCCTTCCTTGAGTTTGTGAAACAGCCAGTAAAGTAGATGAATAGGATAAGAAAAAATGGAATATACCTGAGACAAGAGAAGAGTTTTAGGATTTTACAAACCATGATGGTAGAGCTCATATCATGAAAGGTAATAAAACAGTACAAAAAAAAAAAAAAAACCCCCCACACACACACACACACACACTGCAAAGCCAGCCATCATGTGACATTACAGCTTTTAGCAATGTTGAAAAGTAGGAACAACAATCCCTTAAAAGTATGTTTTTGTCTTTTTATTCGCATTTAAAATTGAAGACTTGAAGTATTTGAACTAGTTTTGTTTTTGATCCTAAACATATTAAACAAATGACACCCAATTTTTCACTAGCTAACATAATCACACAGAATCAAAGACAATCAGTATTATGACATTAGATGGCTTCATGACATCTATGAAGGTAGAAGAAATCCCACTAACTACTCAGAATGGAGACGAAGTGCTTACCACATGGAATGTCCGACATACTCATCATAGTAATACAGCAACTCAAACGAATCAACCTGTGACAGAGAAGATGTAGGAGTGACCAAGGGCAATATCAGTGAAAAAAAAACACCTGACAGATATCAATAAAAATAGGTCATCTGCAGGTCTTGTGAAGATATCTGTACACATCATAGAAAAATACCCATATCCCAACCAAATGACCACTTCAAAATGTATTAACTGGGCAGCAAAAGTACAATCACCAAAGAAGGTGACAGTGTCTCTTAAATGCATCTACACATGTTTTTATTATATAGGCATCTTGCCTACAGAACGATAATACTGAATCATGAGAAGACATAAGTTTAAGTTAAATTTAAACACTGCAGGATATTTTGAGCACATCTCTTATATTGAGGGCTGTGCCTATAAGCATGGCCTCTCGCTTTACTTGTGGATTTAGCATAGCCCCCAAAGCTACCAATACACTCTGCTCTATCCTCATGGAGCATGTATGCAAAGGATATTTGTGGCTCACCAAGGAAGATGGCTGCAGGTTCTGCATGATTGGATTATCACGCACAGACAAGTGAAGCTGGTATCCGCTGAAGATCAGTCTGTGGTTGACCGAGTCCCCTACTAGATGAATACTTGCTCCCATCACAAACGTTATGATACTGACATAGATGACGGAGTTAGGAAGTGTTTTGGGAGAACGGTCTATCAGCTGAAAGACACAAACAGTAAAGATATACCAAAAGGGTGTTATGCCAGGTACAGATTTCATTATTGGTAAAAAAATAAATAAAATTTAAATAATGAACACCAGACTTTTCCCCACGGTAAATACAGTATAATTATTAAATTTAATGCTACTTAACATGCAATTATCGAGTAAATGTAAAAGCAGCTCTGGTATACATGGCAGATTATAAAAGGCTGCAACTGCAACAGTTCTAGTGGGAAATAATAAACGCAAGCATAGATGTTTTTGTAGAAAAGTGGCATGTTTTTCAACTTTACAAAGCAAACGGCACGAATTTGTTTATGTTCCGTTGTTGCAAGTGAAATAAAGGGAAGAATTCAAAGTTACTCTTTGTCAGTGAGCCATTACCACACTTCACTTATATTAAGCAGATAAATAGGGAATTTAGGAAGAAGGATAAAGCTGCTCAGTCTATGACTATTACTAGGCTTCAATCAACAATTAGAAAAGTAAAAAAAACAAAACACATTTTAATACATGCCACAGTATCTTGTACGCTTGTATGCTAGTAGCAATGCAATTTACATAGAGACAGGAGCAGGAAGACTTTATAAGTAGCTCCATGGAAAGGGTATGCAAAATAAAGAGAAAAGGAAGTAGAACAAAACTAATGGGTACATCTGCTAGGTAGCTGGGATATCCAACATTAGAGAATCGAGAACGTAGGATCCAGACTCAAGCCAAATCACAAAAAGAAACATAATGAAATACCCTAGAGAGTAATGGTATGGTCATTGGAATCAAATGCAACAGGTAGATTGAGAAGGATAAGATAGGACACATACTCTTAGGGGGTAGCCACATGGACCAGTAGTTATAACTTTGCAAGATTCCAGAGAGAATGTTTATGAACAGACCCTGTGTAAAACGCTGTGTGACTCAGTCTGGAAATTGTCCTGGTTTTACCTTCAAGAGAAGCAGTGGAGTTATGATATTATAAGCCATATGGAAATAGTCTCCAGCGCTGGGTTTATTCAGTGGGAACCAGTCCAGTGGGAGGAGAAGCTGGAAATGAAGTGGCCAGTTAAATGCAATTTTAATTAGTAACATCAAAGTGCAATATCAATGTGCAGCGGCAGTCATAATGTTAACACAATTTAAACCGGTCTGTAAGACCTTACCTGGAACTATGGAACTGAGAGAGACACGGAAAAAGCTGAATAAATATTCGCTACTTTTTGGTGTGTTTAAACAAATAACCTTAAGTGCAGCTTTATTATAATCATGCTTTATAGATTAGCATGACAGGTTATTTCACCAAAGTGAGAATGGTCAGGAATGTAATGTGAATTTCAAAGTTGAGGCCAAAAATAAGAAAAATGTCCAGTTCAGCTATATTTCCAGTGAAGCTATTTTGGCCTTAAATTTGAAATTCACTTTGATTACCTGACAATTCTAACTTAACTAAATAGCCATGTTAGAGTACTACTCACAGGCATTGATTAACTAAAGAATAAATTGTAGATACAAGACAAAATAAATTTTTTATATATATATATATATATATATATATATATATATATATATATATATATATATATATATATATATATATATATATATATATATATAAATAAATAATTTTTAAAAAAAGTGTGCAAAGTTACAGAATTTGTTTTCCAAACCAATGTTTTTTGCCGCCATTTTGCAATTTGATTTTCAGCTGACTACAATTTGGTGTTTAGTGAATACGTATTAATGTATTATGAGCGAATATTAGATGGGGTGGATGTAAAAATATCCAGTTCATCAGATTTGGGTTTTACATTTTTATTTTTTTTTAAATTTATACACAACACAGCATTTGAAGTAGTTTACAAGTTAGTGGTTATGTAATCAAAAGAAAAGGTAGCCACACTCTTATAAACAGTAATAGGGTGCTTCTGGACAGGGGCTGGCAATCCCTCAATGTCACATAGTCAAAAGAAAAAGGTGGTCCAAGCAGCTTTATTGGACATGAATAGGCATTGCAATGTTTCGGCCCACAACAGGGCTTTTGTCAAGCTTTGTCAGTTTGACATAGGACCTGTTGTGAGCTGAAACATTGCAATGCCTGTTTATGTCCAATAAAGCTGCTAAAAATTGACGGGAGTGCCCCAACCACCTTTTTCTTTTGACTACATGACACTGAATGATTGTCAGCCCTTGTTCAAGAGCACCCTATTGTCGTTTATAAGAGTGTGCCTTCCTTTTCTAGTGTGGACTAAAGGTTGGTTGTCAATTCAGCGGCTCCGTGTTTGGAGAATAAAGATCTGTTCCTATCTCAAACTAGCAGATGTAACTGCTCATATCTGTTCTATAGTAGACATGTATACAATGACCTAGGGAATAGTACACACAGTCTCATTTACCTGGCAAGATAAGGTGTACGTAAATTTCCACCCTCTGTCCCTGCTCAGCCTGACCGTGCATTGCAGAAAATATTCTAAAAAGGTGTATTTTGGAACATGTATCTAATGGACACTGAGCAGGAGTCCAAGAAAAGCCAATTAACAGATTTCAGATTAAATTGGTGACATTTAACCCATCACTAAAGTCACCACTATTCACCAATTGGCTGTTGTGCAAAAAAGAACAGATAAAGATGCGGATAGTCCTTTTATTGACATATATTTTGTGCAGTGTAATCACAATATTAAACAAGCAATTATCCAATTAAAATCTTAACAAATGGGTGGAGTGCTTAATATTTACAAGCAATAATTGCTTAGCCCTTATTAAATCAAGTGTAGAGATTCTGATGTACTTGAATACATAAAAAGGAGAATAAGAACACAGAAAAAAAATACTAGTGTCACCCCTAGAAATTGACACTAAGTGTTCCCACCTTAGAGCCAAGGCATCAATAGGCTCTTAAGAAGGAGAGAGTCCATTTGGTGTATACCTTTGACATAAATGGCGTTTAAATATACTACTCTATAAGCTCCTTTTATCTGCTTTATCCTGAGAGAGGATTCCGTGAGAAGAAGGTGGGGTGTCACCTATATGAGCACCACTGCGCTTCTATAGAGCCTTACTTCCCAGGCTCTGAAAATTGTGAGTTCTCTCTCCTATTTACTTTTGCACTCCATCTATATATCAGTACTATCTGCACTAGTATTTTTTCTGTGTTCTTATTCCCCTTTTTATGTATTCAAGTACATCAGAATCTCTACACTTGATTTAATAAGGGCTAAGCAATTATTGCATGTAAATATTATCAAGCGCTCCACTGATTTATTAAGATTTTATCTTGATAATTGCTGGTTTGATTTTATGTACAGGTGAGGGGGAAAGGTATTCCCTCCCGGGTGTTAAGAGCTGCTATTACCTTCTAGACACCCTTTAAGCGCTCTCACACACACTTACTCCTTGTGAGGTTTTTTTTCGCTCTAATCACAATATTACTTTAATTACTCATTTTCACAGCACTAGGCAAACATAATACAGGTTAACACAAACAAAAAATTTATATATATATATATATATATATATATATTTTATTTTTTTTTACAAAAATCAAGCAGGCATATCAATAGTTTTAACTTTATTATGTGAATCCAATCCCATTTGAATTATATGAACAATTATGAATACCTATACAAAATGCATGTTTTACCAGAATCACGAGGTACAGTACACCAAGTACTAACAGAAAGTTTATTAAAGTAATGGCAGACAACCCACAAATCTGCTTACTTCGCAGGTAAAATATGAACTTATTATTATCACAGATAGACAAAAGCTGCAGTTTCTACAGATTTGAAAAATGATCAATGATTACCAGCTCAATAGACATACAATACAGCACAGCTACACTCACCATGACAATCGGACGGCCAAAGTCAAGAAGCCAGTTCTGAAGGGTAAAATAGAACCATAGGTCCAGATGAAAGCGAGAATTTCTGGTGCCATCCTCTTGCTGGGTAGAACCAAGTCTGCTAAAAAAAAATATGGAAAATAAGACAACGGCAGTTTAAAAGTTGATAGAATTTGCTATTTTTTTTCCCCTTTACAAGAGGATTCAGTGTTCTAAATTCCTAACACTAACTTATGCCCTAACAAAGGGGTAGGCAACCTAAGGCACACCAGATGTTGTGGACTATATATTCCATAAGTTTTTGCCAGCAGTGTGGCTATATGAATATTATGGGAGATTTAGTCCACATCTGGCATGCCTAAAGTTACCTACCCCAGTTTTAGCATGTAAATAAAATAAACGTATTACATTGAATTTGATGTTGGAATATATAGCACAGTAAATCTTATACTGGGAAGACTACAGACCCAGTAATTGTAAAAAGATGAAAACATTACAGAGGTACATTGCAATTATTTGCTGAACGTGTATTTTAAGAATACCTCTTATCAAGCAAACAAACCTCTAATACAGACCAATGCAACCCACTAAGCAGGCTTGCTAAATGCAGGAATGACAAGGAAAGGCATCATTGGGATGCTAGGCAGGAGGAAGCAACCTTACACACTCCGGAACACTCTCGAGGACTACATCTCCTATTATGCTTTTAAAGCGATAATGGTTGCAGAGCATCATGGGCTATGTAGTCCACAACATCTTGACTGCAAAAGGTTGCCTACCCCTGTGCTAGTGGTTGTGTGCCCAGACTCTGTGGAGGGATCTGCCAACTCCTGTTGGTGAGAACACCAACCTTAGCTACTAGAAGTGAATGAGTGCAAGACACTTTCTTATGATTACAAAGATAAACATAAGGGAAGGTTTGCTAAACATTCACCAGGAAGTCACATTCGCAAATACAGTTATTCCAGTTCTTAATTGTGTGAAAAACCACACATTGTGCAACTAGACGCATGTAATGCTCACTGGCACTTTATCCATGTTGGACATGACTTGGGTCCAGTTCTGCTATGTGTTTCCTGTTATTACAATACTGAGATGCAAGTTTTTACACAATAAAGAACTGGAACAACTGTGCTCTTCAATTGGGATATCTGCAGAACTGGGAAGTCAAAATGAATACAAGAATTTAGGCCAAAACTGGAAACATTGCTGACTTGAAAAGGTTTCTCCCAATTTGGCTACTTTGGCCTAAACTTTTATATTCACTTGGAATTGCTGACAAATCAGCCCTGGGATTGCATGTAACACACACATGATATATTACATGTCTGTCCATAGAGACACAGACAGAGCACTTCCTCCTACTACGGCAATGCTGGCACTCCCATTATACCAGGGGTGGTGGCCATGGAGGATGGTGTTCCCCGTGCTGTGGTGGTGGTGGTTGTTGTTGTTGTTGTTACCTGGCCGGGAGTCCCGGAGTGGGCACATGCTGTCTCCGCCTCGCCGAGCTCTGCATCCTGCTCTCCCAGAGCTGCTCACTGAGAGAGCCTGAGACTCTCACAGAGGGGCGGGGCTTCCAGGGCCATCTCTGATAGGTCCACAGTCCACAGTTTAGACCAATCCCGTACAAGCGATGGTTGGGACCAAGGAAATTTTAAAGATACAGGGGCCAGAAAAGAGTGTGAGTGAGCTGTGTGCTGTGTGTGAATGGGACAGGGCGGGTTAATCATGGTCAGACTGTGTGTGAATGGGACAGGGCGGGTTAATCATGGTCAGACTGTGTGTGAATGGGACAGGGCGGGTTAGTCATGGTCAGACTGTGTGTGAATGGGACAGGGCGGGTTAGTCATGGTCAGACTGTGTGTGAATGGGAGAGGGCGGGTTAGTCATGGTCAGACTGTGTGTGAATGGGAGAGGGCGGGTTAGTCATGGTCAGACTGTGTGTGAATGGGAGAGGGCGGGTTAGTCATGGTCAGACTGTGTGTGAATGGGAGAGGGCGGGTTAGTCATGGTCAGACTGTGTGTGAATGGGAGAGGGCGGGTTAGTCATGGTCAGACTGTGTGTGAATGGGAGAGGGCGGGTTAGTCATGGTCAGACTGTGTGTGAATGGGAGAGGGCGGGTTAGTCATGGTCAGACTGTGTGTGAATGGGAGAGGGCGGGTTAGTCATGGTCAGACTGTGTGTGAATGGGACAGCGGTTAGCCCGGCAGACTGTGAAGGAAGGGCGTAGCCCGGTCGACTGTGTGTGAATGGGACAGGGCGGGTTAGTCATGGTCAGACTGTGTGAATAGGAGAGGCGTTACGGTCAGACGTGTGAATGGGAGAGGGCGGGTTAGTCATGGTCAGACTGTGTGTGAATGGGAGAGGGCGGGGTTAGTCATGGTCAGACTGTGTGTGAATGGGAGAGGGCGGGTTAATCATGGTCAGACTGTGTGTGAATGGGAGAGGGCGGGTTAGTCATGGTCAGACTGTGTGTGAATGGGAGAGGGCGGGTTAGTCATGGTCAGACTGTGTGTGAATGGGAGAGGGCGGGTTAGTCATGGTCAGACTGTGTGTGAATGGGAGAGGGCGGGTTAGTCATGGTCAGACTGTGTGTGAATGGGAGAGGGCGGGTTAGTCATGGTCAGACTGTGTGTGAATGGGAGAGGGCGGGTTAGTCATGGTCAGACTGTGTGTGAATGGGAGAGGGCGGGTTAGTCATGGTCAGACTGTGTGTGAATGGGAGAGGGCGGGTTAGTCATGGTCAGACTGTGTGTGAATGGGAGAGGGCGGGTTAGTCATGGTCAGACTGTGTGTGAATGGGAGAGGGCGGGTTAGTCATGGTCAGACTGTGTGTGAATGGGAGAGGGCGGGTTAGTCATGGTCAGACTGTGTGTGAATGGGAGAGGGCGGGTTAGTCATGGTCAGACTGTGTGTGAATGGGAGAGGGCGGGTTAGTCATGGTCAGACTGTGTGTGAATGGGAGAGGGCGGGTTAGTCATGGTCAGACTGTGTGTGAATGGGAGAGGGCGGGTTAGTCATGGTCAGACTGTGTGTGAATGGGAGAGGGCGGGTTAGTCATGGTCAGACTGTGTGTGAATGGAGAGGGCGGGTTAATCATGGTCAGACTGTGTGTGAATGGGAGAGGGCGGGTTAGTCATGGTCAGACTGTGTGTGAATGGGACAGGGCGGGTTAGTCATGGTCAGACTGTGTGTGAATGGGAGAGGGCGGGTTAGTCATGGTCAGACTGTGTGTGAATGGGAGAGGGCGGGTTAGTCATGGTCAGACTGTGTGTGAATGGGAGAGGGCGGGTTAGTCATGGTCAGACTGTGTGTGAATGGGAGAGGGCGGGTTAGTCATGGTCAGACTGTGTGTGAATGGGAGAGGGCGGGTTAGTCATGGTCAGACTGTGTGTGAATGGGAAAAGGCAGGTGAGTTAGGGTGAGACTGTAATAGGAGAGGGCAGATTATTTATGGTGAGACTCTACGTGAATGTAACTCTGTTCTCTCCTCCGTTAGATGCTCACCCAGTCTCCACTCCTTCAAAAAAGCATATCAATTAAACTGTTAATAGCTCCTGACTGATTCCTGTCTTGCAAGTCTCATTAGTCTAATACTATACTTACCTTTTTGTGTCACTTTACCCCACTCCCTCTAGCATGTAAGCTCATTGAGCAGGGCCCTCAATCTGTTCCTGTGTGTCCAGCTTGTCTGGTTACAACTACATGTCTGTTCGTCCACCCATTGTAAAGCGCTGCGGAATTTGTTGGCGCTATATAAATAATAACATAATAATAATAATGGGAAAGGGCAGTTTAGGTGAGATGAGACTGTGTATGAACAGGAGAGGGCTGGTTAATTGGGATGTGTTTATGTGGATGGGATAGCACAGGTTAGTCAGGGTGAGACTGTGTGTGAATGGGAGATGAAAGGTTAATTGGATTGAGACTTTATGTTAATGAGGGATAGCAGTTTATGTAAGCGAATGGGACAGATGGCAGTCTATTAGACCCTGTCTGTCTATTGAGCATTACACTGTCTCTAGTTACTCGCTGTCTGTCTAGAGAGCACCATATTACCTCCCCTGGCTATACACTCCGCAGGGGGAACCAAAGTGCTCTTGCCTGGTTCCTACACGGATACTTCCGCGTTGTAGACCGGAAGTGGGGCTTGTAGGACATCCTGCAGAGTCCCCGGGATGGCCCTGGACGGGCTGTCCGGTTATGTTTACAAGGCTGCGGCAGAGGGCCGAGTACTGACTCTGGCAGCCCTGCTTCTCAACCGCACGGAGCCCGAGATCCGCAGCCTGCTCGGCTCGGTCACCCAGCATGGCGGCCAGAGATCCACCCCACTCATCATCGCCGCCCGCAACGGCCACAGCAAGGTGGTGCGACTGCTCCTGGAGCATTACCGGGTGGACACCCAGCAGACCGGCACCGTGCGCTTCGACGGGTAATTACAGAGACCCCCAGACTGCAACAGACAGGCAGCAAGGACACGACATGCCAGGGTTAGGTCATCTCTGGCACTGCTTGGAGGTGGACTACCACTCTCACAGTGCTCAGCCAGCCAGAGCCACACTGAACAACCCCCTGGAGAAGAAGTCCATCTAAGCTGGCGCTCCATGGGTGGCCGATCACTGAGTAGGGTGTGGGTGTTCACAGTAAGGTGCAGGTGTATAGATCCTGGAACTTAGTTTGGCAACAGGGAATTAAAACACAATTTATTAAGAATTCAAAATTCTCTCAGTGTAGTAATACTCAGGTGATATGATGGTATGGTTCCAGTTCAATTTCTGCTAAAAGTCTCATGTTGTTATGAAGACACTTTTTTTTTTTTTTTTTTTGTGATTACCATTTTGAATCTTTCCCATCAATTCACTAAACCTCTTCTTTCTTGCTTTCTGCAGTTACGTTATTGATGGAGCCACAGCTCTGTGGTGTGCGGCTGGAGCTGGACACTACGAGGTGGTCAAGTTGTTAGTCAGCCATGGAGCCAATGTAAACCACACGACCGTAACAAACTCTACACCCCTAAGGGCAGCATGCTTTGATGGGAGACTTGATATTGTCCGCTTCCTTGTGGAAAACCACGCAAACATAGGTATTGCCAACAAGTATGACAACACGTGCCTAATGATTGCTGCTTACAAGGGTCATACTGATGTAGTACGTTACCTTTTGGAGCAGAATGCAGATCCAAATGCCAGAGCTCATTGTGGAGCTACTGCATTACACTTTGCAGCAGAAGCCGGACACTTAGACATTGTGCGCGAGCTTGTGAAATGGAATGCAGCCATGGTTATGAATGGTCATGGAATGACCCCTCTAAAAGTGGCAGCTGAGACCTGTAAAGCTGAAGTGGTGGAGCTGCTTCTTCAGCATTCAGACTGTGATGCAGAGAGTCGTGTGGAGGCACTGGAACTCCTGGGTGCTTCTTTTGCCAATGACCGGGAGAATTACAACATTACAAAGACATACCAGTATCTGTACTTGGCAATGCTGGAAAGATTCAGAGATCCAGCCAGTATTCTTCACAAACAGGTTCTGTCTCCTGTTGAGGCTTATGGAATGCGAACAGAATGTAGCACTCCACGAGAGCTGGATGCTATACGACACGATACAGATGCACTACATATGGAGGGCTTAATAGTACGTGAGCGAATACTTGGATCCGATAACATAGATGTATCACACCCCATCATTTATCGGGGGGCTGTTTATGCTGATAACATGGAATTTGAACAGTGCATTAAATTGTGGTTGCATGCCCTGAACCTGCGTCAGAAGGGAAACCGCAACACTCACAAAGACCTGCTGAGATTTGCACAGGTGTTTTCACAGATGATCCATCTTAATGAACCAGTGAAAGCATGCGATGTGGAGAGCGTTCTGAGGTGCAGTGTACTGGAAATTGAACGGGGGATGACACGGATTCGAAATCCCCAGGAACCAGATGCTCATTCTGCCGTTGAAAATCACGAGTGTAATCTTTACACTTTTCTCTACCTCGTCTGCATCTCCACAAAGACTCAGTGTTCAGAGGAGGAGCAGTCTCTTATCAACAAGCAGATCTACAGATTGGTGCATCTAGATCCTCGTACCCGGGAAGGTTGTAGCCTTCTGCACTTGGCTGTAGACTCTAGCACTCCAGTAGACGATTTTCACACAAATGACGTTTGCAGCTTCCCTAGTGCTCCAGTGGCCAAACTTCTCATAGACTGTGGGGCTAATGTAAATGCCACTGACAATGTTGGCAACACTCCACTCCATGTAATAGTCCAGTACAACCGTCCCATTAGTGATTTTCTTACGCTACACTCAATCATAATCTGTCTAGTGGAGGCAGGAGCACATACAGACATGACCAACAAGGAGAGGAAGACTCCACTAGATAGAAGCACCACTGGAGTATCTGAGATTCTATTGAAAACTCAGATGAAGCTTAGCTTAAAGTGCCTAGCAGCCCGTGCTGTCCGACTATACAATATTAAGTACCGTAATCAGATTCCCAAGAGTCTTGAGGAGTTTGTTGAATTTCATTGAGCTCGTGTATGAGCAAAATCCTTTTATTTTTATTTTAAAATTTTGTGTAAATATCTTCATAGTTTTGATCTTATTAATTAATGGGGCCATCGCAAATACCTTTTATATTCAGTACACACAATTCCATGTTTCATGCTTTGCATCCCTGTGTTGAGGAGCAGACCTTCTAAAGAGCAGGGAAGCTGCTTCCAGTGTATTTTTTGGAGAGGTATCTCTGAGACACAAGATAAGGTGCTGAAATAGATCAATTCATTATTTTATTTTTTCCAAGGTAACATATTGCCATTTTTAAATTAAACCCATTAATTTTTATTTGTATTAATTTGCAGTTTATTGTAAATTTCATGGTTGTTTGAATATATCAGTCTATCTTCTGATGGACCCAAGAGGGTATTATTTTTAAACCTGCTGGGATATGCTCAGAAAATAATGACTTTTTTTAATATAAATTTAATTTTCTATGTAAAAGCAAATATCCTAGCTTCACCTATTTGGTTGTGCAAAGTCATACTAAGCTTGGGGCCAACCATGAATGAGTTTTTAATTAAATGACCATTAACTTCACTGTAATAGTTTGCACAATAAGCCATTTAAAGGGACACTATAGTCACTAAAAAAACTTTAGCTTAAAGAAACCATTTTGGTCTATAGAACATGCCTCTAAAGTTTTACTGCTCAATTCACTGCTATTTAGGAGTTAAATCTGGTTTGTTTCTGTTTATTCAACCCTAGCCATACTTCCCCTGGCTGTGACTGAAACAGCCTGCATTATAAAAAAGATTTCATTTTCATTCATATGCAGCTTACTTGAAAAGCTTTCTCTTGTTCTGTAAATTGAACTTTCATCATATACAGGAGACTCCTGCAGGGTCTAGCAAGCTATTAACAGTGCAGTGGATAAAACATTTTAAGTTAAACAGAATTTGGAAAGAAGAAAGTATAAACATTAGAAAAATCTTTACTTCAGGAAATGTTTAGGAAGGCCGTGTAAGTTACACGCACAGAGGTGTGTGACTAGGGTGCCTAAGCAAAGTGATTTGACTCCTAAATGGCAGAGAATTGAGCAGTGAGACTGCAGGAACATGATCTATACACCAAAACTACTTCATTAAGCTAAAGTTGCTGTGGTGACTATAGTGTCCCATTAACCTTTTTCAATTAAGAAGAAATTTCAAGGCAGCCCAGCCCACTGTGGAATACCCTGTAGTGCTAGACGATTGACCAGATACATGCTTACATTATGGTAAGATATGACCCTGGCATGAGTTGAGGGTATTGTATTAAAAAAAGATTGTGTCCTTGCTGGCTAAAACAGGTATATTACCACTGCCATGGAGATTTTTATTTACTGACACAATAAGTGCTATAATATGTTTATATAAAGGCACTCTTCATTGTCGGTTTGGTCCTCTTGACTCCATTTGCTGCAGATGCAACTTAAAGTGGGAGTAATGTTACATTTAAAAAAATAATATATATTTTTGTCTAAATATTTTACAGTGTCGCTTGCCTAGCTCGTAAACCGAGGAATATATTTAATGTAGTAAAATTCTAGCATCAAGGACGAGTTGCATTCATTTTTATAACTCAATGTTTTTAGCCATATTTTAAAAGACCGTTTGGTAAATGCTTTAAAATGTAACACTACTGACATCTGTGGGGTATTTTTGACATGAGTGTTTTTAATCTCTACCTAATGTTTGATCCTCCCCTTCCCCATTGTAAGCAAACCGTCTGGCCCCCTCCACTTTGTCCGACACTGCTGGAAGCTTTCTGTCTGAATTGACCCTATTAGTTAATGGGCTATCCCTGTATTGCAAGGCTTGGCTCAGAAGAGCTACTGGAAGCTTTCAGCTTGCTCATGGAATTGGTGGAAGTGGGTTACGAGACCTGGCGGACCCAAAAAAATTTATAAAATGGTGTGGCTATTTTCAATGTGAGACCGTCTGGTACCATAACCACCAGAATGTGCTTGGAGCAGAAGTTCCAACTTAAGCATAACCTACAGTATTGTGCTATAGAGTACCCTAAGATAAACTATTGTGTTAAAGTAAAACACAGATTTTAAACAATAGAGGCCTTGATTTAATAAGCATTCCAAATGACTCGGTACTGTTAAATCATTTGGAAAGTGGTTTTTTTTTATTTGCAGAAGTCACCATTAAAACCTATGGCATTTTTTTTTGTAGATAGATCATTCTAACAGTAATTCATCAGTTGGAAAAATCACTAAATCAAGGCCAAAGTGTTTTTTACCATATCAAATATAATAACAAAGGCAAGGAATCCAGTCTTTGTATGTTAATGCATTTTGACTGTGTAGCGAATACTGGTTGTGTGTTTGATATTTGAAGAGTTATTAATGGAGTGAGAATTGTCGGGTATTCAAAGTGAGCTTCAAATTTAGGCCAAAATAGCCAAACTGGAGGGAATTGTAGACTTGGATATTTTTTCCATTTCAGCTATTTTGGCCTTAAAGGGACATGCATTTAATTATGCATTTTCATTGGGGATATATCTAAAATAAGCTTGCAAAACCTACAGTTCTCCTGCCTGCACGCCCTCCTCTTCTAACCCAGCCCAGACTTTGTCGCTGTCAAATCACAGCCTTCCTAATGCATCTCAATGAGAAGTATTTGCAAGACAGCTGCTCTGAGCAATTGCTGCCTTTTGAGTTCAGTCCAAATAAGCTAGCCAAACCAGGAAGTAATAATACCTGTTGTCTGCTTAAAAAGCCAGGGGGTGTAACCAGTATAATTTATAAAAGCGTAAATTTCTATTAAAATCTGCAGTTTTTCCAAAATGAAAAAATAGGACACCAATTTCACACGAGTGTCCCGATAAATTTGAAAGCTACTGAATTCCTGATTATTCTCACTGTAGTGAATAGCCCTTTTGGAATTGTGTGACTGTTTTCTGTTGCTATATTTTGTAAGAGGCCATCTAGACAATGGCAAGCAGAACAAGGCCCAGGTGACTAGAAATGTGCATGAATACTGTGCATTACTGTGTGCATGAAATGTAGACAAAGTATTGTGTCTGTTTTTCCAATGCACCTTGTAGGTAAAAGAGGTACAAGAAAAACCTGAGATGGGTACAGAATGAGACAGCCACATTGACAGAGACCCTTCAAAGCATTTATTTCCCCCCAACTATAGTCAAGTATCTAATCTCATATATTCTGGCCAAACGGATGCCTTACATTCTGTTTGACAAGAGTCTTTGCCTTGTCACATCATCCCAATGCTTCTGTTCACCAGATTAGCTCACATTATATGTTTTTAGGTAATCGTTAGCCTTCATTTTTAGGTTTTATTCAGGTGGAATTTGCTTTGTACAATGTCGGAGTTTTACATCCACCTTCACCCTCAAAATGAATCAAACTATGCTGATACATGGATGGTTAAATTCACTCTCCCAGCAGCCTGGCATCATCATGTGTATACTTCAGGTGTATAAAAAAACCTGACTTTTTGGCCCCAAAAAGAATCTGTAAAAAGAAAATATATATAATGGTTTTTTAAAAAGTTTAGTATAAACTGTAGTTAATTTATTTTCTCTGTGTAAGATATACACTTGGCCAGACAGCAGTAACGCACATGCTAGTACAAAGCAGCTATGCTGCTAATTTTCAACCAATGTTTTCATTTTTTCAGTTTATGGTAAAAGGCCTGGTTTGTTTTTTTTTATTTTTTTTTATTTTTTTTGCTGGTATCCTTAAAGGACCACTCTAGGCACCCAGATCACTTCAGCTTAATGAAGTGGTCTGGGTACCAGGTCCAGCTAGGATTAACCCATTCTTTTATAAACATAGCAGTTTCAGAGAAACTGCTATGTTTATGAATGGGTTAAGCCTTCCCCCAAAAGCCTCTAGCGGCTGTCTCATTGACAGCCGCTAGAGGCGCTTGCGTGCTTCTCACTGTGATTTTCACAGTGAGTGCACGCCAGCGTCCATAGGAAAGCATTGTGAATGCTTTCCTATGCGACCGGCTTAATGCGCGTGCATTCAGCCGACAGGGCGGAACGGAGGAGGAGAGGAGGAGGAGGAGAGCTCTCCGCCCAGCGCTGGAAAAAGGTAAGTTTTTACCCCTTTCCCCCTTCCAGAGCTCGGCGGGAGGGGGACCCTGAGGGTGGGGGCACTCTCAGGGCACTATAGTGCCAGGAAAATGAGTATGTTTTCCTAGCACTATAGTGGTCCTTTAAAGGAGAGCTGTGATCATATTTTATTACTGAATATAAAAGATTGCTTATAATATAGCCTTCTTTTGTAATGAATATATAAATATTATTTTTAGTGCATCTCTTTGGTTTACTTTTATTCTGTAGGATCATCTTTAGTCATTTGTGGTCAGAATTATAACTTATCTGCAGAGACCATGCACAATTTGGAGCTTTGAAACACCACTTATCCACTTAGAGCAAGCACAATTTAGAGGTGTAAACTTATCCCAAAGTAACTGTTTAGGGTTTGTTAGTTTTTCGTAAATGAAATTTTTATTGTTCAAGGTAAAGTGCATAATTATAGGACACGCAGGTCAACAGAAAAAAATATAGATTGTAGTCACGCAGGACCATTTATGACCAGTATGAGAATAAGCTTGAATACATGTCAGTCATTAAACAACAAAATATGTGCAACAGCATGTAACATGCAAACACTAACATTCCCTTTGAACTATGCTACCTAATGCCATATCTGTTAGTTCTAGACCAACAAGTTCTAAATACTATCTCCGCTCTACCTCTTGACCTATATCTCAATAGACTGGAAGAGGCTATCCTCCCCCATTCAAAGTTGATGTTGTTTGCTTATTATATCGGTATTTAAGAACACACTTTGATTGTGAGCATCATTTTTGTTACATAAGGTGGGCTTCTCACCAAAAGAGGCTTAAAGGAACACTCCACAAAAAAGAAAAAAAAAAAACACTTCAGCTTGCTGAAGTGCCTTATGTATCTGGAGTCTGTCACATAAAGAAAGGAACATTTTAGTTATGAAGAAAGATTAACAAATGTAAATCGCTAGTGTTTAGTAAAACGGCAGAGATATGATGGCACCAATTTAAACTGGAAGAAAGGAGATTTAGTATAATGCAAAGAAAAGGGCCTTTTACAGTAAGAGCAGTAAGGATGTGGAATTATTTGCCTGAAGAGGTGGTTTCATCAGAGTCTGTACAAATGTTTAAACACCAATTGGATAAATACTTGCAAAAACACAATTTTCAGGAATATAATTTTTTATTTGATAGCTTCGTGATCCAAGCAGATATGACTGCCATTTTAGAGTCAATGAGTTTTTTCCTAGTTTGTTGCAAAATTAGAAGCACATCAAACTGTTTTTAGCCTTCTTTTGGATCAACAGCAAAAACAGATGTGAGAATTTTTAATCTTGATGTCTCGCATGTCTCTCTTAAGCTATGTAACTATGTAACATTTGTGACTTTTTAAAGAAATAATCACTTTTATAATTGGGGGCACATACACCTACGTGGCTTTTTTAGTTAGACATTTCCACCCTGCTCATTAGGATATTACATAGCATAGGAGAGCCATTATCACATGCATGCGCACACTCAAGAAGATTGAGTTTATTCCACGGCCCAGACTGAAAGGTGAGGGTTTGCAAAGGTTGCAGAGAAGAGAGCTGCAGCTTTTGCAAGCTGTTTCTAGATATACCCCTAAAGGAAAAACTACAGAAATGCATGCATGTTTTCATTGTGGGTAGACCTACTAAACAATGATTTATTTTAATTTGGGTGTAGCAATGGTTGTTCATAATGGAGTGTTCTTTTAAAGATGGCTTACTGTTAGGAGGAGCACTGAAAATAAATATTAAATTGAATATATGCATTACAAAATCGTGTTACAGAGATACTTTAAAGGATCACTATAGTGTCAGGAAAACAAATTGGTTTTCCTGACACTATAGTACACTGAGGGTGCCCCTACCCTCGGGGTCCCCCTCCCGTGGTGCTGAAGGGGTTAAAATCCCATCAGTTACTCCCCTTCTTCCACCGCCAGGCTCCACTGCCGATGTCAGCTCCCCCGTCTGACGTGAGCGGAATGCGCGGCAGCGCCGCGCACGCATTCAAAGTGCCCATAGGAAAGCATTTTTCAATGTTTTCCTATGGATGCTCTGTGTGATGGAGCCAGAAGACAGGCACTAGAGGCTGGCTTAACCCCAAATGTAAACATAGCAGTTTCTCTGAATGTGCTATGTTTACACCTGCAGGGTCAACCGTAGATGGACCTGGCACCCAGACCACTTCATTGAGTTGAAGTGGTCTGGGTGATTATAGTGTCCCTTTAACTATTTGGAGGTATGCTCATCACATTGCAAAGCCACACATTTGGGGCACCTCTGACAATCAAGAGCGCTGGCTTAGATTATGTGACCCATGTCAATAACAGAAGAGACACTCCCAGCATCTTCCGTCATATACTGATCTAAGATTCTAGGAGTCAAAGTTCAGCTGTAAGATTTCGGTTTTCTTCTCTAGCTAAATTACATTGGTGCCAAAGTAGCTGAAGTACGAATGCTTAGTCTTTCCTTCACCTACGTGGAAAATTAAAATGAAAAGAGAGTGCACAAACTTAAGAACGATCCTAAATGCTGCATAGTACCCAAACAAACATAAAGGCAATACAATTCAGAATAAGCAAAGAATATAGTTCCAATAAATAAAATGATACACAATTATGTAAATACACAAAAGATCTGTTTTACATTATTTTAGGGACTGCCTTCTTTATCGTGGTCTAATGTGCAAATATACAGTACTTTTTATTTTTATTTGTACTTTATAAAAAAATGGAAAGGATGTTTTATATGGATGGAAACTCTACCCAGGGGTATTCCCTTTTGTAAATCTGGTATATATGCTTCTCATACCTGTCAACCAGAGGAAGATTAACCATTAGGTGGCTGTCCAGGGTTATGACAGGGTCCTGTTCACCATGCTATCTGAAAAATGAAGGTGCTCCTAAACCAGTAACTTATCCAGGGATCTGCCTTGATGCATCTTGGTCCTTTTCTGTCAATAACTTTGCCTCAACATGAACTCTTATGTATGGCTTGATGGATGTGAGTGCAAGAGATTGGCCTTTGACTTTATTTTGTATATAGCAGTGATTTTGGGAGAACTTAGCCTTTTTATAACATTATGAGATTCTACCTATTGGTGCCAATCATGCTCTGATTAAAACACTATTCTATTTAGAGATAATACGTTTGACCAAAAAACCCATTGTTCTCTTCTATCTTCTATGTTGTGGTTTAGAGTGGTTGTCCAAGAGGTGGAGGATTGGGGCTGGACAAGATAGAGCTAAAGTCTGTCTTAGGCCATGTGTGACAACACAACATGAATGTATAATTTGCTTCCTATGTTTCTAGGTTTGGCATTACACAAACCTGTATAATCTGTAACTTTTCTTTCACAGAACATTACAAACATATTCCCATGGACATTAAGCAGTGTGTGTCAAACTGGGTCTGTTTCTTTCACCTTTTCTAATTCTCACGTTGAAGGGCCAGTGGAATTGAGGGAGATTGCTGGGAACCTTGAGTGCCTTATTCCTAGAATATGTGGCATGATGTAAAAGGGTCTGTTCCGATTCATATTCTACCATTTTTACCGGTTTTTATCATGCAGGTTACTGCTACAGAATATCTCTCAGGTATAAAAATTTATATCTGGTTGTGAAAATTCCTTTATCTGATTTATAAATCATACAAAAACCATTTATGGACTTGGAGTGTTTTTTGTTTTTGTTTTTTTTGTTTTTTTAGTAAAAAGATATTTTACACTCTTACGGCTGTTGTGTTTTCTTTGACTGACTTCCTTATTGTATAGTAATAGAATAGGAAGTACTTTTTGCGAGTGAACCTATAAGTCTTAATAAGTGGAGTTTTCAGATGGTTGTGGTGTTCTGTTTGAATTGAGTCTTCTATAGCTATCCATGATGACTCAATAGGACTTTAAGTTTCAGAAAATGCTTACATGATTATTCTCAATTCCAAAATCTGGCCAACTCAGCTATAGTCACAGTCTGGCTGTTATAGCCTCAATAATAGAAACATTCTTAATAAAGATAGTTTGATGGAAAAAAAATAATAAAATCACCAAGTGGGTTATTTACTAAAATGAGAATTTCAAATTTAGAACCAAAGTAGTCATGGAGGCATAGAGTTGGATCATTTTTACATTTCTGCTATTATGACTTTTAATTTGAAATCTCACTTTAAAGGCTAAATGTGAATTGTTGGGAATTCAAAGTGAAATTCAAATTTTCTTGTCTTACTGCCATTTAAAAAAAAAATAAAAAAAAATTTAAAAGTGGATTTGTCCCAGAAGTCAAAGGATGACTTGTACATTATATCATGGATTGCTGACTCTTAATCACACGGCTCTAGAGTAGCAAATGATATACATTTCCTGTACACGAAGAGTTAACCTTTGGGACCTTTCAGTGTCCATTCACAAAATATTACAGAGCAAGCTAAATTTGTGTTTTAAGATAATATTTAATCATCATTTTAAATAGCACAAAATACAAAGCAAGAACATATTTAAATATCACCCTCGGTTGTAAAGCTTTATTCTTTTCCATAGAGCGGATCACGCTGCATTAAAACACTTTGGTGATATATTTCTGCCATTATTTAATAAGGCACAACGAATGCATATGGCTCACTGTGGATCATGGATTAACAAGGACAGGTGATTACAGACAGCTCAGTTAGAATTAAGGCAAAACTCAGGTTTACACCGTGTAAAGAAACAGACATTACACTAAACAATCTTACCAACAATACTACAGTCAATATAAATGTATTGTACTTGGGGAAAACAAGGAAAAATACAAATAATTAAAATGTATGTTAATGTAACCTATCCAACTAGGCCACATTCTATAACCCATTGAATAATTCCAATACATTATTGGCTTAGTGCATTCAAAATCCCATAGCTTTGAAGACCATGGCAGTTATTAATATATACACATAAAGATCTATGTCTGCTGGGTTTTTTTTGTGTTTTTTTGCAGTAATGGGGACAGCAGGAATTTTTAAACTGGTATTTATGGATTTAGGAGTAATTATTTCTGATGACTTAAAGGAACACTATAGTCACCTAAATTACTTTAGCTAAATAAAGCAGTTTTAGTGTATAAATCATTCTCTTCCAATTTCACTGCTCAATTTACTGTCATTTTGGAGTTAAATCACTTTGTTTCTGTTTATGCAGCCCTAGCCACACCTCCCCTGGCTATGATTGACAGAGCCTGCATGAAAAAAATAAACTGGTTTCACTTTCAAACAGATGTAATTTACCTTCAATAATTGTATCTCAATCTCTAAATTGAACTTTAATCACATACAGGAGGCTCTTGCAGGGTCTAGCAAGCTATTAACATAGCAGGGGATAAGAAAATCTTAATTAAACAGAACTTGCAATACAGAAAGCCTAAATAGGGCTACCTTTACAGGAAGTGTTTATGGAAGGCTGTGCAAGTCACATGCAGGGAGGTGTGACTAGGGTTCATAAACAAAGGGATTTAACTTCTAAATGGCAGAGGCTGCAGGGGCATGTTCTATACACCAAAACTGCTTCATTAAGCTAAAGTTGTTCAGGTGACTATAGTGTCCCTTTAAAGGTAGGCAGACAATGTAATAGAGCAGCAGGAAATGCTAGCAGAATACTTGGTTCTATAGGAAGAGGGATTAGCAGTAGAAAGAGGGAAGTGCTGATGCCATTGTACAGAACACTGGTGAGACCTCACTTGGAGTATTGTACGCAGTACTGGAGATATCTACAGAATGATATTGATACTTTAGAGAGAGTTCAGAGAAGGGCTACTGGTTCATGGATTGCAGGATAAAACTTACCAGAAAAAGGTTAAAGGAACTGAACATGTATAGCTTGGAGGAAAGATGAGACAGCGGGGATATGATAGAAACATTTAAATACATAAAGGGAATCAACACAGTAAAGGAGGAGACTATATTTCAGAGAAGAAAAACTACCACAACAAGAGGACATAGTCTTAAATTAGAGGGGCAAAGGTTTAAAAATAATATCATGAAGTAGTACTTTACTGAGAGGGTAGTGTATCAATGGAATAGCCTTCCAGCTGAAGTGGTAGAGGTTAACACAGTAAAAGGAGTTTAAGCATGCGGGGTATTGGCATAAGGCTATCCTAACTATAAAATAATGCCAGGGACTAATGAAAGTATTTAAAAAATTGAGCAGACTAGATGGGCTGAATGGTTCTTATCTGCCGTCACATTCTATGTATGTACGATAGCGCCTTCCTCCCAGTGGGACTCAAAGCTTTTCAGCGCTTGCTCTTGGAATTAACCAAATCGGCAGCTGAATAGTATTAATGTTATTATTACCCAATTGATGGTACTCATTTTATCGACCTCAGAAGGATGAAGGGCTGAGTTGACCCTGCCAGGATTTGAATCTGTGACCTTGCATTTTTGAACAAGCTTTGTAGTCAAGGAATTTACCAACTGAGCTACCTCACTTTTAAGTGTTTATCTCCTAAAATCTAAAATGTTTCTATACACTTAATGGCATGTTATGAGTGGTTGTTGGTATAGTTATTTTCCAATTCATGATGTTTTATATAATACAATTTGTAACTGGTCATTCACTCACGTTATATATTAATTTTGCACTAATGTTCATATAAATGCAACTGTATGTAAATACACATTGCAGTTTATCGATCAGGCATAGGCAACCTTCGGTACTCCAGATGTTTTGGACTACACCTCCCATGATGCTTTGCCAGCATTATGGGTGTAAAAGCATTATGGGGTATGTATTCCACAACAATTATTTCTAGAAGATCCGTGTATTGTGAGTGACTAGGTCAGGCATAGGCAACCTTTGGCATGACAGATGTTTTGGACTACACCTTGCATGATGCTTTGCCAGAATTATGGATGTAAAAGCCTTATGAGGGATGTAGTCCACAACATCTAGAGTGCCGAAGGTTGTCTATCCCTGGACTAGGTGCTATAGAAGTGTATGACCTGGTATGGTTTGAAAACTCACTAAAACGTACTCCAAGTCAGAAAGCAGGCTGGATCATGGATTTAATCTATCTTCACCCGTTTAAAGTGACCATTCAAGCTAGAGGTGATTCATTCTTTTTAATATTTATATTATCAATAATGCATTCAAATATATGCAAAAACAATAAATAATGAAAAAAGAAAAATATACTCATATTTAAAATTCATGTTTTGCTGTGAATCCCCAGGCTTTACACAATGAGCTCTGCCCAGATCAGGGAGAGAATTAGCTAATTATATTGCATTGCACCTCTGAGTCATCCCAGAAATTTATGCACAACAGTGCTTTATGGACACAGTGGAGGGTTCTGGGAGTTGTAGTTCTTTTGTCGTCTTTCTAAAAGAGCTGAACTAAAACATCCAGGAACACAACTGATAAAGCCCTATTTACTGCAGCAAAAGGAATACACTGCAAATTTAAGGGATAAGGGGTATAAAGGGTAGACATACGGAGCAAAACTACTTAAACAAAATAAATAACTCACCCACAATAATTCTAACCTAATCTGCACATTGAACCAACTATGAATGAGGAGATAGGTTATACTGAGGGAAATGGAGGAATGGATAAGGTACAAGATTTAACTTTCTCACATACTCATATCCAACCACAAAACACCCTTTAAAAATGTAGTCTTTTTCTTAAGGTTGTTTAATATCATTGTAAATACGATGACAAACCGATATGTGTGAAAATTCCCTTAAATCTTTCCTACATATACACATTAGTGGTACAAAAACACTGAAAGTGTGACTGATCACATGAACACCATAGGAAGATCTCTCAGCACAGATCTATTGATTCTGTCCAGCTATAAAGATTATTATTTATATAGCGCCAGCAAATATCGTAGCGCTGTACAATGGGATGTGTGTATATCATAAATAAATACTCTCTCAAAGTGCTTATAATTGTATCACTTCATTGAAATCGACAATGTGCACTTTGGAGTATATTTACTAAACCCGAAATTGGAGAATCTACAAATTAGTCAAACTGGAGGAAAAAATCCTCTAGCTAAACTATTCTTCCAGTTTGACTATTTTGGCCTGAAATTAGGATTCCCCTTATCAGTTATCCTCATTTCCCATGTTTGTCCTCTTTTCTGTGTTCAGAATTCTTGCAGTTCTTTCTGCCATGATAAGGCTCAATCAAAATTTAGTGTCAGAGCACTATGACTGAGAAGTGAAGGAAATTGTCCCGTTAGCTGCATTTTCCTCTCTTTTCTTTTCCTGCAATGACATGAGTGCATTGAAATTCAGGAATAAAAATACAGGGAACATTATTTAATATATGGGATTTTTATGGTTTTCCTTTTTTTCTGAGTGCCTAGATGTGAACCAAATATTTTAAACCTGTGTACAACAAGCTTGTGTTTTGGAACTGCAATATTACTGGAACATCTGGTTGTTTGTACATGATAATTCCTAAGGATTCAGTGTCCAGCATCTGAGATTCAGAACACAAAGCAATCATTTCATTGTCTGTTTTAAAATCATGAGAGTAACATCTGGCCTTATTTTAATGGCTTGTGGATTGCTTTAAACATTCAATAGCATTTTCCTAACATTTTCAAAGACGGCTTCTTAAAAAGGCTGTTGGAAGTGTTAATGGGAAATGGGCAGTGGTTTTGCTCTTTCTTGTAATGAAAATTTGGTCCCTGAGCAGAACCTGCCGGAGCTCTCATGTTCTGTTGATGGCTGAAAATCCATATGCCAGGTAAACATTAAATAAATAGAGGCCCGAATCCCTGAAGGACAAGAGCTCCTCCATCCTGCCCCCTGAGGAAACACTCAGTAATAAATAGTTACTGAAGACATGGTGGGCCTGGTGCAGGAAGAGTTTTGGAGATGTCCCAGCTGTTCATTTCTTGGTAGTCCTCAAATGTAGTTCCAGCTTCTCCCTCAAGCCCTCGTCACTTGCTTATATACAAGGGCAGTCATGGGTCAAGCCTTATGTCTGGGCTTCACTCCAGAACCTTGTCCTCTTCTTCTCTCTCATGGTGACTACGTTTAAAGAATCCCAGCTTAAAGGAAGAAAAAAAATAATACCATGAAATTATTTGGCAGTAAAGAGTTTCATTGGCTTTTTAACACATGAAAAAAAAGTGTGAATTTCTACTGATGCTGTCACAATTGACATAGACTTGTTGGCGTTATTTTTCTGGACTGTACTTTTAAATGGCCTATGTGCCACATGTTAAAATAGGAGCTTTGTCCAGTAGTGTGGTTAAAGGATCAATATAGGGTCAGGCACTCAAACATATTTATGACCCTACAGCGTTAAAACCACCATGTGGCCCCACCCCTCGGCCCTCTCTTGCCTCCCTAAATATAGTCAAATCTTGTATTCAAGTCTGCAGCAGCTACCTCTGCCCCTGTCTGCTGGCATCATCAGAAGTGGTGGTCTGAGCCAATTGGATTGGCTGATACTGTCAAGGAGTCAGATCAGGGGCAGAGCCAGCACAAGTCAAACACAGCCCTGGCTAATCAGCATCTCCTCATAGAAATGAATAGAGTCAATGCATCTCTATGAGGAAAGTTCAGTGTCTGCATGCAGAGTGTGGAGACACTGAATGGTAGTGCTGCACATCAGGCAGGACTGCTTAAGGAAGCACCTCTAGCAGCCATCTGGGGAGTGGCCAGTCGAGTTATCCCTAGGCTGTAATGTAAACACTGCATTTTATCTCAAAAGGCAGTGATTACAGCAAAAAGCCTAAAGGGAATGGTTATATTCACCAGAACAAATTCAATAAGCTGTAGATGTTCTGGTGACTATAGTGTCCCTTTACAAAAATGATCACAATATCTTATTAACGGTGGAGCTATCAAGAATCCTCTACTCTAAGGGCAAAGCAAATTAACAAAATAACCTTTATAGTTGCATCCAATAATTACTCATTTCAGTCAATAAAAAGTAGCCACTCTTTGTATACACACGCCCTTTACATAGTTTTGATATCCATTACCTGGCATTTTGTCCAGATTGCTATTGGATGTAGAACATCCAATTGGTATGGGCACACAACAGCTTCTTATTGGATCAAGGAATAGATGGACAACATTTCGGTATTGATATGAGATTGTTGTCAGCTATTGACAAATGTGTGTTTGGATAATTGTCCTTTCCGATTGTTAAATACACTGTAAAAGTCTGCTCTTTCTCCTTACCTTCCAAAGTGCCAGAACCAGAAGTGCCAGGAGCAGAAGCCCTCCTACAGTGCTACTAATGATAATCCATATGGGGACGTCCCAATCCTCCTGCTTGAAAATCTCAAATGTAATCTAAAAGAACAAAATAAGACACTCAAAATAAGACCAAGAGTAAATACAGCCAGAGCTACACAATGTAACTGTTAATGCCAGCCAGCAGACTTTAAATGAGCACTACAGTCACTAAATGCTTCATATCATGAAAGTGGGTATGGTGTCTAGAGTTCCCTGGCACCATTCTCTGTTAAATCATATTTAATGTTTTATTGCTTAACAAGAGTCCCTAGCAGACCATCCCCTCTGAGAAAGCATTAGTCTGAGCAGCAATGGGTGTTTGATTGGCTGAGACTGTCAGCTGACCGCTTTCATCCTATTTCAGTTGCCCATTGTTGGTATAAATTGGTACGGGTAGGAGGAAGTGTGTAATCTCTGCCTAAGCCACACCTCCAGTGGGGGCTGGGCTGTGGGTGGTCAGGGATCCTAATTCAATGGTAAACTGCTTTAAAACTATGAAATTATTATACTTCAATTGAAACGATATGCAGGACTCCACAGTAAAGCTGGTAGTGATTATTTTATCCGCAGCAGGCTTACTTTTATTTATCCATACCTTTGAAGTGTCCATTTTTGAGACCCATATCCATCTTTTCTGTACCCTAATATCCCATTTACAGCGGTTGCGGTGTATGAGTGCATTGCAGAGCTTATGTCATTAAAACCCACATAATTGTGTTTAAATTTCAGCAAATGTTCACCCAGGTGTATACATGGCTCCCAAAGACACCTAAAAGACTGATACTTGTAGAATATTGCATATTCTATGTTTCATTGATTATATATGGATGTGTGGATTGACATAAGTAACAGATGATATAAGTCACAAGGCTTTCTTTGTCCGAGAGCTCTGGAATGTGGATTTGGGGGTTTTGTCCTTATATGGCTAGAGTTATAGTCTGACGCCATTATGGCACTTCTATATAGTAACTGAACAAAGAGACACAAGGTCTCTCTCTCTCTCTCGGCTCTGGGCTCTCTCCTGAGCTCTCTGTCTTTCTCTCTCGATGTAAAGATGTAAGGATGTAAAAGAGTCCAGCAATTACCATCTGCTGTTGAATGTCCATTATCCTTTAACATCCTTTGTTGTTTTATTATGTATCCGTAACTAAGAATAAACCTGAAGAAACCGTAAGTCAGATTGCGTATTAGTACTTTTCAATAATATAGACATATATTATTGTGGCGAGCATTTGGCCCAAGACTATATATACAAAAGACGTATATATATCAATCAACTGAAGACAAGAAGAAATTAAGAAGATTTAACATTAACGATCCAACCAGATTTTACACTACTTCCATCTACACCTGCATAACACACTAGTTAATTATACTGGATGTATCCTGTCAAAGCTCGCACACCTAACTCAGAGCTCCCAGCAGTCCTGTTTTATGTAGGACAGTCCCGATTTCAGGGTCCTGTCCCAAATTAGTTAGCTAGTGTCCTTCATCTGAAGACACCAGGTAACTGTCCTCGGGCAGCACAGGGCGAGACCATCATTAGATGAGCTTGTGTTGTGCAGCAGGCACTCAGACCCTGAAACGGTCACAACAGCAGAGCTTTCTGAAGACTCCTGCAAGTACGAGGCCGGCCAGAAGACTGCATTTCAGTTGGCGTGCTTGACAGTAGCCTGACATGTCCATTTCAATAGGTGGACACTGCATTTGCCACCTAGGATGCCTGCCCACCTGTCCGATTACATATATCCCAATATCATCTCTCACATGTCCTGTAATGTCCATGCAGATCAAAGAGAATGCTAGGTGAGAAGTGCATCAAACTACCAGAAACCTAATACAGCTCAGTTGGAACCAAAATTGCTAATCTGCCATCTTCCTGTTATACACAAGAAAAGTGCTGCCCTCTAATGTGTAGCATTCACATTCTGCACAATTCCTCATTTATTTACAAACATTTAATAAACTGATGGACTATAAGCAGTATTATAGGTTTAGATCCTGCCTTTCAATATGTATAGACATTGCACAGATGATTGGATATTATGGGCCAATTACGTAACTAGCAAATCTATACATTTGCATTCAGAACTGCAGCTTTTGGTGCCAAAAGAGGTTGTGACAAGTACGTTTGATGCCCAGTAAGTTTTCAACCTGTCCTCAAATGGTTTTGAATTTTAATTCACAATCCAGAGATAAGTGTATAATCCACATTGTTTGAACCTTGTATATTGTTAAAAATAACAATGACAATATTTATAAAGTTTTAGTGTGAGATAAACAAAAACGTCTAGAGACACATTTGAGGCTTTTATGTGTCAAGCACACTTTTACCACTAGATGGCAATGTGACAAATGTACAGTAAATAAATAGGCAACAACAGATCACACTGTTAGAAGGTACATCAAATCTGCTCAGAAAGCTGCATTTAAAAGGACACTAAAGTCACCAGAACAACTACAGCTTATTGAATTTGTTCTGGTGAGTAGAATCATTACCTTCAGGCTTTTTGCTGTAAACACTGTCTTTTCAGAGAAAATGCAATGTTTACATTACAGCCTAGTGATAACTTCACTGGCCACTCCTCAGATGGCTGTTAGATATCCTTCCTGGGTCATGGCTGCCTAAAATGCATCCAAACATTCAGTGTCTCCTCCTTCTGCATGCAGACACTGAACTTTACTTATAGAGAAGCATTGATTCAATTCATCTCTATGAGGAGATGCTGATTGACCAGGGCAGTGTTTGAATCATGCTGGCTCTGCCCCTGATCTACCTCTTTGTCAGTCTCAGCCAATCATATGGGGAAGCATTGTGATTGGATCAGACTACCACTTCTGATGATGTCAGCAGACTGCTTGTTTGTTTTTGTTTTTTTAAGGCAAACAGCATGCAGAGCTACAGCTTCTGGCTTGAATACAGTAAGATTTTTGCTATATTTATAGAGGCATGAGGGGCCCAGGGGGGCTAGATGGTGGTTTTAACACTATAGGGTCAGGAATACATGTTTGTGTTCCTGAACCTATAGTGATCCTTTAACAGCCAGCATTAGCTGCATTTAAGAGCCAACATTTACTATTTCTAGTTCTGGACTGCACAACCATAACTGATCATTTCTATTGTGCACTGTGATCGCATTGCCAGCAGCTACGAACTGTGACGAGCAGAGGGCGGCAAGACTGATCCTTACTCGGTTCTAAAGAAAAAAATAGACTTGTGGATAGACAGAAAATTAATTTCAGCCAAACTGAATTATGTCAGTTCTTTGAATTCAGTTTGTCCAAATTTCGTTTGCCTGTTTTTGTTGCAAAATAACAACTACTTTTATTTTTAACTTCTCATTGCTGGCAAGTGAGGGGTACAAAATGGAAACAGTAGTGAGAAGAACTTCCTGCTGCTTCCTTATCCCAATATTAAGGTGAAATTAAGAAATCAATATGGAACAATATTAGTAAAGAGGGATTTAAAACAACCTTCATACCCCTACTCTCCATGTCACGGGTAGGTGGTATGTCTACTAAACAGCGAGAGCTATTGCTGCCCATTTGCAAATACAATAAAGGGCATGGCTAAAATAAATAAAGTGCAAGGCACAGTGTCCAGCGAGTGGTGGCTATTAAATAAAATTAGTGTGGGGACCTAGTGTCCTCACCCAGCCCCCAACAGGGTGGGGGCTCCCACTATAATACTGCGTTGGGGACCTAGCGCCCCCACCTATGAGTGGTGGCTGGAGGCTCTTATTATGCTAATTAGGCTAATATGAATTATACTAAGGCAGAGAGCACCTAATGTTTTCTCCCTGCCCCCACCCCACACAAATAAAAACTCACCTGGGGCAGACCTAATGGCATTTGGGGGCTATTAAAAAATATTCATGGGTGGGGGGGGGAGGGGACGACATAATGTCCATAGACAGTGGGTAGGGGATAGTAACAGAATTTACAATGGGGATGGATATACTATTGTAAACCCCTGAATTTAATATAACCTCCTCCCCCAGCAAATAAAAAACATTAAGGTCCCATCGCAACTATTAAAATAAATAAAATAAAAAAATAATTAAAAAGGACTGGATTGCAAATAAAGACTCAGGACAATTCAGAAACCATGAGGCTCCAAAACAGATGCAAGCTGGCACTTTGAGGGCTCTGTGCAGACTGCACTTCCATAGCAGGAAAAGTGCTTATAATGGCTCTCCCACACCAGGCAATTTCAGTCAGAGCACTCTAAATGGTTGGGTGGTAAAACAACCAGAGTCCTCTAACAAGCAAGACTCATCTCCCACAAGCCTTACCTGGCACATCTCAAAATAAGTGAGATTTGCAGAAAGACAGAATGGAGACTTGCTTCTTGCCCACTCTATTTTAACAAGGAGGGGGCTGGTAGCTTTCCCATAGATCCTGGGAGCCTACTGCTCGAGAACAGTAATCTCAGTTCTGCACAAATCAACATTTCCACATAGAGCTGCCGTTTCCCAATGTATCTCTATGGGGAGCAATTAGTATCCTCATGCAAAGTGTGAAGATGGCGAACGCTGGTCCTGCAAGCACTGCAGGATTCTAATAGGAAGCACCTCTAGTAACTGTGTGAGTGATAGTCACCAGAAGTGACCTTAGGGATAAACAGCTTTTTGGCAGAAGCTTGAAAGTCGCATGCAACAGCATGCCGATGCCACACACGGATTTCGTCCATCGAAGTGAACACAAGTAGAACACAAAATGGCTACCGCATACTCACCTCGGCACTCACAGGGCTCACAACTCTGGCGCAGGCTAGCAAGTAAGCAGCACCAGCCTGTCCGGAACCAGCCAGGTGACCTCTAGCGGCACAAGCCGACCCCAGCTACAAAACAAAAGACCGCAGCGACGACACCCAGCCGAGCCCTATCAGGGCGGCAAGGCGGGAGACATGCAGGGCCGAGAGGCGCACATACCCACCCGGGTAGATTCCCAGAGGGGGAAAGCCTGCCTCGGGGCTATCCCCCAACATCAGCAACGGTACCAGGGGGAGCAGGTTCATCATGGGGACGCAACATCCATAATGTCCTCCACAAGCCCAAGATAGCGAACCGTAGCAGTGCAAGGGTGTCAAATATTGACATGGGAGGCTCAAGCGGACCCTCCTCCACCCAACAGGGACACAGACACTCACAACACACATGGTGCCTAAGCCGAAACGGAGGCATACAGACACCACCCGCCCACCGCACCACCGGCTCCACCAAGACAGCCCTGAGGGACAGAGATACACAGCCACCCGACACTCATACAGCCAAAGATGGATCCTTGCTACAGCCCGGACCAGGGATGCCACAGCCGAACAGTACCCACATGTACAAGGCCCATCACCGGCAGCAGCTTCATCCGATGGCAAGGGGATCACAGCTGCACCTCCCGCATACCAGAGGCTCCTGCCGAAAGCCGGAGTCGGGTGAACCCCCGAGACGGAGGTCCCAGAGACTGTAAGCACCAACCACTGTGGACTCACGATGCGACTTACCAACGATACTACCCTCCTCTTTGCCTTTTAGCCTAGGGTGTATTTCCCTCTAATCTTGCAGAGTTATACATAATCAGTGTGGCAGGTCTTTTATATATTTCCTATATATCTCTCATTACAGACAGCTGGCTACAGACGTCCACTTAATGTATAGGTGCTATATACCAACCAGCTACTGCCATACTGCAAAACATGCAACTACGTTATAATAACCTAGTATTGTTAAGCAGCAATCATTTTAGTTTTGTACTTAGCCTGTATACCCTCATACAAGTACAAAAAATGTTTTCTTAGCGTTACAAATATAAGTTTCAACTGACATGCCATTATACTGTTGCCCCTGCAGTTTTGAAGTGACAGAATACCCTTGATACCTACACCTTCTTCCCATCTGCAGCCTATACAAACTACAGGACTAAACAGGATGCTAATTACTGTTGTCTTTATTTTTATTTTTAATTTTTTTTAACTTTTTATGAATCTTGCTGTTGTGGTCAGTATAGCGAGGGAACAGAATTAATCATAGTCCTTTGCATTGTTCTTGCAGAAACACTAGCCTACACACTAAATCTATGTGGCATTAACACATCTTGCTTAAGACTACCTATATATGCCTAGTTTTGATGCCTATGAGAATATAATGCTATGTCAGAACTACTGTCTGTGTTCGGCGGTATTGGCTACAGGGGAACACACTGGGCTTTGCTCATGTCAGCTCATGCTGATAATGGGCTAGCCTAGTTAAGAGACCATCACCCTTTCTCACTATTGCTAGCATGTCAGTATCTTATAGCATTTATGTCATAGCAACGCTCATACACCTACTCAGCCCTAGCGGCAATACTACTCTTGTAGGCTAGAACCATGATTAATGCTTAATTTTTATACATATATTCCTGATAGTATTCAAATTGTCTACTCTACTCCTTGTGGCTACCAACTTGGTTGCAGCTAATATTGAAGCAAATGTTATAGATCTCTTTAACAAATCTCTTAAAAAATTGTGCTGTTAATTCTTCCCATGTTACTGATTATCTGGCGTTGTTCCGTCAGCTTGTATCAGCTGTCGTGGCGATATAAACTTGTCTGTAATTCTTAGCACAACAAAAATAAAGAATTAAAAAAAAACTGCAGCGACAGGCACTTACTTCAATAGAAACTATATTAAGCTGGTCCTGGTGCCAAGTGTCCCTTTAAATCAGATGCAATTAAACATAAAACATATTTGCTTCGTAAAAACAAAAACTTGATATTTCCATCAAATCTTGCATGCCAGTGTTAAACGTCACACTTAAATGTTACATTTGTTGCACACCATGTTTACAAAAGTGGCGTACTGATATAAAGCACACATTCTACTATACGTTGCAAAATGCACTATATTTTGTTTCTATTTTAAAGAGTTTGTTTTATGATCTAGTACCTGACGGGTTGGTTCTTCCTCAGGAAAAATGAAAGGGCTGTGAAATTTGCGCTGTAACGTGGCAAGCGTGACCAGACTTACAGAACGAAAATTCATCTGCAACAAAAAAAATCAAATAGAAGAGCATATCTATATTATAAAGATCCACACACATATTATTCCAAACACTGCATGCAACCATTATTACCCTGCTCCCAGGCACGCCACTAATCATGTCTTACCACTCGGAATGATCTCCTCCAGAGCTGTCCATGTAGAGTGACTGCTACTTCCTGGTTTGATGCCATACTCATGGTGCAGTCAATGGATATAACATCTGAGTTACTGTGATTCTGTCAAGACATTTAATGAGCTTTCTACCAAGACAATGCAAGGACAAACTGCTTTGAAAAAGACAAATTTCATAATAGGACATTAGCTCTCGTACTCTACAACTGCTTTTCCCATAGAATAACATTGTTATGTTATAAAAAAAGTTGCAGATAGCAGTAACAAATGGCCATTTTCTACATTGCACATTGGTTGCTAAACTCTGAAATGCAGTGAATTTAAATCCAAATTGCTAAATTAAGGTAAACATTGTCAGATATATTACCAGAAAATATTATTGTATTATACGCACCCTAGATGATCTGGTGAAATTTTCCAACTTATCTGTAGTAATACTTTTTTTGCCTTAATTTTCTAGTTTGGATTCAACACTTTGCAGTTTAGTGAATAATCCTATGGATATCTCCCCTCCTGCCACTTGTAACCTCCCCATATAATCACCTTTTCTGGCCTGTTTTCCTCGCCAATATCCCTCCCAAATTAATATATGTCCTTCTTCTCAATGTATGTATAAATGTTTTTCCCTCTGCCCATCTCTCCTTATATTTATGATTCCTGCCCTCATCCCCCTATTTGTGGTCCCCTGAATATGTCCTCTCTGTGTCCCTCGGCCCAGTCATCCCTACTTTTCTCCTTTCATCCCTATTTGGATTTGAACAACTAAAAGCTGCCACTTAGTGCTTAGGAAATTGACCCCTAAGTCTGTGTTAATAGCGTTCGCTCCATCAAAAGGTTAGATTAGTACAAATTGTGACCAGAACTTGTCTGTATACATTTAGAATGTTTTTATAAAAATGGAGTGTTTTAAAGTCAGTGTTATTGCGACACTGAGCTGCCGCTATGTTCTTAAAGGAACACTCCAGACGCATTGCTCTTTAGCTTGCTGAAATGATTTAAGTATCTGGAGTCTGTCACTTCTATAAACAGCCAGAAATGACAATTTCAACAGAAATCTAACAGCCAGGGAGGTTTGCTTCTGCTTCCGTTAGCTCCACCGAGCCACCCCTTCATAATAAGTTGTACTACAGCTTATTGACAAGCAATGAGAAGCCTCTGATTGGTCAATTCCCCGGCATAGATGGAAGTCTGTGTCGGAGACAATAGAGAGGGCTTGCAAAGTCTTCATACAGCAGGTCTGCAGATTCTAAAAGTTGTGCTTTTTGCATATACCCCCCTTCACAAAAAAGAAACATGCCACCAAAGAAAACATTCATCTATTTTTTCGGCATATATTAGAAATGGTTGAATAAAATATAAAATGCCATGGCGTGTTCATTTAATGATCCTGCTGCTCCTAAAGTAAGGTTATGGTGGAATTTAGCATAAAATTAGATTTACAGGAGAAGTTAGGGTTTAAGATAGTTTTTACAGTCTATGGCATTTCCAAGATTGGTACCTCAAACCATACTGCTGTATTCTGAGTCATTTTAAATGGCTGCCGTGATGTTTATTAATACGGTATCATTAACATTATCATGTAAAGATAGCTGTTTATTTATATTTGTTTAATGAGTTGCTATAGCAGCAAGAGCACTGTGCTGTCTGCATTCCATCTTACAGCAATATGCAGCCACAATAGATGAGTAGAAGGATTGATTTGATACAGAACAGATGTAGAGTGATCTCAATAAACTAGAATGGAAGCTACAACTGAGCGTTATCAGTAAAGTGAAATGAATTTCCAGAATAAATCAGAAACAGAAATATCTCATGAAAGTAGTTAGGATTCGTTAATATAAATTGCAAACACATAGATCTCCATAAAGTCGATGGTGTGTATAAATATGGAGCAATTAATAGACAGATCCCAGTATGATATAAATGGTGCTTAAATAAAAAATAAAAATACATGAACAAGCCTGTGCAGAGTGGAAAGGGTGCTCTAATATAAAGCAGCAGAATTAGAAAGATATCAGGAATACAGAAGGAATGCACGGTGCGCAAATAGACACAGATGTAGAATGCTGTCAGCAGGACAATAGTAGTGCTTTAATGAACCAATCACATGATTATTCATTGTATGTTAAATACCAGCTGAGGGACGTGGCTCAGGTCCTCCTCCGATGGCTTCCTACGATAATCAGTGCTGTTCCCCCAAATGTTGCAGGTTACATTCTCCTGTTAAGAGAGACAATTACATCATGTCTTCTGGGTGACACTTTACCACAATAACTAATCTATGAACCACTGGCAGCAGAGCACACACCTGGTCACTTATTAAATCTTTTATTAAGAGCAGCCGGTTCCCCCTATGAGTAGCCACTGGGATCGTGATTTTAATGGTGACATCCTCTGGAAAGAAGCCCAAATTTTGGATCTGTGAGAGAAGAACACAGGTCATATGGCATTTTAATGACTTTGTATGTTCAAAGTACATTTAAAAAATTTGCCTTATATTCTTTTTTATTTGTTGTTTTTAGAAAGTGTAAACATGCAATGAGGTTATGAAAATACAGTTAATAGGCTGATGTGTATGGATTTACCATTCGAAACATAAGTACCACCGAGATTTGGCTCAAAGGAAGACAGGCATAACAGCTGGGAACAGCTATGAAACCACATGGCACCTTACCTTTGGTTATAGGTATGCAGCCTGCAAGGTGTGCATTATGATTTCAAAGAAAGGGGAAATCACAATTAATTTTAGGATACAATGTAGTATTCTTGAATTAATTAAAATAACTAAATAAATCATTTTCAAATTATTTGTCTGTCCATTTAATGAAGTCCAGGTTATTTTGGGTTATAAATATAATCTAACGAATGATCACAACAAGAAAATGTCCTTTAAAAATAAATTGACCCGAGCTACCGGAAGTACATTCTGATCCATTCACTCAGATGCATTCACACCATCAATATCATGATTCAGCTCCTAATCATAGGAAGCTTTTATTCATTTCCTGTAAACTGTGTTACAGTGTGTGTATCTTATATTGGGGTTACATGTAAATGGAGATTCTAGTGTGGTATTAGTGCAGCAATCACATTAGAAACCAATGTATGCTTCTGTTTATTATTTTGCCGCCAGAACATATTCATAACCCCAATGAGTGTCTCACCATAAAAGTAGAATTGAATGGAGGTCCGATTGCATTGTATCTGTCCGTTGGTTGTTTAGAGGTGACTTCATACTGTTCCAGACTTGAATGCCTGTAACCAAAGTAAACATGTATAAATTCATGGTGGAGGCAATTAGTGACTCCTGTACCTATGAAGTGTCATATTATTTTCACTAGTTTACTTACCAGTAGTTTAAAATTACTAGTTTTATAGCGCCTGGCTGAGGAGCGGCTGTGCAAGTCATAAATGGACACTGTGATCATTGCTGGGTTCCAGAACACATATTGTCCCAGATACTTCCCTTATTACAAACATATGTCCCACTATCAAAAAGGCAGGGTCATTCAGATCAACATATGCAAGCCCACCCACTGGCATAGCGATTTCTTAAGTTTTTACATGTGCGATTATAAACGTGCTGGCAGTTAACATCACCCTGTGAATCTGAAGTGTGTCCTTTAATCTGATACTTTACAGCCATCATTGCTGGCTCACAAATTAACAAATTAATGTGTCCTGCTGCATCACCATACACCCCCATTCCAAATCGCAATATCTTGGGGTTTACCCAAAGGTTTCTGAATCACTGCTCCATTAGCTAATGCTTGGAACCGTTTATCCCCTTAAGGACACATGTGTGACATGTCATGATTCCCTTTTATTCCAGAAGTTGGGTCCTTAAGGGGTTAAAGTACAACATTCTTCAGAAAGGAACTGGAATAGATGTTAACATCCTGCTGGGAATAAGAACAGATGCCTGGAGCTCTCCACCCTTTAATTCCAGTGAATCATCGCTTATCAGTGAAATAGCACAGAGGTCTCCGTATTTTAGGAAGTGCTATGAAGAATATGGAAAATAATATTAACAGGAATGTGAATATATATGGCCAGATTATAGTGGAAGGAACAAATCCTTGATGTTGTGGGCACTATATGAAAGGAGCAGCTTTGGGGTTGGAGAAACTATACCTTGTGAACAGGAGATCGGATTCATATTTCAGATTGAAATCCAGCAGAACTTCATTATCAGACCTTGTACCTTCTAGTTCTTCACTATCACTGCCAAGTCAATTGAGAAATAAGTTCATTAAACGCACAGAATTTTATTTGATGAAAGTCAATAAATGAGAACACATGTCTAAATCACATTTCCCCATGCCCATCATTCCTTTGTCTCCTCTTCTATTCACTTATATATTTTGCAATCTACATTCCTTTTCTTTACTTCATTGGATTTCAAAATTTAATTGGATTTCCAAATTTGAAAGTTCAGTTATTCAGTTTAACTCTACTTTCAAATCTATCCTTTGCAATCTATGCTTTTGCTATGTTATGTGATGTAATTCAACACTCTCTCTTCTAGTGTAATGCTATTGACCTTCAATCAAAACTGTTGAAATAACAAAACAAAAAAATCGACCTGCAGTAATGTTGTTATATAGAAAACAGAAATCCTTATAGTGTCGTGATAGCGAACCATTGTAAGGTTTACCACCATTTTTATTAAGGGCTCGAAGATGACACTCTTTCTTCCTACAAATTAGCGACTAGTACTGGAGGCTTAGGCAGTTCATACTATTTCACTGGATGTGTAGAATTTTATATAGGAAGTTTTTGTTCTTTCACTAAAATTCCTAGGCCTGGTTGATCTTTTTTCTTTTTCTATGAATAGTTTTTATTGAATTTTTACAATTGGAATAACAGAGTACATAAATGTTACCTTCTCAATGCGCACATTAGTACATAAATACATCAGGAGATTAATGGGCATAGCCCACTTCTAACAATCACTAGTCAGTTGCCGGGGTACAGTCCCCGATATTACTGTAGGTTATAAGTACAACTTTTTTTCCCCCTGCATGTTAAAGTTTACTATTTTGTACCCAATAATAACACTGTTATGTCTTTAGTCAGAATATGCCTAATTGTATCATGTTTCATGTAAAACGCATCAGTTAAGCTGGAAATAATCCGAAGGCAACAGATAAGCAACATAATATAGAAAGCATACATAAGAAAACGTACATAAGAAAAACAAAAGTCACTGCATATTGTAAGACGTATCCAATCCGCATTCCATATACCCTGTAACGTGTAGGACCATCAACATGTTTCTGCCCATGTAGGTGTTGTACATTTTGTAAGACAAGTTGCCCTTCTTCCAGAGAGCATGAACCTGCTCACCAACTGGTCCAAATGGAGTCATAAACTTGTAGGGTATTGTGCATTCTATGGCTCATTTCCTCATAAATCCTTGTGGAGTTCAAGTTCTCCATCACCATTGACACCGGGGGTGGGAGGGGGTGTTTATTCCTCCAGAAGGTGGCTACTGCTTTTAGCTGCTATCAGAATGTGGATAATAATCTTTTGTGTTGATTTGTTTATATGGGCAGGTAGCATATTGGTAAAAATGTGAGCTAATCTATGTGGTGTCATATACCATCTCATCCATACTCTGTATGTCGCTTCTATGTGGTCTATGCAACTTGTCACCTGTTTAGTAACCCTCATTGCACTGAGCCACTGTTTGGTTGATAATTGAGTGTTAATTTCCTCCTCCCATTTGAGCATGTACGAGAATTTTATAGGTTTAACGTTTTCTTGTAGTGCTCTATAGCAAAGTGCTAGTGGTTTTATGCCTTTCCTTGTGCCCTTGTCCACTTGGATAATGCCTCCCCCGTCTGTTGGAGTTCGTGGTTGTATGTCATGTTTAGCCAATATGTGTTTAAGCCTCAGGAAAGTGAACAGTTCTCTGGAGGGCAAATCATATTTCAATTTTATATCTGGGAATGGTAGAAGGCCAGTTTTGTTATATAGGTGTGCTATAGTTTTTATCCCTGAGTTCACCCACGTTTTGATAGGTAGATCATGGGTATAATATTGTAGGCTCATTAGAGGTGCATATCTGAGTGTGTGGCTAGGTGCGAGGAGCCTTGTTGAACAAGTATACCAGGTGTGGGTTGCCAGACTCGTCGTGGCTAATGGTGGGTGGAGAAAGGGAGGTACCCACATCAAATGTGCTATAGAGTGTGGTTTTGTAATAGTATTTTCAAGCGAGGTTCAGTTTTTGTGGTATAATATTTTTGCCTCTGGTTTCCAAATGGATCCTTGCAAACTAGAGGCCATTCTACACTGGCCGTTACCCAATGGGTTAAAAGCCATACCAAGGTTTATTGGCTTCTCTAACTATTATAGGAGATTCATCAAAGGTTTCTCTTCGGTAATAGCCCCCATCACCAATATGACACACAAGGGGGCTAAATGTACTATATGGCCTAGAGAAGCTAAAGAGGCTTGTGAGCTTCTTAAAGAAGTGTTCACATCTGCTGACACATTCTGACATCCTGACATTAGTAAATCTTTCCTACTTGAGGTTGACGCCTCCAAGACAGGGGTCAGGGCTGTTCTTTCTCAGAGATAGAGTCAGGATGCCCCTTTGCATCCTTGTGGTTACTTCTCCAGAAAGTTGTCTCCTGCCGAGGGTAACTATGACATTGGTAATAGAGAACTATTAGTCATCATACTAGCGCTTAAGGAATGGCAACATCTTTTGGAGGGTTTCAAGAATCCCATTCTGATTATTACTGATCACAAGAACCTGGCATATATTGGGGATGCCAAACGACTGTCTTCTAGACAAGCTAGATGGTCATTCTTTTTGTCTCGCTTTAACTTCATTATCACCTACAGACCCGGTTCTAAGAACATTAAAGCTGACGCCTTGTCTAGGCAATTTGACATTGAATCAGATCTAGAACAAGAGACATCCCCTATTATTTCTCCTGAGTGTATTATTGCACCCACTGTGCTTTTTTTATTGTCCCCTTTGCTCTGTGCTATCATGGCGGCTCAGCCCCAGGCACCTTGCAACAAACCTCAAGATAAATTGTTTATTCCATTGTCTGACAGGAAAGAGGTGCTGAAGGTATTCCATGACAATGTGACTGCTGGGCATCCGGGTATTAATAAAACTGTATCCGCCATTTCCAGGTAATTTTGGTGGGAGTCACTCAGGAGGGATATTAAAGATTATGTAGCAGCCTGCCCTGTCTGTGCAGTTTCGAAGGTTCCTCATAAACTTCCGTGTGGATTGTTACAGCCACTTCCAATACCCAGTATCCCATGGTCTCATTTATTGATGGATTTCATTGTTGAACTGCCTAGTTCCAATGGGTATACAACCATCCTCAGGTGGGGGGTAATGTCATGTATTCATCTGCACATAAAAATGTGGTTAATGGCATTTACTGTCCTGACAGGAAAAGTTGTGCCGAGCAACATTACTGTCCTGACAGGAAAGTTGTGCCGAGCAACATTGCCGTCATGACAGGAAAAGTTGTGCTGAGCAGCAATCATGCACATGGAAATCTGGCAATTGCTTTTGGGGTCAAAGGCCGGTTACAGCCACTCGCATCCACAGGAGGGGTATTTAAACCCAATTCTCCTTTTGCTCATTGCCCTGTCGTGGTTTCATCTTGATGGTAATCCGAGAGTGTGTTCCTGATCTTGATTTTCTGGTATTTAACTTTGGCTTCGTTTTGACTTTCCTGAATTCTGATATCCTTGACTTTTGGCTTTCCCTCATCGTTGCGTCTGATTCTGTGCTCCTGACCTCGGCAAGTATTTTAACTATTCTTGGATACGTTAAGTGCGGCCATTCTAAGGTCCGGTTATACGTTATCTTTAGCCCTAGGTGTGACACAGTTCTGCGTGCTGGGTCAACTTGTAATCCTGACATTGCAGTAGCGACTTTAGGCGGTCCTGGAGAATAAGTAGGCTATCATCGGCAAATAGTGCCAATTTCTGTTCACCTATGTCTGTGTATATACCTTTAATTTGGGGTTTAATTTGGATCTGTTTTATCAGTGGTTCTAAAGCTAGTATGAAAATTAATGGAGACAGTGGGCATCCCTGACGTGTGCCATTGGATAATGTAAATTTCCTAGATGGGAACCCCGAGTTTTGGACCCTTGCTGAGGGAGTTGTATATAATGCTGAGATTGCTCTAAGTAACTTTGGTGGGAAACCAAATTTGCAGAGAACCGTTTTCTTATATCCCCAGGAATATGGTTGAAGGCTTTTTCAGTGTCCAGCGCCAACAAAAGCCCTGACTCTCCTCTGCATTTTATCATTTCTATAAAGTTCAAAAAAAGTCTGCTGATGTCCCCGGCTTCGCAAATCGGCACAAACTCCGCCTGTTCCTTGGATACTAAGGATGTTAACTTGGGCTTTATGTGGTTGGTTATGACTTTTACGAAAAGTTTAGCATCCGCATTTAGAAGCGAGATTAGGCGGAAGTTTTTTGCATTTGATTGGTGGTTTGCCTGGCTTAGGCAGTGTGATAATATTCGCCTCCAGCATTTCCGGGGAGGTGTAGCCAGTTGACATAATGTTATTAAAGAGTGATGTGAGGTATGGTGTTTGAATGTCTGCAAAAGTTACAAATTATTATGCAAATTCTATTTAAGTGTCACAAAGATTAAATATTTTGTTTTTCAGTTTAACTCATGGATGGCATTGTGTTTCAGGGCTCTTTTGATCACTGCCAGATCCATGCATCAGATCAAGAGAGCAGCTGCTAAAATAACATTACATAGCAGCAAACAGATATTTGAAGCTGCTGGTGCCTCTGGAGTCCCACGGACATCAAGGTGTAGAGTCCTCCAGAGTCTTTCAATGCTCACAAGCAGAAACGGCTGCATTGGGCAGAAAAATACATGAAGACTAATTTTTAAACAGTCCTGTTCACTGATGAGTGCCGTGCAACCCTCGATGGTCCAGATGGATGGAGTAGTGGATGGTTGGTGGACGGCCACCCTGTTCCAACAAGGCTGCGACATCAGCAAGGGAAGAGAGCTGGTCGGCCCGTTTAGGGTCCCCGAAGGTGTAAAGATGACCTCTTCAAAGTATGTGGAGTTTCTGACTGACCACTTTCTTCCCTGGTACAGAAGGAAGAACTATGCTTCTGTAATAAAATCACAATGGACCATCTCATGCTGCAAAGAATACCTCTGCATCAATGGCTGCTATGGGGATAAAAGGAGAGAAAGTCATGGTGTGGCCTCCATCCTCCCCTGACCTCAATCCCATTGAGAACCTTTGGAGCATCCTCAAGCAAAAGATCTATGAGGGTGGGAAGCAGTTTACATCCAAACAGCAGCTCTGGGAGGCTATTCTGACATCTTGCAAACAAATTCAAGCAGAAACTGTGTAAAAATTCACAAGTTCAATGGATGCAAGACTTGTGAAGCTGCTATCAAATAAGGGGTCCTATGTTAAAATGGAACGTGACCTGTTAAAATGTTTAAAAAGTTAAAGGGCCACTATAGTGCCAGGAAAACATACTCGCTTTCCTGGCACTATAGTGCCCTGAGGGTGCCCCCACCCTCAGGGTCCCCCTCCCGCCGGGCTCTGGGGAGGGGAAGGGGTTAAAATCTTACCTTTCTTCAGCGCCGGGCGGGGAGCTCTCTTCCTCCTCTCCTCCTTCATAGCGACGTCATCAGCTAAATGCGCATACGTGGCAGGAGCCGCGCGCGCATTCAGCCAGTTCATAGGAAAGCATTTATAATGCTTTCCTATGGGCGCTGGCATCTTCTCACTGTGATTTTCACAGTGAGAAGCACGCAAGCGCCTCTAGCGGCTGTCAATGAGACAGCCAGTAGAGGCTCTAGAGGCTGGATTAACCCTATTATAAATTTAGCAGTTTCTCTGAAACTGCTATGTTTATTAAAAAAAAAGGGTTAACCCTAGCTGGACCAGGCAACCAGACCACTTCAATAAGCTGAAGTGGTCTGGGTGCATATAGTGGTCCTTTAAAATGTTGTTATAAGTTTGATTGAAATAGCTTTTGATTTCAGTAAATTTGCTGCAAACACAACAAATGACAATTTTAAGTTCTTTACAACCTATAAAGTGTTTTGAAACTTACTGTGCGTAATAATTTGGAACAGTGCATTGTAAGTTTTTTATGTTTAAAAAAATACTGTTATCATTAGGAGGTTTGTTCAATAAAATTTGAATTGTACTCTTAATAGTTGATAACATGAGAATTATGCGGACTGTTATTTACATCAATTATTTAGGTAAATGAGAAAAATATAATTTGCATAATAATTTGGAACAGGGTGTATATAATAAAGATTGGATAGGCCACCTGGCCCGAGGGGTTTCTGTTTTGGCTGCGTTTTTATCGCTTTGCAGACCTCCTCCTCAGTAAATGGAGCGTCCATCCCATTAGCTTTTTCTGCGGGGATGTTAGGCAGTTCGATATTACATAAGAAATCGTCGACCCCATCACCAGCTACAACGTATCAAGTACTTCATTTTTGCAGGGGACTTTTACTCCACGGACTCATTTCCAATTCTCCCCCAACCACATCAAGCAGAGGCTCGGGAAATCCTAGCTAATCAGGTCGTATAGCATCTAACAATACCTGCAATGTGTTTAAGTGTCAACATATTTTAGCGAGCTGTCAGGCAGAACAGTTATGAAACACTGCATACTATCGCCAATAGTGATATTTATTATAGAAATGGTGGGCTATAGAATAATAACTCGCTGGAATTTGTTGTAACTCACACACCTTTTACTGAACTTCTAAACATAAAATCTTTCTAGGGGTAGTGGGTTGCTAGAATGGGCTCCATTACCGGGAATTTGGATGCTGCCTTGCCGCATTACGCTTCTTTAAGAGGTATATGCGGGACAACTTATAATTCCTCTGACCTAAGGCAGAAAAGTTAACAAACACTATATCATATCGCCAATAGTTACAATCATTATGGTCATTGTTTGCTATGGAACAATATTAACTTGCTAGACTTTATTATATCTCACGCGCTTTTTACTGAATACCCACATTTAAAATATTTCTAGAGGTGACATGTTACTATAATGTGCTCCATTACCGAGAAGTTGGATGTTATTTTACAGCATAACACTTTAATAAGTGATGCACGCGTAGCAACGTGTGATTCCTCTGACTTGCGGTTGAACATAGATAACTATTCCACCTTTGTCCCCGCAAGTCCCAGGGGTACCTATCACACGCCCATAACAACAACAAGAAACACTAGCTTACATACCCCATAGCCGTCAATGCACTCACTTTGAGACTCTTATCGCTGTCCTCCGCGATTTAAGTAGCTCCAGGATCCCCTCCTCTTTCCCTATCTCAAATTGACCTGGCACAGGCACTATCTCTCTACCAATGCAACGACTGTAACAACCATATAAAACTAGCATCTCATATAAGTTCATTATTTCTTATTTCTTATCACAAAAAAAATAAAATAAAAAATAATCGAATTGTATACATACCTATCTACGGAGGTCGATTATAGCGCTATTATATATCACTTGACACCATTACATAGGTATCAAATTTCTCAATGATGACCCCAACCTAACAGAGACATTTTATGTCCCAGTATAAACCGTAAAAAGGTTCACGGAAGCCCAACAAACCCCACCAGACGGAGAGGGAACTCATACAACCGTACTTCTCCACTACAACTAGTTAATATATTGGATTGTGACTTGGGTCACCAGCCTAAACGCAAGCACACGACCCCAAGCACCTACTGGTTCTATCTCCAGCGTCGAGATTGAACTACATTCCCCAGAGGGAAATTTCTTCCCAATCTTTCTATCTAACTCTCCCATCTTTCTCCCTCTTCCTTCCTATCTCCCCCCCCCCCACGTCTACCCCACCTTTCCCTCACCTACTCTTTGTCTTCTCTTAGTAACCAGTGAGATATCTAGTTTCTCATAAACTTACTAAGCTGAGAACTAACCCCTCAGTGCAAAGAGGACGCTCACACTAGGCAAGCACGGTATTTCAAGTTATTGGAAATTGTTAATTGTTCTTATACAGTACAAGTGTTATTTTGTTGTATTATATATCCGCTCCACTACATAACTGTATCTAGTTCATTTGCTATTTATAAACTGGTCGATCAAGCGATAATCTAAACTTTGGAAAACCAAGACCTCGAAACCTGTTAAACACTTTCCGACTAATCTTACAGTGATATTCCCCCAGATTTGTTTCACCTGAGCTGCTTTGCTATAGACGCACTTGACAATATTCTGCTGGGTGAGACATTATCAATACGACTAAATCCAAAATATAAGACATACACAATCTCCCTCCAAGCTACCCCAAATTCTTGTGCCTTACAATTCCCGTCAATTACTGTAACATCATTTTTTCAGCACCACTAACATAAACTTACATCGCCCCTGGTAGGAACCTCTACAATATACCTACCTTTTTCTGAGTTAGTCCTACACCTACAATAGTGATCATGACTACTTTACTTATTCACACACAAAACGCAAGGGGCTTAAATACCCCTGAAAAAAGATCTATTGCACTTACAGATTTCAAGAGGAACAAAGCACACATAGTGTTTATACAAGAGACCCATTTTATACAAGAGACCGTAACAAAGACTTTCCAGTAGGATACTTTAGCCATTTCTCTGAAACTAAATCCAGAGGAGTAGCAATTCTTATAGGGCAACACTTACAATTCACATATCAAGAACATGTGGCGGACGACTCTGGTAGGTTTGTGTTCGTAAAAGGTATAATTGGCAATACCCAAGTCAACTTGGCAAATATTTACCTACCAAATAAAAAACAGAACCACGCTCTTACAAAAATCTTAAGTAAACTCTCAGTGTTTCAAGACGGAATTCTCATAGTGGGAGGCAACTTCAACATTGCTCTGGATGGAAATCTAGGCACTACTTCCAAATCTAGAGACTACCAATCTCAAACACGAACTCTCTTTAAAAATTCTCTTTATGAAGCCCAGCTTTAAGACAGTTGGAGAGCCACTCACCCCACTAAAAAAAGACTACATTTTACTCCCCCCCCCATAGGCACATACTCTCGAATTGACACCATTTTTCTTCAACATAGATATCTCCCTCTCATACGAGCAGCTGCCTATGGCTCAATCACCTGGTCGGATCATGCTCCTATGACCTTGACCCTATCCATCCCAGCAGCATCCACCCCATTCTCTCAATGGAAACTGAATGACTTAATACTGAACGACAGAGGAATCTTGACCAAGATACGGGAGTTAGCATCAAACTACTTCTCAGAAAATACCTGTCCTGACACAACACCAATCATGACATGGGAAGCTCATAAAGCAGTCATGAGAGGGGAACTAATAAAATCGGCGGCGATACTTAAAAAAAATAGGGAAAAGAAAATAGAACAAATCACTAGAGACATTAAAAACCTAGAAAGCAAACACAAAACCACCCTTACACTAGATGAGCTTAAATTACTTTCAAGTAAACGAACTGAGCTGACAGCCATCTTACACTTACACGCTAAGCGTAAACTAGCCCTAACAAAAAACACAAGGGGGCAAAGCAGGCAAACTTCTCGCAAAATCTATACAATTAGAAAGACAATCCTCTTTCATCTCCGAAATCAGGAAAGATGATGGCACCCTAACATGCCACATGCCAGACATACTGGAATCCTTCCACAAATTTTACTCACAACTATATAACCTCACCAATACAAAAGCCACAGCTGACAATATACTAGAATTCCTAAAGTCCAGGGTTAAGCATACTATTCCTGCCAACGAAACAGCATTTCTTGATAACCCAATAACTCTAGAAGAATTTCATGCCACGGTCAAGTCTTTGCCCCTATGTAAAAGCCCAGGTCCTGATGGCTATACAGGGAAATACTACAAGGTACTTTCGCATATACTAGCTCAACCATTTATTGAGGCCTACAATATGAGACATATTTCATCCCACATTCCAAGTTCAGCACTTGAGGCGACTATCTCAATAATCCCAAAACCGGGAAAAGATACAACCATTTGTGGAAACTACAGACCTATTTCACTTATAAATATTGATCTAAAGATACTGACTAAAATTATGGCCACCAGACTTAAACCATTCATGCCGACTTTAACACACCCAGACCAGGCGGGCTTTGTGGTAGGTAGGGAAGCTAAAAACAATACCACAAAAATCATCAATATCATCCACTGGGCCCAAACACATAAGACGCAGAGCGCTCTGTTGGCTATTGATGCCGAAAAGGCTTTTGACAGAGTCAACTGGACACTACTGAAACACACCTTGCGATAGTTACATTTTGGCACTAGATGGCTGGATGGCTGGAGTGGATAGATATGATCTACTCGAAACCAACAGCGAAACTGAGAATCAATGGTCAATTATCATACGCGGTGAATATTTCGGCATGAGACAGGGCTGCCCCCTATCACCACTTTTGTTTATTTTAGTCTTAGAACCATTCCTCCAAGGCATTCGAGACAATGACCTCATCCGAGGAATCCAGGTCAAGAGTCAAAACTATAAAATTACAGCGTTTGCGGACGATCTCCTTTTTACTATATCAGAGCCCCTCACGACCATCCCCATAATTATCTCTGAAATGGAATCATACGGTAAACTCTCACTCTTCCAGGCCAATCTCGCAAAATGCGACCTGATGCGAATTTTCTCGACAGACTTGTTGAACAATCAGATCAAATCCAAATTCTCCTTTAACTGGACATCCAAATCAATTAAGTACCTAGGAATACACTTTCACGCTAACTTAACATCTACCTACTCGATCAACTTCCCTCCTCTAGTTGACTCCATCACAAAAGACCTAAATAGATGGCATAAACCATGCTTTGGGTTAATGTGCCGGGTTAACATACTCAAAATGAACATTCTCCCCCGTATCCTCTACCTCCTTCAAACGATTCCACTCAAAATCGCAACTAAATTCTTCCACTCTCTTAAGTCACTATTTTTGAAATTTATATGGGCCCACAAACCCCCACGCCTAGCATACCATACGCTAATTAAAAAACAAGACCAAGGGGGACTAAACCTTCCAGACATAGAAGCCTATTATAAAGCGACCCATTTACAAAGAATCTATGAATGGACAAAAACACCCAATATACTCCAATGGGTTGCACTAGAAAACAGCTATATAGACACCCCGCTCTATGCATATCCCTGGCTTCATGAGGACCCCCGACTCGTGGAAAAACTAAACAAACACCCAACGATTTCTCCTACATTACACATATGGTTCAGGCTAAGGACGCAAACGAATATTTCGCCCTTCCCCTCTCCTATATATCCCTTAACTCTAAATCCTCACTTCCACACAGGAACCACAGGTAAACAACTTGGACTTAAATACGATGGCCCCTTCCTGAAGTTGAGTGACGCAACAAAAGGAAATAAACTAAAACCCTTACATGAACTTACCTTGTCGAACACTCACACGGGGGTCCAAATCTTTTTCCATGACCAACTGAACCACTTCATCAAAACCCAGTCACTTCTACCAGAAGGCAATAGACCTCTCACTAGATTTGAGCTTTTATGCACCACCCACCCACCAAAGGTAAAAACACTTTCCACCCTACACTCAGTAATTAGAGAGGCATACCCACAAAATCTCTCTAACTTCACTCTAAGGTGGACAGATGAACTACAAACTAACTTCACTACCCAACAATGGAAGAATGCCTTTATTTCCATCCATAAATCCTCTATCTCAACGTACGCACAAGAATGTAATTACAAAAAAGTAACCCGCTGGCACAACACGCCCGCTAAACTTCACAAATTCTTTCACTCATCTCCAGATCTCTGCTGGAGATGTAATACTTCAAATGCTCACCACACCCACATTTGGTGGCAATGTCCAATGATTCATAAATTTTGGAGGAGGATTCACACTATCGTACAACTAATATTTCATAAGACTTTCTCATGTATCCCGGAATTTTATATCTTTTTCCTACCACCCCACAAGCTCACGACACTAGAGACGGACCTGTTTCGTCACTTAGTCATGGCAGCTTCCCAACTAATCCCTAAATATTGGAAACAACCCAAACCACCTTCAATTCGAGAATGGATACTGAGAGTTGACGATATTAAATTGATGGAAGAAATCGCCTTAGCTAAAGTAGGAAGACATGTTAAATTCTTGTCCATATGGGACCCATGGATTAAAACACATACACTGCAAACCTCCCTTATCACAGTAGACTAATCTAACACATACCTTTATCCTCATCAAAAATACAAGCTCTATTCATATACCTCTGCCTCTTCCACCACCCTACCACTGCTGCTCTCTCCTCCGCTTCCTCCTCCCCTGTTGAGGAGGGAATGAGTTGAAAGTAACCGATTGACAAGACACATTCAACCGTCACTCAAACTTGCTTCCCTGAGGGGACAGCAATGCACCACCCCTACCTTTATACACTCGGCTTTTTTCTACTATTCAATAGTTCCCCGCTGAGCCTTGGTTTTCCAACCCACCAAGGGGAGTTGTCCCTTTATCTACACATGAAGCGCACCAGTGTATACCAGGACTCAGGGTATTGAACTAATGTATTGTTTCCTTTCAATTATCTATTGCTATAGTATTTTTACTTGTTATGTTATCCTTTCCCAGAAGTCTCATCTACCACAATATTTGAGATGACTCTAATACAAACTGTATCTTCCATTATGTGATATTTTAGTACTGTTTAAAATAGTGAAATACCGAAACTGTAATCTCAATGTAATCTCGCTGTACCAAAGCTTATGTTTACCTATGTAAAACGTACAAAACAATAAAAAGATTAAAAAAAAAAAAGAAATCGTCGACCCTGTCAGAGGTTCCTTGTTCTCTTATAAGTTGTAAAGGGAATTGTAGTAGTTGGCATATCGTTTAATATATGGGTAGGGTTCGCCTGCTTGAATCCCTCCTTGTTGTAGATAAATGCTATTTTTGTTTGGGCAAATTTAGTTTTCAGCTTTGAAGCCAATATTTTGCCTTCTCTGTGGCCTTTAGTGTAGTGGGTATGTTTAAGTTTCATCAGGCTACGTTCTGTGGCTTGCAATTGTATTCACTCCAGTTCAATTCTCACCTATTTGATTTGTTTGCCTATTTTCTTATATGTTGCGGATATGTCGTATTTGCTACACAGTAATGTTAGCTTTTTACTTTCCCTGCTCTTTCTATTCTTTGCAGTGACGCTACTGGAAATGTCCAGTTGTGGGTCTAATACACAGCTAAAGTTCCCACAAATAATGAGCTGTCCGTGTTTCATTGAGTTTATCTTGCAAAAGGTTTTGGCGAGGAAATCTATCCAGTTTTTGTTGGGTACATATATATTGGCAATAGTCATAGGCACAAGGGAGCCCACTAGTATCAGGAGCCTTCCCTCTTTGTCTGCAAACTCCCTATTGCATGTAAACATCCAATCTTTATCTAGCAATGTGCTAACATCCCTTGTTCTATTTGAAGCAAATGCATGGTATGCTTGTGGGTGTTGTCTGGCAGTGAAGGTGGGTGGGTTTTGGACATAGAAATGGGTTCTCTGAAAGCATGCTATTGCTAAATTTTTCGCTTTAATGTGTGTTAGAGCTAGCCTTCTCTTATGAGGGGTATTCAAGCCATTAGCGTTTAGTGCAAGTACTGTGAATTCTCCTGCCATGTTATTTCCCACCAGTTATACTTATCACAACCTGTGCAGGACAATACCGTAGGGAGCCCCCCATCCATTGTATCAGGCTAGGCGAGCATAGGTTATGTAATGCTATGATTCTATACATTGCAGTGAGAGAAAACATAGAACATAAAACATAACTTAAACATAAGTATATACATGAATATCTTATTAGCGATATTACGATTGGGTTCCCATCTCCATTAGGTAGTACTCTTGACATTTGTGATTTGTAAACATATGAACCCAATGGGTGGGGGATGGGTATGGTGGAACTGAAACCACTTCTATTTCTGCCTAGGGCCTAGTTATGTTAACTATTTGAGTATCCCTTTTTTACTGAATTGGGGTATGTGGTATACGAACAGAGCTTAACTAAACAACTTGCGCAACTTGCTGGGGTCGTCGTTGCGCATTTTAGAAGGCCCCATTGCTGCAACAGCTTGGTCCCGTCGTCTGGATTGGTCACCACTGGTATGTGCCCATTTCGTCTTATGAGTAATGTGGGTGGGAAACCTCAACGGTATGGGATGTTTTTGTTCCTCAACACTTTAGTGGTGTTTATGGATTCCCTGCGTTTAGACATTGTGGCGGCCGACAAATCCACAAAAAGCAAGACGTCAGCTAGGTGGTCTGGTAGATCTGGGAACTTGTGTTTCGCTTGAAGGAGGGCTTCCCTGATATGATAACAGTGAAGCCTCACCACTATATCTCTTGGTATACCAGCAGCAAGATTACGAGGCTTGGGCACCATGTGTGCTCTGTCCATCAACATCTCCGATGGTGTGGCTGTAGCAAGGAGCGCTTTGAACAAGGTGAGCAGGTATTGTGGTATTTCCTCCGTGGAGATCTTCTCAGGTACCCCTCTAACCCTGAGGTTATTCCTACGTGAGTAATCCTCCAGATCTGCATATTTGCTCATCAAGGCTTTGTGGTCAGCTTCCATTTTAGTAATCTTGTCTGCCATCTTTAGTCATCTGTTCTGCTCTCCAGTGCTTCCGTCCTTGTCCCAATGCCTTGTACCTCGTTCCTGAGGTCTTCTGTTAGTTTTTGAAAGTCCTCTATCACTGAGGATCATTATTGCTGCATCATATCTCCCATTCTCCGCTCCGTAATTGGTAAGTCTTCCCCTTGTGTGTGCACTGACTCTGCATCTGAGCCTGTTTCTGACATTCTTGAAGGCGATGCCGCGCCGTCGCCGTCACCGTCTTGGATAGGCCACATTTTTTCTTTTTTCCTGGAGCGGAAGAAATCTTGTGCTCTCTGAGCCTTTGAGGTGCTATTCGTTGCTCCCGGTGTTGTGGTATCTTCCCCTATGCCTGGGTGCTTGTTTCCATGGGAGGGAACTGCGTTATAGTTGCTTTCGGCCCGAAATTCTGCAGAGCTAATCCACCATGCAACCTGTCAGCAGTGCTGGAAGTCCCCCCTCCCCCAGGACTGATTGATCTTAAGTGACATGAACAAATGACAATAAGTGATACAAGCTCTATTCTACTACTGAGTCTCCATGGCATATAGTGGTTGAACATCTAGAAGGCTTTATAAGGAAATTGGAATTGCCAACAGAAATGGAATATCAGTAAAACTGCCATTGTAATGTATTTTTGCACACTATCTCTTTAATACAGATTTATCTTTAATATGTTAAGAGATTCAGAATGGCAGAATACAGAAGAGTGTCTCCATTCTACACTCTGGAATATAAGTATAGAGGTGTTGTGTTCAGGGTAAAGTGACATTTGCCTCTAAGGTTTTATGGCTTCTTATGACAAAGTTCAATTTAAGAAACAAAAGGTTTTTAAGAAGATTAATAATCTTTGCCACTCTAAATCCCTTAAGATGAAGTGCAGGCAGATGCCTCATTATTAGGACAGTCCTGACATGAAATCAGTCATGAAGAGGTTAACAGTAATACTGATTGAAGTATCAGAAGATCCTGAATTCAGAGATACTGGACTATTTGGGGCAGGAAAAATATGTTTAAAGATAACTTTGTTTTTCATTATTTGAGAACTTCGACATGTTAGCTTATTTAATGACATACAAGGTTATTCATTAAAGTACTGGAAACCCAAAGTGAATTTCAAATTTTGGTCAATTTGGCTATTTTGCTCTAAAATGTTTCATTTCTTTGGAATTCCTAACAATTCACATTTCATTACCTAACTCAGACAGAATGATAGGAGAACATTGTGGCAGTTGCTTTAGATCTTCTCCAGGGTGTTTTTGTAAGTGAATTTTAGGAATTCTCTGAGCCATGTGCACTCATGCTGAACCAGACGCCTGTAGACTATTTGAGATTAAGTGAGAAGCTTAGAACAATAATGTCTTGCTGGGTGAATAAACCTAGCATATACTCTGGGGGGCAACAGGGGTTTGATCAATAAAAAGAAGAATATTATATAAACTTGAACTCACCTATTAGCTGTGATGTGGATTTGAAGAGCTGGGAGAAAGTGAGCTTTACTGAATTCAAAGTCCAGCCTGAAAACCACCTGTTAAAATCCAACAAATAATACATGTGTGAAGCTCAGCGGCAACTAGATATCACAATGAAAGCAGAATCAATAAGAATTACAGGTTTGTGCCCTAAGCAAAGCGTTTACTGATAGTATGGGGACCAAAGCGCGATGTACATTGGGATGGTGAACCTAACAGATACTGTATGTTAATGTGTGTCTGTTAAAGGGTTACTCCAAGTACTATGACCACTTCAGTGACTTGAAATGGTCATGTTGCCTAGAGTCTGTATGTGTGGTGTTTCGCTATGAAACGCTGCATATACCGAGTTTATCCTCTTTGTTGCTGCAGGTGTGAATTCACCTCCAGTTGCGTTATGGAGTATGAATTCTGGGCTGGCTAAAGTCAATTCTGTGCAAATGTTCACACACAATGTGCCATTCAGGTCAGCTGACAACCTCAGCCAATGAATGGCGACTAGATTGTCACATCACCCTGGCAGAGACTCCGGTAAGAGGGCAAACTCTTACTAAATGGTTTGCCCTATTACCAAGGAACTCATAGCATGTTAAGGGTGAGGGTGGATGCAAGGCCAGCAAATTTTTCTTGCCAAGGTTCTGTAAATGCTAAGGCTGGTACTGCTTTAGGTAACTATATATTTTAATCTACATTTTTGGACTGATGGGTAATCGGGAGGAATGAGTGCAGATAATGTGTCATACGTTTATATTGTGTAAACTGATAAGTCTGAGACTGAATCCATTTACACCCTGTGCTATTTCTATGCCACTTTTCTGAATTTCATATAATAATAATCATTTACAATCATCAAAAGATAGGTAGCTTATACAGACATAAGCACAGACACAAATATATTCATACACAGCCTGGCATTTGCCTACCTTGGCGTTTGCCCTGAAGAAGGGGAAGCTGACATTACAGATCTTGGAGTATGGATTTCGTACATCAGTCATACAGTCAATTTTAACATCTGATTCATCCTGTAATAAATCCAGATTAAAATATTGGTTTCACATAGAAAAATGTCATATGGGAAAGGGAACACTCATTTTAGGGTGTGCGGCTGGACTAGGGCAAAGTGCTCTCAGGATTTCTTAGATTACTTGATTACCTGCTGACAGCCATTTATGGAACTGAACAACATATTTATAGTGTAAATATATACATTGCTGTGAGTTTTAAAACTGTGAGGTTGTGTTACACATTTATTTACAGCCAAATCTGTGGAGGTTCTCCACTGACATTAGGATAGAAAAGAGGGACTATCCTTTCTAAAGCAGGACGCTTGGCAGGTATAATTTACATATTTATATATTTTACAATCTGCTCAGCACCATGTTAGATGTTAATCTTTTCAAACACACTCACATTCCTGTTTTAGGAGTACCTGGACCCATGTGTGGTACATACCTTGGTAATAAGGTTGGCAAACTGCAGGTTGTGTGAGTAGGAAATATTGAGCACAGTGCTGTACGCATTCTCTCCTCTGTTTTCCAGAGTCACTTCCAGTACTACTCGTCTCCTGCTCCTCTCAATTACAAAGACAGAGTTATCGAAGGAGCTAATGAATGTGGTGCAGTCTAAATGAGCTTTTCTGAGAGACCTCTGACAAAACTCCCTGTAACAAAGCATGAGAGAGAGTCAATGGGAGCCCTATATATAGAAAACTGAATCAGACATTGCATAGCAGAATGAGGACAGTGTGAGAGTATCACTATCATCCACATATACAGAGCATTTCCCAGCCTCACCAAAAGCTTTTTTATTATAAAAACCTCAACTTCTCCTGTAATCACTATATTTTGCAGAATTGAATACGTCAGTATGATTCTGTAGTTTTGTTTCCCTTGGTTTCAGGGAGTTATGTAAGTTTTCATAATGTTAAGGTGATTTGGGTTACTAAGTAGAAAATTGGTAGAAAATTAGTATGAAATTGGGCAGAAGACTAGACATTTTATATGTATATCGGAAGTTATTTTATTATTTGTTATGGTTTAATAATGGTTCATTATTGTTGGGGTCTTATAGTTGGCGTAGCAATGTAGAGTCCATGACGGAATGATGACAAAATGGCTAGATAAAAGAAAATGGCCCTGGTAAAACATCTAGGGTTGTCTTCTTTTCAAAAACATACACTTTTGTGAGGATTAACTAAACTAACAGACTTCTAAACTTACCCAAAGGACACAGAGGCCCACCTTGGGCGCTAATTCATGGCCCAAATCTGTATTCAATATTCAGTATACTATGGTGAGGTAACTGAATACAAATTAGGTATTTTTCTTGTTAGTTGTTACAAATGATCGTGAGGGAACTGGACATTTTTTTCCCTTTTAGATGTTATTCATACGGTACTAAATTGCGGGTTTTAAGCACAGGGTCAGACGAAAACTTTTTTAACTTTTTTAAAATATTAAACATGTGTATTCATTTTTAGACAAATGTATAAATTTACAGATGTTTGGTTTTTCTTTGCATCTAGCTTAAAATTAATAATGAATTGCAGAATGAACTAATTACCAGAATGTCGAATGGCATGAATAATGAAATGTAGTCATCCAATTATTAATTGTACTTTCTGACAGGCGATTTTCATTCAGAATGGGCATGCATTTACAATTCTCAGTTAAAAAGTCAGGTTTTAAATATTGAGCATCATTTGAGAAGACACAGCACTGGTGTCACATTATTCAGAACGCAGCTTCCCTACAGCACAATTCACGATGGCAATGTGTTGAAAGATGCCACACAGTTAGTGGATTTATAATTCGAATTGGGATTAGGGATGGCTATGCCTTGGAGTTTGGTTTCCTAATTTGGGGCTAATGATTACAGAGAGTTTTATGGATAAGATTAGATTAGGAATCAGATTAGTTTGATGATTAAAGGACCACTATAGTGCCAGGAAAACATTCTCGTTTTCCTGGCACTATAGTGCCCTGAGGGTGCCCCCACCCTCAGGGACCCCCTCCCGCCGGGCTCTGGAGAGAGGAAGGGGTTAAACACTCACCTTTCTCCAGCGCCGGGCGGGGAGCTGTACTCCTCCTCTCCTCCTTGCTCGCGACGTCATCGGCGAGAAGCACTCAAGCGCCTCTAGCGGCTGTCAATGAGACAGCCACTAGAGGCTCTGGAGGCTGGATTAACCCTCAGTATAAACATAGCAGTTTCTCTGAAACTGCTATATTTATAAAAAAAAAAGGGTTAATCCTAGAGGGACCTGGCACCCAGACCACTTCATTAAGCTGAAGTGGTCTGGATGCCTAGAGTGGTCCTTTAAGGTGATCTATGCCTGGGACATAAGGTTAAGGGGCTCTGAGTAGTTGTGTGTTTGGAGTATGAATTGCTCTCTTTTATTAATTAGTGAGGAAATAGTTGTCTGATAACATATGCATTTAGCTGTATGGTATATATGTCTATATACTGCACACTCGTGACACTTCCACAAGGTGAACAGCAACGGACAGGTTAAAGTTAAATTAGAACACACAACATGTGCTGTCAGTCAAACGTATGCGCACTTAATCTATAGATCTTTTCATAGATGAGCTAACTGCTGACCATAGAACACATTACATCAGATATCAGGGAACAAGTTAAAGAGCCTTTCTGGGAAATGTCACAATAGGTGGGGGTCTCTCTCTTTGGAGGAAGAAATAGTTATATAAAATGAAACTATACAGTTAGCATTCGTTCATTCATTCCATCATGTCTCCATAACCTGCTGCCAGCCTACCTCTAATGGTTTGGTAAGATTATCTGTTATTTTATTTCTGTGACATTCATTCAATACACTTACTTTTTTTATATTTATTTGAGTCAATGTTTCATTTATTACAATATTATTACAGTGCCTTTTGGGTCTTCGGACACTGGATTATTGAAGTGATAGTCAAGTTATCAGCTGGAATAGTTAGAATAAAACAATTTCTAAAGACATACTTGAAAGCGACATCTGTTCTTCTACTGTATAATCACGATAAGCTAAGAATGAACCGGGGTAACAGATGTTGTCGGTACATCAAATCATACCTTAAAGAGCCATGCTGACCAATATATATATATAAATATTAACATAAATATTGAGGGTCAACGAAGCCGACAGTGTGTTCCTGCCTTTTTTTTTTTACCAGCCGATCCCACTAGTCCAAACCCACAAATCAGTTGTAATAATGTAGCTAGCCGGCAAAAGCAACAGTGGACATGGGACTTCCCCAGTTTAAGCATCATTGGGTAAATTTTATAGTAAAATATGAATGAATAGTTAATAATTCAAATGCTCGCTTATTCGTAGGTACATAACTACGTGGGTGAACAGTCATGAAAACCCATATATTCACTCACATAGCTGTAGGAATATCATGTTTCACATCGAGTACAAGGTCGGGTACACAACGTTCATCCTGGTTACATCCATTCCAGAATGGAACCTAGTGGAAGAGGAGAAAAATGAGGGCATAATATCAACAAAATATAACATATAGGGAGTTATTTGCTGTTGCTGGAAGATGAGCTTTCCTAAGGACACTTTAAAAAATCACGCTATGCACAAAGGAATTGGTAACTTCTTTCTCATAAGAGAAAAAAAAGTGTTTCTTTTTTCTCTCTTTTTTTTAACTTTCCCCCTCCCAATGTGGAAACTATAGCTTCTGCCAGAATTGGGCAACATCTTATAAAATGGTAGAAAATTGAATTTGGAAATAAATTAATCAGTTGCAGGCGGTTGGATCCCTGTCAGCATATTTTATACATAAAATTGATGTTTTGTGGGAAGCCTATAGTTCCACAAGAGGCATCTAGCTTGCACTGTACAGGATTGGTATGCTGGAAGGAGGATGGGGTTTCTTTACAATAATGAATAACACAAACAGTGTATAATGCAGCAGGAACCACTGTTTTGCTCTCCAGTTGTCATTGAAAAACATTCCCCAAGCTACAGGTATTGAGCTTGAAGGTATAGTTAAACTACATTTCAAATGATTTTCAGGCAAAGACAGAGGAATATTGGTATTATTTCCAGATGTTACTGAACTATGTTCCTCTTGATCCATATTCAAAGTATATCAACCATTAGAGAGACGTGTCAGTTCTCAAATGATATACATTAAGTTATTCCAGAGGGCAGGCCGACTTTTTCTTCAATAATCTAATTCAATCATCTGTACCGTTAGTGAGCTCTACTGTAGCGATCACAACTGGGTTTTCCTACATCCTTGAACATGGCAATGGATGATATCCTACCCTTGGACAGATGAATGCTAGGTCATGCTTCAGGCAACAGATGAACGAGGAAAAAAGAGAAAGCAGTGAGAAAGAAGAGAAAATGCAGTGTCCTTCCAATATAGTTGCTGGACCACCGGTAACAAGGACCCCACTACCAGTGTAAAATATACGCAAACACAGGTGGACCAGTTATGATTTGAGAAGGAGGAGACAAACATTGTGATATGTCCTCAATGGTAATTCAAGTCCTCTCACCTACACCCTAGTATTTAATGTATTCTCAAAGAGTTTTTAACCTAAACATGATGTTGTAGATCAGTGGTAATGTCAATGCCTTAGAACAGGGAAACTTAGGTTCCAATCCTGGTTGGACCAGTACGTACACTTGGGCAAGACACCATATCATCATATATCGACCTATCTCAAATACGAATAGATTGTAAACTCATTTAACTCTTTGTCCCCTTTCTATAATCGTAAAGAGCTGCAGATTATGTTGCTGCTATTTAAATATGTAGAATATCTAGTGTATTTTACAACTGATTAGTGTGGATAATCAATCTTTTTTTTTAACGAAAGAAAGATGAATTTAGTTAATGAGCAGGATATTTGGGACATTGTAGATTACTTACTGAAACTTTCAATGTTGTTGGCCAGCCTTCTTCCAACACCGGACCTGACTCTGAAAATGCCAATTCATACTCCAATGAAAAGGTGACTGGTTTGATATAGTCAGCTGTATCCTAGAAGGACGAGGTATAGCACTTTTTATGGGCTATTTTCTTCCTTTGGTTTCACATTTTGCCATCACTCTATTTAAAACTGCCACACCACTACAGAAGACAAACATTCCATAATAGCCGTAGCAATGCATGACTCACCAGAACATGGAAGTTGAGCTGTTGGCACTGATTGTGCCCGCTGGTGGCTCTGATGGTTTTTACAAAGTGTTTGTCTCCTCCGATGTCATCAATTACTGCCCGGGGTGTATATCGTCTCTCATCTATGGTGACGTTGTATTTAATGGCTGGGAACACATAAAGCACCAATGCTCAAACCAGGTGTGTCATTAACATTAATGGTGTTAATATAAGCTAAGTAGTTACTCTTTATTATTATGGTGCTGCTTTCACAAACTTGTATATAAAGAGCATATGATAAAATGAAATGCCAATGTGCATTTTATCATACAATGCAGTCTACAATGGCAATAAACGCTGGTCCCCCTTCTTACCCAATGCATTTTGCTTTACAAAATCCTGGGCTTTGTTAAGACACAGGATTGGCACAGTATTAAAAGAATCCAGATATGCCAGTGAACAGAGAACAGAGAACAGAGAATTCATTCAATGGAAGAGAATATGTTATATGAGCACGTCACTTGCTAAACATAGGGTGCGGGTATGGCAGGGGCCATGGTGCACCCCTGGATATTAGGGGTTAATTTTTATATTTAACAGCAACAAGGGGTTGGTGGGTATCCATGAACTCCACTCTTCTTTTGCACTTGGGACATGCACATGGGGGAACACTGCAAAAGCCTCACTAAGTGGTCTTGCATATATTTCTCTTATTGGATTCTTCACTTATGGTACCCTAATGCTGTGGTGAGAGCTGCAAATCTTGCTGCACCTACCCAAACTCTGCCCCTGGAACTGGATTGCTTTAAAAATAGGGGCAAAGCAGATGAAGGCTGCCATGCATGTTGCTTCTCGCCCATTCCTGCGGCACTCCTTGCTGAAGATATTGATTTTTGGTGGCTCAAACCGGATGGTGGCATTTACCTGTACCACACTTCGTGTCCTAAGAAGGACAAAAGACACATTTCACACAGCTGCCTGATAAATTATGACAGTCATATATTATTTATGAGAAAGTAGATGCCATTCATACGGCTGAATCACTGGAGGTCATCCAGTTAAGCTTAACCCCTTAAGGACACAACTTCTGAAATAAAATGAAATCATGATGGAATATTTCCGTCATGTGTCCTTAAGGGGTTAAATAGAAATTGAGTAGAGATCTGCCCAGTGATGAAAGTCTGATAGTTTCACATTATAACTGTGCAAGTGGAATATTCTGTGCGATCTGTGTCTTCTCCATTGTTACTTTAACTGTCATATTTGTTCTTGTCGTAATCTGTACAACAAAACAAATAACTGCAAATCTAATGTCTTCTCTTCAGGTTCTATTTAGCATTTTTTTGTAACCTATTCTTCTGTATTTCATTACCAACATTAGATGTCATGTGTGTAAATGCCTAACACGGTATATCAGAGTATACTTCCTATACCTATACCCTCATTACTGGTGAAACAAAATGCTTTTACATGACTTTTCAGAAAACTGCAGGGAAATCTATTCTGTCTGTGTGATGAAATCCATGCTGCCCATGAAGTAGTAGTTACAGTTTTGAGTTTTATAGTGAGATTCTGTATGTAGGTTATCGGGTTACTTAATAAATTGATTTTAAGGTAACAGTTTTTAGATAAAATTTGCAATTTGGGTGTTGTGTTTTTACCAAGCTTTTAAATGATACATTTGTCATTTTGAAATGTAACTATACTATAATCATTCTGCATAGTGCAATTCTTGTGCATGGTGTCCATATTAAACTAAGGGGCCTAAAAGAATTACACAAGTTGATAAGTTAGTGAAAAGCTGGGCGTTGTTCAAGTGTCAGTTGTATAGGACCAATACGTGTCATCAACACACCACAGCAATACAGCATTGCCCATGGACCCCACAGCTAGATCCACAAGGCCATCCTCATTCATATCCATCTGCCCATGGATGCTAGTGCCAAAGTAGACGAGTCCAGGTGCCAAGTCTGCGGCAGCGATGCGCTGCAGGAAAGAGAAAGAAAATCAAAATAAAGGTTAATATACATTGGTGCAAACATTTAACCTTTTCACTGCAGACTATTTCTGCCAGATCTATTGTGTTTTTCTAGATACCTATCACGTCGTCACGTTGAAGGACTGTATATGAAAAGTGCTGTCATATATGTAAAACTCATATGGAGCAAGAGGGAAACTTATTAACTAATCTATTAATAGACTTAATTGATTGATTGATTGATTAATTTATTCTGCTAAAGCATATAAATGAATGAATGAATGAATGATACAAAAGGAATGGCAACACGTTTTATGTAGTGACATGCCCAGAAAAGCTTTGCATCCCCCCCAAAAAAATCAGGTTAGGATTGGAGCTCTGTATTTTGCCTTATATGTATTATTAAGAAACGTTTAGATTTTACCTGTTTGGGTTTCTTCAGAATGTTCTTCTTCATACCGTGAAAGATGTATATTGCTCCTTTGTGGTCATCTTCAAGAGGTGCTCCTATCACAGCATCATTATATGAGTCTTGGTTAAGATCTGGCACTGCAGCAATGGTAGATCCGAAACGAGAATTCTGAGAGCTGTCCCAATCCCGCAATACTCCATCATAGATAAGCCGTTTCTATAATCAAGTAAGCATACATCTGCAATCTCAATATCAAAATATTTGGGTATATACAGTCATCAGCCACAACATTTAAACCACTCCTACTGAAGAGCCTGCCTGGCGAAACACGTGTCAGGGCACGGCTTACGGTACTGTCTACCAATAACTTATAAAGCTTATGGGTGTGCAGAGGTTATACCTCTGGAAGCGATAGCAAAGTAATACCAAAATTCAATCAGATCACTAACAGATATTTAGACTGACCATTTGCTGAATGGGAGCACCGAGCTGTTTTCATGGAGCATAAAAAGACAGAGCTAGTTAGTTTACCCAGGCCCGGTGCAGGCATTTTTGGCGCTCTAGGCGAAAACAAATTTACCGCCCCATTTGCTTCACCCAATCATGCAGACGAACACACACGCTGACTCAAGTAGACACACACTAACCCATGTAGACTGACGCACACAGACTCATATACACACACTGACCCATGTAGACTGACGCACACAGACTCATATATACACACTGACCCATGCAGACACACACATACAGACACACTGACCCATGCAGACACACACATATAGACACACTGACCCATGCAGGCACACACATTGACCCATGCAGACACAGACACTGACACATACAGACACAGACCCATACAATGACCCATACAGACAGACACAGACACACTGACCCATACAGACACACAGTGGCCCACGCAGACACAGACACTGACCCATACAGACACAGACACTGACCCATGCAGACACACAGTGGCCCATGCAGACACAGACACTAACCCATACAGACACAGACACTGACCCCTACATACAGACACACTGACCCATACATACAGACACACTGACCCATATAGACAGACACACTGGATAAATATGTCACTCCATGAGAAGAGACACCGCCCAGGACTTGGGACAACTCACCACCCTCTGAGAAGCTAATAAAACTCTGTTCTGAAGAAGCACCACCAAACTGAACCCAGGCACTGCACCTCGTCTTTAGAAATCAATGTGTCTATCATGCTATAATTAATATAAAAAGAAAACACATAAGAATGTAAGTTAATCACCTGTTCTGGATTTGGGATGACTCACCACCCTGTGCTCTAAGCTAAATGAACTCTCTATTCTGGACAAGTGAAGAGCTAATGATAATAATTACATGTTGTCCTAGTTGATTAAATTGGCCTTTGCAGGATGTGAAGGAGAGTGCCCATTACTATATTGGGCTGATGAGCAAATACTTACATCTCTCAACAAATATACAGAAACCCTTCCCCTTTCTCGACCATCACTGAAGAACATCGGTGCTCCAACCAACAGTACATCTGTCACCCTATCTCCATCCACATCTACAGAGTCTATTTCACTGCCAAAATAGGATCCAATCTGAAAAGTAAGAATACTTTGGTTAATTGTCTGTTGTACTACAAATCCTTTATTTTCACAGCTCAAAACATTTATTACATCATAAACTTTAAATTGGTTTTATCCACAGTGCATTCATGTTTACACTAACAATGTTGTATGTCACATGTTCATTATTGCATTATTTACTACGCATAATTCACTTGGTTTGGTTTCAGACTATTGCCAATCTAGTATATTATTTTGAATTTAACAAACGGCTCTATTAAAAAATGATAAATTGTCTTACGTTATCATACAAACCCTAGCCAAAATTCTACTAGTAAGGAATACTGTGGACTTCTTGGGGGCCTTGTTTGATGTTCTTGCAGGTGAGTGAACCATTCGTGAACCATTCGTGCACATGAAATAAGAAAAAGAGAACAGGAGACAGCAAATAGCATCTGGAGAAGAACGTGAGAGAGGTAGAAAAGAAAAACAACTAAGTAGAAGAAAGAAAATGAATCAAAAGTACAGATTAGAATCACAGAGTAGTATTTATCAAGTATTGATGTGGTGATAAAATGAATGTATAAAGCAGATAATATTAGATGGATTGACACACTGACATTTATGAGTTTTTCACTAAACAATGAATTATGGCGAACTGAAAATCAAATTGCAAAATTGCAAAACAGACAGGTTAGAAAAACAGCTAAACTGGAGTTTTTGCGATTGGCTTTTAGTTCCTCACAATTCACCAACATGGTATTTCACAAAAATACAGGAATTTACAAGGGAACTCCATTTTTTAGGTCAAAGTAGATGAACTAGAAAAACCCCCCAAGTCAATATTTTTTTTTAGCTTAGTTGTTGTCACCTAAGATTTTCAATTCACAGGTCAATTCCCAATAGCTTAAAGGAATTTTAAAAATCACTGTTTAGTTGATATGCCTCCAATAAAAACAGGCTTGCATTTAATTTAAATTTTTTTTTCCAATTTGGTGTATATCCAAACACAGTGTGGAATAGATGCAGATATCTTTTCTGCAGCCTCTACAAGTCCCTCCCCTTCTACCGCGCCCAAACTTTCTGTGACTGTCCAATCACAGACTTCCTAATGCAGCTCAATGAGAAGTGTTTGTAAGGCAGGTGCTGTGGGCAATTTCTGCCTCTTGAGCTTAGCTCTACTGAGCTAACCAAACCAGGAAGGAAATCGAGTGAAACATCCTAGAAGGGAACAGGGAATTCTTTAACCTTTCTGACAGGGTAAGACACAAACTCACATCACACCTAAACCTCTGGTTGCCAAGCTTGACATTCCATTGCATAGACATACATAGGGTTATTGACGAAAGTAAGAATTCACTGTGAATTCAAAGCAGTGTTAGCATAGGTTACTTAAGAGATTTTTTCAACTTCTGCTATTTCGACTTTTGATTTGAAACTCCTTTTTAATTTAGTTTTATTTCTCACTCTGACAGCTGTATTCATTCGAGCCTGAACTGTAGAAAATTAAAATCAGAATTTCAAAATTAAGGTTAAAACAGCTGCTCTGTTGAGTTAAAAAATCAATTCAGGTATAGTCACTGCATGGCTATATTAGTAGAATATTTGCCATTAAAAAATCGATTTAGCTACAATCTAGGCTTTTTCAAATATGGCAAAGTTTAAACCTAGTTTATTCTTAATACAAATAGAACGCTTCCAAAATGACAATAAGCTAAATTAATAACTACTGATGTTTCCTTCATCCAAGGTTTTAGAGCTTTTTTCATCCATTTTCTCAAGTCATGTTTTAAGATACATTGGAGGAGATTTAACAAAGTGCTCTGTTCTAAAAGTACAGCAAATATGTAAAAGGGGTGGAAATACCAATGGGATGTGGCCGCTGAGTCCACTGGTTTCAATGGTGATGGCCCAATGTTTTAAAACAGAACACATTAATACATTTCCCCAATACCTTTTGTCTGAGCTTGAATTATGGCAGACCCCTGAAACATGTATTAGAAATATCTCATTGTATCAAACATGCTGGATTCTTATCCTGGAATGTGCCCAAGATATACCTGTTCGCCCCGGAGAGCCTGGTGGATAATGAGGTTGTCCATGCCGTGCATGCTGAATAGGATTACTTTCCCTGTGTGGTTGAACCGCGGAGCCCCCGCTACATACAGTCTGCCGTGTTGTGACGTCATCACAGAGGTGACAGTGTAACCTGTAAATGGGAAGAACTCTGAGGCTTTAATGCATATATGGTTACAATGAAAGCTTTATATAACAACATAATTCAAAAATAGAGAATCCCTTTGGTTCTATTCATCATTTGAAATGCAAAAATCACTGCAATGGTAAACACCAAAAATGTCATGTGATACCCTTTGGAGAGCCATGTTGACACAATGTTACAACAGTTCACAACACTAACACCACAAGTCCAATACAGGCAAACTAGATGGAGTGCAAGTTCTATGACTCAATGCATGATATTAATTCTGCAAGTACAATTAATGCCTACAGGTAGCTCTGTCTATTTAGTCTAGGCATGTCAGCAGTTTCCAGACCTGTTCCCAAAGTCATATTTGTCCTATAAGTTCCCCTGGTGAAGACCAGACAATGCATAGGTAATCTGGAATTACTGTAGGCCAGACAACATTCAAAAACCTTGAATAAACTGCACGTAGAAGCTCCACAGAAGTCATGATTTCTTAGAAAACGATTAGTGCAAGGCAGAAAATGTCCACTAAATTGTGGTTCAAGAATAGTGTAAAATACGTCCACGAATAATGTACAGGGGGGACAGAAAAATATATTCCATGTTTTAGTGGACATTTTCTGCCTTGTACCTATATATATATATATATATATTTTACTGATAATGGTGTACTGATAATGGATAAAGATAAGGATGTAACCTATCCAGTTAACGCTTATTAACAATACCTCCAAACTCTGGCACAAAAACAATAACGCAAATGTCTTTACTGTTTTCATAAAGAACTTCTTAAATTATAAACTGCTCCCCATAAACATTATAATGGTTAGAACCATTACAATTCATTGGAGCCAGGGTTATAAGTGGGCTTTAATATTCCTCCTATTGCCTTACCTTATAAATTGTCTTAGTCTATGTTGCCTCTACATGAATCCATACAGCGTTAGAGGCATATACAAGAGGCAATGGAAAGAGCAAGGTGTCTATTTCTAAGAAAATCAATGTGACATAATTGGCTTTTTCCAGAAATATCACAATGTCAGGTCTTTTTGTGTTTATAATTGTAATTAGATGCTCCGATCCTTCCTTTCTATGAACTGGTCCTGGTAGCCTTGAGAAACATATATCAGGAAAGGAAGGGGTTATTGTGAGGTGAGAAGTACTGGAGATCGGATACAGGAGCCAAATGAGTATTTCAATGACTAGTTTGGCTCATAGCTGCTGGCTTTACGCCTTTCAAAACATTATTGTACAAGCTGGAAGTATGGGGAATAGACAATCTTAAATCCAGGAGTAGCTCTCATAACTCCCACTGTAGCCAGTGCTGGGTCTGTGGTGTGGTGAGCAGCTCTGGGCAAGGGGCCAGGCTGCCTTTCCACAAGACCCAAAGAAATAGGATCCATCCTGAATCTTGCGGAATATAAAACACTTATTTTCCCCCCAACTATTTTCCAAGCAGGTTTCCAAGACATGGATCAAGATACAGAGCTGGGCATTAACTAACAAACAATTTGCCCGAGGACCAGTACTGTGAGAATGGGGCACCGTCAATTTCTGGCCTCCTGTCACACAACAGCCATCAAATGCAATTTATTTTACAAAAACACTTAGAGGGCAAAATGAAAGATTTGTTTTGGAGGTAAATAAATTATAAAGGTGACCTAATAAAGTAATAACATGTTACCTCTAACATCACTAAATATACACAGAATTGGCATTTAAAGGCAAAACCACAAAATACATTCGTCACTTGCACATTCACGTCAGTCTCAGCCATAGTGGATGTTATTCCTGCCAAGCATCTAAATGCAACCTCAATCCCATTATTGTTAACATATTTAAATCTCTGTGGTATGCAATGAATAGGGAGGGAGGGATTTGCACTATTAATCATAGTTACATTTGTAAATTTATAATTAGTATCATCCTAGGGCCTGGAAAATGAATTCATACTGCTATTTATATGAAATAATACATGTATCTTGCAAAAGGGATAGGGAAACATAACTATACTTCGTGCATATGTTTGTGTAATAACTACCTAATAATTTGTCTTGTGTACCAGTCAGCAGTTTTTAAATGAGATCGCTTGCAAAATTTTAATTTTAACAACTGCTATGCAAAAATAAGCTTGCCTGTCTCTAGTATAGATTTCATGTCCTGAAATCTGAACACATTTGAGCCTAACAGGCATCCTGAATATCTGTGGAAACCAGTGGCGGATCCAGAGCCTGATCTCGTGAGGGGCACTTGAAGATTATTTAAATAAATAATCCAGGCACAATAACCACTACAGCTCAGTGTAGTAGTTATGGTGTCAGTAGTGCCAGGATTCCACCCCAGAGTAAAGTAGTCATACAGTTTAAGAACAGTTTGACAACTTACCTGGGGTCTGCTGGGATATAGGGTATAGGAGCAGTGGTGTGTGTTAAGGGTGAAGTGTGTGAGTGCGGCAGTGTATGTCAGGGACAGTGTTTGTGGGGCAGTGTGTGTATGGGGACAGTGTTTGTGGGGCAGTGTGTGCGTATGGGGGCAGTGTGTGTATTGGGACAGTGTTTGTGGGGCAGTGTGTGTATGGGGGGCAGTGTGTGTATGGGGATAGTGTTTGTGGGGCAGTGTGTGTATGGGGATAGTGTTTGTGGGGCAGTGTGTGTATGGGGACAGTGTGTGTATGGGGACAGTGTGTGTATGGGGACAGTGTTTGTGGGGACAGTGTGTGTTTGGGGGACAGTGTGTGTATGGGGGCAGTGTGTGTATGGGGACAGTGTTTGTGGGGCAGTGTGTGTGTATGGGGTGTATGCGATGGGGACAGTGTTTGTGGGGCAGTGTGTATGGGGACAGTGTGTGTATGGGGGGCAGTGTGTGTGTATGGGGCAGTGTGTGTATGGGACCAGTGTTTGTGGGGTGGGGCATGTGTTGGGTGTATGGGGACAGTGTTTGTGGGCAGTGTGTGTATGGGGGCAGTGTGTGGGAGTGTTTGTGGGGGTGTGTGTATGGGGGCAGTGTGTGTAGGGGCAGTGTGTGTGTGTGTGTATGGGGGAAGTGTGTGGAGAGTGTGTGTATGGGGACAGTGTTTGTGGGGCAGTGTGTGTATGGGGGCAGTGTTTGTGGGGCAGTGTGTATGGGGACAGTGTTTGTGGGGCAGTGTGTGTAGTGTGTGTATGGGGCAGTGTTTGTGGGGAAGTGGTGGAGTGTGTGTAATGGGGACGCAGTGTGTGTAATGGGGAGGCAGTGTGTGGTATGGGGGGGCAGTTTGTGTAATGGGGGGGCAGTGTGTGGTATGGGGGGGCAGTGTGTGTATGGGGGGGCAGTGTGTGGTATGGGGGGGCAGTGTGTGTAATGGGGGGGAAGGAGGCTTTTAAATAATATTTTTTTTTTTTATTTAATAAAATAAATATCCTATGTCCCCCCTCCCTTCTTACCTTTACTGGGGAGGAGGGGGGACATATTTCGATCCCTGGTGGTCCCAGTGGTGATTCCCTGGTGGTCAGTGGTGAGAGTGAACGCGCTCCCGGGCTAGAGTTCACTCTCGCGAGATTTGGAGCGTTGCCGTGGTAACGCGCTCCAAATCTCGAGAGAGAGGACCCGGAGGAGCTGCAGACTGAGCTCCGGGTCCTCCCTCTCACTCCCTCCCTCCGCCGCCGGCTGTCAGCACAGTGCCTGCGGACCGGGGAGGGAGATCTCTGATCTTCCTCCCCGGTCCGCAGGCACATTGCACGGCAGGCAGGGGAGGGAGACCGGCGGATTTCTCGGGGGGGGGCAATTGCCCCGTTGCCCCCCCCCGGATCCGCCAATGGTGGAAACTGGCATGTTTTTCTCTTTTGCTGAACGTTTGTGCATTCAGATGGTTCACACATTAAAAAAAGAGTTGAATTAGATCCGATTTCTAGAGAGAGATTTGTTTACTTTCTAATCAATGGATTAGAACACATATGTGTACCAACACTGTCTCTTACAGGGTTTCTTGTCAATTTTAGCTTTAATATAAATGTGTACAGTTAATTAAATGGAGTATACATCTAATCACCACAATATGCATTGTAAACGGTGTATATTTTTATAATGTTAGATGAATGTGCAAAAAGTTTCATATCCAGTTGGAAGGACCCATTGTATATTGTTAAGTGTTAACACAATTGCTAATTTTTGCTAATATTATAGAGACTTGGGAGAGTGAAATAGTATCTGTAAATAGCCTGGACACAACATAAGGTTCTATTTTGAAACATTTGCATTGTTCATAAAATGTTAGTCTTAATTAGGCCCAAACAATTAAAATGGCGGATTTTGCAGTAGATGTTTTTCTTTACCTTTCGGATCCTGCAATATGCCTCACAAATACAACTGCCCTTTTGACAGATATGACTCAATAACAGGCATTCAAAATAATTGTTCTAAGTCGCCAGCCCTGAGATTAGGCCCAGGTCCTCCGATACTTTTACAGATACAGACAACCGGTGGTGTATTTTGAAATGGTGCTGCAATAGGCATGACAGATCTCGGGCACCCCATAATTTAAATGTACCCGCCCCTTCCTGCCAAGGCCACACCTCTTCCTGTTAATTTACACACGTTTTGACTGACAGACACACACTCACGGACCAGCACACACTCTCAGATACACTGACATACACACACATACACTCACTGATTTGACACAATCTGACACACATACAATCATTTTAACACACACTGACAGACGCATACACTCACTGACAGACGTGCACAATCACTCAGACACACACACACACTCACAGACACTCACTGACAGACACACACACACATCCACTGACACACACATTCACTGACAGACAGACACACTCACTAAAATTCACCAAACACACACTCACTCACATCCACTGACACACACTCACACTTACATTCACTGACACATACTCACACTTACATCTACTGACACACACACTCACTCACATTCACTGACTCACACACACAGTCACATTCTTTGACAAACACAAACATTTTCGCCCAACACTCACAATTATTATTTGAAACTAAAAGAAATGTAGTTTTGTACATCAAAAGCCTCAATGACTTAGCTTCCTATCCCAGTCTCTCCCATTACCAAGGTAAGCTCCATGGTTTTTCAATTCATCCGGGAACTCTTTCAGGTAAGATTCTCTCCGTGGTATCACCTTTCCACTGCTGGTTTCTTTTAGGACGGCTCCATTCCAGTCGTAAGCTCCAACCGCACCCAATAAAATTCCATCCTGAAAAATACATTAAATTGTAACAGTAACACATTCTACGAGTAACAGCAGCCTCTCTCATTACCAGCCCTGGTAGCACCAGATCACTCAAGTTCAAAACCTCTCCCATCCCATGGTCTCATCTATTAATAGAGCATGGGATGAGATACTTGAAAAGGGTTTTCCTGTTTAGTCTTCAGAATTTCTCCACCAGCCACTGATTATGCTCTCTATACGACTTAATATCGCAGATGAATTACTAGGCAACAATTATACACTTCCCATCTATAAACTCCAGACCCATGATTTGCTTAGAGTACAAAGTTTTGAAAGTTCTACTTGGTAATTCCATGATGGATATTCTGAATTGGCCTTACCTGATATCAAAGCTACTACTTAGTGAACTTAGCAGTACTTACTTTGTGCCAAACAGCAGAATGTGAGGGAAGGAGAGCCTGTTGCCTGGGTCATGTCCTATTACTCGTGGAATGGAGGTTTACAGCTAGTGTCTCCATGCCATTCTGCCCACAGTATTTTAACAGATTCTAAATTGGTTTGTTACTTGTACCTTCGTATGCTACAATTATGTGTTTAGCACATTCAAAATTCAAGTTAAAACTACTGTTTTCAAAATATCCCTGTATCAGTCGGGAAATAGTCCAAATGCACTTGTAATTTATGTATTATAAAAGGCTCCACAAACCATTAATGGGATTGATTTACAAACTTTTGGTAATTTAATATTTCATGGCACAAATTGTGGCAATTGATGATTTGTTATATATAATAATTTGGTAATGTAAGTAACTTCATTAACCTCATTATTTTCCAACTGTACATTTTTGTCGCACACAGCCAAAAGACGTTTGCAAGATTTATATATTCAAATGATTTTAACAGTTTATTCACTAAACCAAACAACCATTCATTTCAACTCATAACAAATAAATACTACAGGAAATTAGAATATTAGGCAAACGGTGCATTGCCTGGTTAAAAAAAGACTATACGCAAATCCAATCACCTTGAAAATAAACAAACGTTTAAAATTCAGCAAAAAATCAAATATATAATGTTATATATTTTAGGCAGTTTACTTGTATATGTTTATTTGTTTTTGTTTTTTTATAAATGGTTTAAGACACATATATTTCTTGCACATTACATAGTCTGCTTTAACTGACGTAAAAAAATTTCCACTCGTTTTATCGCCTGTGACCACATGTGCTATTATACAAACAAGTGATAAATAAGATTTTCATAAGCTGTTTTAAAATTAAAATTAAGAGATAAACCAGAACATTTGAAGCATCTTGCCTATGATTTATCACTTTCAAATACAATTTTATTGAAATAAGCCCAATGTATTTTGCTTAAAATGGAAAGTTCTTTTTTTTTTTTTTTTAACCATATTAAGTAACTTAATTTCCTGACAGTGGAAAAGTATTTAGCATGGTCCTGGTTTATAGCACTCTTAATTTCTTAGGTGACCTCATTTGCACACTCACATACAGAATCAAACATTTGGAACTGAAAGGTGATGAGTCCGAGAAATCTCACCACATCAACTAATATTGAGCATGAGGCGTACAGACACATTTTAATACCTCCCAGACAGACCTGGCAAAGAAGAGTGCATGTCTATGTAAAAGAACTCTTATATTTTTATAGTTACATTTTGGGATTATTACTTTTCCATTCAAATCAAACAAGTAGCACTCACCTCCACCACGTGTGATGAAAACCCAGCCTGAGACATCTCCAGCCCAAAGGATGTCTCATTCTTGTTAGTTCCTGAAATTATTAAGATAAATTCACTGATTCAATTACAAAGAGCCAACGTATCTCGCAAGCAGTGCAAGTGGGTAATTGAAGCGTGCAACTTGCATAGCACATTTCAATGTAGAAAGGGTGAGCCAAGAAACATTTGTTTTGGTGGTTGACATGTTGAGCTTTTGGAAAAGGATGTGAAGAGGAGGAATTAGTGATCACATCTAGATCTGATTCTTGGAAAACAGGATGCATTGCATAATAACCCAGGATGAAATAATGAATGGAGAGTGGGGTCTGGTAGAATGTTCATGGAAGTGAAGCGCAGATAGTAGATGGGTTATAAAAAAAAAAAGCAACATACTTTAAATTAAGTGAAACCTCAAAGTATACTTTATGGTAAATTATTTAATAAAAATAATATATAGTGGGATTAACACTGAAATCTCCATGGGATTACTGTTCTATATCCTTTTCAGACATGGTCTTTATAAACAGACGGGTGGTTTTTAATTGACCCAGCATTTATTAATCAAAGTCATTTTACAGAAATATTTTTATATTTAGACACCTTATTTTTATGGTTTCTTTATAGTTATGATATTATAAATATCTGCATATAAATATAAAATGTTTCGGAGCTGAACTAGTCTGCAAAAATAAGATATATTTAATCAGTAACAAAGTAAATTAGTTGTCCTTCACTCTAATTTGTAACGCAGCTTGATTTAAATATAGATGTATATGAAGTTGACACTTCTTTTCCCAAGTTTCTATTACAGAAGAAATAAATTACCCCCAGCAAAACTGCCAGTTAAAAGTATTTTTAACATTTATTAGCAACTCAACACTAACACCCTGGTACATTTCAACACCTAATTTGATCTTTCACCATTTGGTGTTGAAACGTTGACAGTTTGTTCTTGTTGGATGGCCAATAAAATATTTTCGATCAGGCTGGTACATAGGAACTCTTTATACAATATGCAGAGTTCTAACCAGAGGACCATGCAGTATATAGTAATGTAAAAACACTTACATATAATAAAAGAATGATCTTTATTTGAGTACTAGTTGGGTTCTGAATGATCATAAATGTCACATTTTAAAATATATATATATACAGTATCTCACAAAAGTGAGTACACCCCTTACATTTTTGTAAATATTTTATATCTTTTCATGTGACAACACTGAAGAAATGACACTCTGCTACAATGTAAAGTAGTAAGTGTACAGCCTGTATAACACTGTAAATGTGCTGTCCACTCAATATAACAACACACAGCCATTAATGTCTAAACCGTTGGCAACAAAAGTGAGTATACCTCTAAGTGGAAATGTCCAAATTGGGTCCAAAGACTCAATATTTTGTGTGGCCACCATTATTTTCCAGTACTGCCTCATGGGCATGGAGTTCACCAGAGCTTCACAGGTTTCCACTGGAGTCCTCTTCCACTCCTCCATGACAACATCACGGAGCTGGTGGATGTTAGAGACCTTGCACTCTATCCATCACCTTTACCTTCAGCTTCTTTAGCAAGGCAGTGGTCGTCTTGGAGGTGTGTTTGGGGTTGTTATCATGTTGGAATACTGCCCTGCCGTCCAGTCTCCGAAGGGAGGGGATCATGTTCTGCTTCAGTATGTCACAGTACATGTTGGCATTCATTGTTCCTCAATGAACTGTAGCTCCCCAGTGCCGGCAGCATTCATGCAGGCCCAGACCATGGCACTCCCATCACCATGCTTGATTGTAGGAACGACACACTTGTCTTTGTACTCCTCACCAGGTTGTCGCCACACACGCTTGACACCAACTGATTCAGATAAATTTCTAAGTTTCCAGTAATCCATGTCCCTAGTCTGCTCGTCTTCAGCAAACTGTTTGCAGGCTTTTTTGTGCATCATCTTTAGAAGAGGCTTCCTTTTGGGACGACAGCCACGCAGACCAATTTGATGCAGTGAGTGGCGTATAGTCTGAGCACTGACAGGCTGACCCCCCACCCCTTCAACCTCTGCAGCAATGCTGGCAGCACGTTTACATCTATTTCCCAAAGATAACCTCAGGATATAATGTTGAACATGTGCACTCAACTTCTTTGGTCGACCATGGCAAGGCCTGTTCTGAGTGGAACCTGTCCTCTGAAACTATTGTATGGTCTTGGACACTGTGCTGCAGCTCAGTTTCAGGGTCTTGCAATCTTCTTATGGCCTAGCCATCTTTATGTAGAGCAACAATTCCTTTTTTCAGAACCTCAGATAGTTCTTTGCCATGAGGTGCCATGTTGAACTTCCAGTGACCAGTATGAGAGAGTGTGAGAGCGATAACAACAAATTTAACACACCTGCTCCCCATTCACACCCGAGACCTTGTAGCACTAACGAGTCACATGACACCAGGGAGGGAAAATGGCTAATTGGGCCCAATTTGGACATTTCCACTTAGGGATGTAGACACGGTTTAGACATTAATGGCTGTGTGTTGAGTTACTTTGAGGGGACAAATAATTTACACTGTTATATAGGCTGTAAACTTTACATTGTTGCAGAGTGCCATTTCTTCAGTGTTGTCTCATTAAAAGATATAATAAAATATTTACAAAAATGTGAGGGATGTACTCACTTTTGTAAAATACTGTACATGTGTACACTTGTATATTTATGTGTTTGTATATGTATTGGCATTGCTACTTACTCTAATTCTGTTCTCATAGCTTCCATATTCTGTGAGGTATGACTCTAATAGTAAATAGTTTTTTAGAATTTCTCCATACAGTTGACAATATTTTTCCTTTGTCATAATTACTGGATGCTATACAATGTTCTGTATATAAATGTATTTGGTGTTTATATTTGAGTAACAGATAGCTCACATACTGGTGTAATTATTAACATAACTGTCATCTTCTAGCTTCTTTATTTATATCTATATTAGATGCCTCTGATGCTTGCTTCTGGTATGGTTGTAAACATATGCCATTTTCTTTAAGTAAATAATTTTTTTAAAACCCCATAGAAATAAATGAATAACTGTAAATGCAAGGAGGCGATAGAAAAGACCTAGGCTTACCCTTGCAGGTGCAGGCTAAGTACTGGCTGCAAGCCTAGACGTTCACTATGTCTATTGCCAGCCTGAGATGCAATGGACCAACAGCCATCCAGCCCAGAATGCCCTCAACTGAATGAAAACTGATACTATCCCCTCTTACCAAAAGGCAAGCAACAGGAGAGCAAAAAAAAACATTTACTCACACTCAGAAACTACGCACAATACCCAGCCACACTCAAACTCATCTATATGAACACAACACTCCTCCACAAACAATGCATCACACACACAACACTCAACCAGCATACACAGTCACACTCAGCACCCCAACATACAACTCTCCCACACACATACAACACTCAGTGACCACACACACACACACACACACTCACAGAAAAAAAGCCCATGGCTTTAGTATGGTGCCACAATCTGGCATCTTGCTTAGGGCCTTGGACAACCTTGGCCCAGGCTGTGTTGGGATTGTGTATTTTGTGCAAGGAATTAAGGTATGTTTGGACTTATCAAAGGGACACTATAGGGTCAGTAACACAAACATTTATTCCTGACCCTATAGTGCTAAAAACCACCATCTAGGCCCTGTGGCTCTCCTTTGCCACCCTAAAATTAGTAAAATCTTAATTTTGTTCAAGTCTGTGTCTGCTGGCTCTGCCCATGATCTGCCTGCTTGGCTGACATCATCAGATGTGAATCTCCGAGCCAATCACAATGCTTTCCCATAGGATTGGCTGAGACTGTCAAGGAGGCAGATCAGGGGAAGAGCCAACACAGGTCAAACATAGTCCTGGCTAATTAGTATCTCCTCATATAGATGTGTTGAATCAATGAATAGGGAAAGTTTAGTGTCTCCAAAAGCAGAGGGTGGAGACACCGAATGGCAGTGATGCTGTCTCAGGAAGCATCTCTAGTAGCCATCTGAGGAGTGGCCAGTGGAGGTATCCCTAGGCTGTAATCGAAACACTGCATTTTCTCTGAAATGACAGTGTTTACAGCAAAAGGCTGGTGTTTACAGCAAAAGGCTGAAGGGAATGATTATACTCAATAAGTATACAATAAGTTGTTCTGGTGACTATAGTGTCCCTTTAAGATATGTCCCAGTTATGCTAGTAGCATAGAGGGTTTAAGAAAAAAATAAATGAATACCAAATTTTCTGAAAATGTCTGTACAGGTTAAAAAAATAAAATAAAAATTACACTGTTATATAGGCTGTAAACTTTACATTGTTGCAGAGTGCCATTTCTTCAGTGTTGTCTCATTAAAAGATATAATAAAATATTTACAATATTGTATATATATTAATAAACACTGGCTTGAAATAGATTTTTTAAACTGTTAATACGTGATGGAAATTTTATTTTACTTATTCTCTACAACATAATGACAACAAGGGGGAGATCTAAACAGGGAAAGAAAGATCATAATGGAACGATAAAAAGATAAATGATAGAGATATGCAAATGTATTGTTGTCCATAGAATGAATAACAATGTTAAGGTGTTTAAAGGCACAATTATTACCAATTAAAATGTTTTAAAATGTTGCTAGAAAAAACCCACTAGAGCATTGAACTAAAAATATACCTCATTTTTTCTGTAATACATTGTCGATATATGTACTATGATATGGCTTTTGCACAAGCCTAACAATGTTAATTTACCATGCGATCTGCCATTGCAAAAATAAAGAATTAAAAAAATGAAATATATATATATATATATATATATATAAATACCTCCTTCCAAACTGAATATTCTTTCCCCAAGTGCATCCACTATGTCTTTCAAGGCAGCCTCATCGGTTACATTGAAGAAGTGCTTTTCATCAGGGTCACTGGCAATGAATTTTATTTCATTCAGGAATGCTTCAGGGTTAATACCTCGTCTATTGTAGTAGCCCAGAACCTGAGAGTACAAAAGATAAAGTACTGAGCTACAATATGTATCACGAGTAAAGAAAGCAGTGGTTTCAGATGAATCATGGATTTACTGTAGCCCATATAGCCATGGGAGAACTGAAAATTCTTCTGAAAATTTAAACGGAGAGAGAGGTGTATAAGAACGCCTGTTTGTACAGTTTTGCAGTAGTGAAGTGACAGGCAGGAATTGTGCAAGGTTTATGCTAGCCCAACACTGTGTAGGCTTGTGTATGGGCTAATTTCCGAATTTCGGAAGTGCTGAACCAAACCGAATTGCTGAATCTTTTTTACTTACCCGAATTTCCGAACTGAACCGAACCTAATTTTTTCCCCATGCACATCCCTAAAATCTATCATATCACTATATATTGCATGCTCCACATATGTAGGGACATCCATAGTGAGGTCTGAAATCTATGTGCAAAAAAGGCAATAGGTTTCTTCTTGCCCCAGGCCATGAGTTGTCAGACCCCCACTGTGATGGACCACCTTGCAACCCAACCGGGTACCTCCGGCAATTGCTGCTTCCTAATAATCCTTGAGTACCATATGCACAGCACCGGACACCATAACCACCATTAACCCCAGCTTGGTTGGGGTCTCGCTGTCCTCCACCCACCCTGGACCCAGGACCAGGATCCAGCTTCCAGTGGGTAGACCTCTCCTAGTCTAGAGAGCAAAACAGGCTGCTCTTACAAGAGCAATCATTGTAATCCAAGGGAGCATAGTGATTATAGAAAGCCCCAGAGTGAATATAGCTCTCCAAGCCCCCAAACATGAGCCTAGACTTCATGAAGGGTAAAACGAATCTGTTTAACCCCTTAAGGACACATGACATGTGTGACATGTCATAATTCCCTTTTATTCCAGAAGTTTGGAAGGGGTTAATGGCAGCCACAACTGGCCTTATATGCAGGTCCCCATGCAAGGGGTACTCCCCCCTGGACCTGCGAGTAGACTACAATCACCTACTATTCCTGTATAGCACACATGTTGTATTAGAATTAAATGTTTGTCCTGTTTACTTATTGCACAGCACCGCAGAATATGTTGGCGTTCTAGAAATAATTGTATATAGATATCTGTATGCAGTATGTTCACATTGCAATTACTGTTCAGGTAAGTTCAAGCAAGTCACATTAATTGTGAATAGCAAGCTGCTATGGAACATTTCTCCAATGAGTCCTGCATCACCGCAGGCTATATAAGATTGGTGTTGTCTGATAGCCTACAGGTTCTAATATTCTCCCACAATGTCTGCTGTCATTTTAGAAGCTGCATTGGGGTTAACTACTGGCAAGCATCACCAGTAAAATAGCCTTGGCAGTGGTTAAAGTATTTCTTGCTGGACGGACATGCATGAAAACAGAGGTCAGTTTATAACTCACTGCTACTGCATAGCGTGTTATGTTGTCCTTTTCGCTGCACTCTATCACCCTCTCCAAATCTTGATTATCATGTGACTCTCCATCTGTAATAACGATCATCACTTTTTTGGCTCCCTTCCTTCCACCATGCTGAAAAGCCTCGGTACTGCAAGAGACCAAAAAATTATTATACACAGAAACTTGCATGCTATAAACAGCGAGCCATGTAGACGTTATACCATGCTAAAACTGGCACACTGTATTATAACATACCGAGAGTGGCATGCAGTGTGTATATACTCAAATACATTATCACACGGTTACTGGCATGCAGTGTGTATATACTCAAATACATTATAACTCACTGTTACTGGCATGCAGTGTGTATATACCCAAATACATTATAACGCACTGTTACTGGCATGCAGTGTGTATATACTCAAATACATTATAACGCACTGTTACTGGCATGCAGTGTGTATATACCCAAATACATTATAACACACTGTTACTGGCATGCAGTGTGTATATACTCAAATACATTATAACTCACTGTTACTGGCATGCAGTGTGTATATACCCAAATACATTATAACACACTGTTACTGGCATGCAGTGTGTATATACTCAAATACATTATAACACACTGTTACTGGCATGCAGTGTGTATATACCCAAATACATTATAACACACTGTTACTGGCATGCAGTGTGTATATACCCAAATACATTATAACACACTGTTACGGGCATGCAGTGTGTATATACCCAAATACATTATAACACACTGTTACTGGCATGCAGTGTGTATATACCCAAATACATTATAACACACTGTTACTGGCATGCAGTGTGTATATACCCAAATACATTATAACACACTGTTACTGACATGCAGTGTGTATATACCCAAATACATTATAACTCACTGTTACTGGCATGCAGTGTGTATATACCCAAATACATTATAACACACTGTTACTGGCATGCAGTGTGTATATACCCAAATACATTATAACACACTGACATTGGCTCACTGTATGTATATACAGAGAGGGAAAAATTTATTTAATGCCCTGTTGATTTTTAACGTTTGTCCACTGACAAAGAAATGATCAGTCTATAATTTTAATGGTAGGTGTATTTTAACAGTGAGAGACAGAATAACAAAAAAAAAAATCCAGAAAAACGAATGTCAAAAAAGTTATAAATTAATCTGCATGTCAATCAGTGAAATAAGTATTTGATCCCCTATCAATCAGCAAGATTTTTGGCTCCCAAGTGCCTTTTATACAGGTAACGACCTGAGATTAGGAGCACTCTCCTGGCACCGGGAGGCGGGAGCCCTATAAATGTGTAAGTGGTTGCGGTGGCAGTCCTGGCACTGGGAGGCGGGTCCCCTTAGATGTGTAAGTGATTGTGGTGGCAGTCCTGGCACTGGGAGGCGGGACCCCTATAGATGTGCAAGTGGTTGTGGTAGCAATCCTGGCACTGGGAGGTGGGCATATGGGCAGAGGGCTCCTAGTGCTTAGACTGCTACCACAACCACTTACACATCTATAGGGCACCCGCCTCCCAGTGCCAGGACTGCCACCACAACCACTTACACATCTATAGGGCTCCCAGTTCCCAGACTGCCACCACAACCACTTACAAATCTATAGGGCTCCAAGTTCCCGAACTGCCACCACAACCACTTACACATCTATAGAGCTCAAGCCTCCCAGTGCCTGGACTGCCACCACAACCACTTACACATTTATAGAGCTCCCAGTGCTAGGAATTAGCTTATTGGTCAAGATTTCTGTCATCATGCACGGAATTTTCCCTCCTTCTCTCTTGTTTTGAGACTTTTCCAAAATCCGAAGCACTTTGGCACTTCCGAACTTCGGACATTCGTAAGCATCAGAATGTCAGAATTGCATGAAATTTGTCCGAATGTACATTCAGAACGAAATGAATTTCACATGTCTAATTATGACTTACTGAGAGTGGCATGCACTTTGTATATACCCAAATCCATTATAACGCACTGATAGTGACTTGCACTTTGTATATTCCCAAGTCCATTATAACGCACTATTATAAGCATGCAGTTGGTATATACCTAAATACATTAGAACACACTGATAGTGTCACGCTGTATGTAGAAACCCAAACACAGTATAACATTGATACTGGGATGCTACAACTCTACCGCAGCCACCTATTATAAGAATAAAGATCACCAAGCCTTCGTAGCAGCACGTATGATTTGTACATATGCACATGTAATCTTTATCATATTACAGTAATGTTCCAGTGTTTCAGTTCCTTACCATGCTTTTTCAATTCCCAGAGCTGTGCGTGTCTCTGTCCCTCCTCTTTGCTCAATGCTTTTCGCAGCCTCTACCACTTCAGTCACAGAGCGAAAGTCGTTCAGATGAAACTCATGTACCACGTCTTCTCCATACTGAAGTACTCCGACCTGTCAGGAAATGAAAAGGGACTCTGCGGATCACTGCAGCATCTACACATGTGGCTAGGAAGCTGAAGTAAGAGCTTTTGGATTACCTGTATTTGCCCAGGTGCAATGTAGAATTTCTGTAGAATACTAATGAGGAAACCCTGTACTTCCACCCAGGGGTAGATACTGTTGGACCCATCCAACACAATCACGATATCCATGAAAGTTGGACACCCTGAAACGAATAATATCATCATAGAGCAAAGAATAAAACTGAATAGAGTAAGCAGTTTTGTGTAACACTTGTTAGAACTTGCCAGTACTTCAAAATACGGTACTTTAAAAAAACAAAAAACACTTAAATAGTCATTAAGACACATTTTTGTATGATCAGGTCATTGTACAAGGGCAGAATCTGCCGAGCTAGAATATGTTGTTTTTCTAGAAATAATAAGTGATGGAATCTGGGGCTCGGTATGCGTAGCGTAAAAGTAATTGGTAAAATATTGCACGGCAATAGTACTGAAAGGGTACAAGAGAGTACTTAGAAAGGAGAACTGCTTCCCTTCGGTCGGTCCCCGCTCAGATCTCAAGCTGGTTTTAGCATCTTAAAGCACCACTAAAGTGCCAGGAAAACATACTCTTTTTCCTGGCACTATAGTGCCCTGAGGGTGCCCCCACCCTCAGGGTCCCACTCCCGTGGCGCTGAAGGTGGAGGAAGGGGGTTAAATCACTTACCTTCCTCCAGTGCCGGGCTCCCTCGGTGCTGGGGACTCTCCTCCCTCTTCTTCCGTCACCAGCTGAATGCGCATGTGCGGCAAGAGCCGCACGCGCATTCAGTCAGTCCATAGGAAAGCATTCTCAATGCTTTCCTATGGATGCTGGCGTCTTCACACTGAAAATTACAGTGAGAAGTGCCGAAGCGCCTCTAGCGTCTGTCAATGAGACAGCCACTAGAGGCTGGATTAACACATAGGTAAACATAGCAGTTTCTCTGAAACTGCTATGTTTACAGCAGGCAGGGTTAACACTAGATGGACCTGGCACCCAGACCACTTCATTAAGCTGAAGTGGTCTGGGTGCCTATAGTGGTCCTCTAATGTAAATTTAAACAAAAACAGAGCATATTATGGAAAAAAAAGATTATAGGTGATTTTCATTGTTTTAGTCAATGTGTAAATTCCAGAAAAGTGATGTTCCCCTTTAATAAACTTGTGTATTATCTGACTTCTCTAAATGCTTTCACTCTAATTCTTCAATAAGCCAATATTCCAGTTTTAATATATGAATGATCTGCCTCATGTTTCTAAGTGAAGCAGGTAGATCACTATACTTACTCTGTAGAGCAGGGGCCACTATTCTAGAGAAACGGAAGTTGGAGTTGACTCGGGAGCACATTCCTGTGGTGTAATAAGAACTTCCACATTCATGGGACCAAAGAGGGCTGCAAGCCTAGGGACAAAGAAGGAGAACATGTTGAAAGAGAAATGGGGGATACAGGGTAACATAACATATTGAAAAATAACCAGGCAAACAATAGAATGGAGAAGATACATTTTACATGCCAGAACTGAGAGTACTACAGGAGCACACCAGACTGGCTAAAGGGGGGATGGTAGGAAGTACTGTACAATGAGCACATAATGGTTATACCATGAGGAGAGGATATGCTTAGATACATTTAAAATGTTGCTGTCTATTTTAAACCCTGATAGTCACTACAGTAACACAGATATGATGCTGGATTCAAAAGACTCAATGCAATAGCATTATTATATCATCATATTATATATTAATGACAATGTGTATAATAATGTCACTCTTGGGATGCAGAAGGTACAAGTAAATTTAAGTATTTTTCTATTTGCTGTATTGGTAAAACGGCATTTACTGTAACCTGAGGATGAGACATGCTGTATTGGTAAAACACTAGGTACTGTAAGCTAAAGATGGGGCATGCTGTATTGGTAAAACGCTAGGTACTGTAACCTAAGGATGGGGCATGCTGTATTGGTAAAATTCTAGGTACTGTAACCTGAGGATGAGACATGCTGTATTGATAAAACACTAGGTACTGTAAGCTAAAGATGGGGCATGCTGTATATTGGTAATACGCTAGGTACTGTAAGCTAAAGATGGGGCATGCTGTATTGGTAAAATTCTAGGTACTGTAACCTGAGGATGAGACATGCTGTATTGGTAAAACACTAGGTACTGTAACCTGAGGATGGGGCATGCTGTATATTGGTAAAATGCTAGGTACTGTAACCTGAGGATGAGACATGCTGTATTGGTAAAATGATAGGTACTGTAAGCTAAAGATGGGGCATGCTGTATATTGGTAATACGCTAGGTACTGTAACCTGAAGATGGGGCATGCTAAGGAGAGGATTCTGTAAACAGAGGATAGGAGGTGCTGAATAGGGCATCATTTTTTATACTGATTTGCTTCTGCAAGAAGACGATATGACTTTATAGGTATAGGCAATACGAGCCTGCTTCATGGAGACTGTAGGTTATTCTGCATGGGTTTAATGGGTTACTCAAACATTGAGATTGCAGAAGAGGACTAGGATCTAGGAAGAGGATAGAAAGATGTGAGACACTGCAATTCTGGCAAGGCTTCTGGGGTTCTAAGAAATATCACATCTCTTTCTACGAAATAAGTGTGCAACAAAGAAAGATGGAGTGCATTGTAGCCTGTAAGCAAAGGATGAAACAAGCATGCAAGGTATTATGGAAGATGAAAATGGGGTGTGGAGTTGTGTTGTACAACTGTATAATAGGAAACATAACTCTTTAAAATAATGGGACATGGTGCATTTATTATGGAGGGTGCTGTAAGCAGTCATGTAAATACTGTATGGCAAGCAGATTTTCTTTGGAAGAAGAGAATTTTCTTTTGTACTGCAGATTATGCACAAGTGCAGATGTCAGCATCAAACTTTTTACAACATGGAACACTATCCAACATTTATACCGTATTCCATATTTTATGGCATAACTGGGGGAGGCATAGTTGACCCCCTACCTTATCCAAACCAAGTGCCTTTAGTACATTATTAAAAATAAATAAGCTTAGTCAGCCTATGTAGTAGCCTGGTGTCTGTTCCAGGGTTACTTGCAGGTTTTAGTTTGATTCAGGAGAGACTAGTACATGGTAGGAGGACACAATATTTACTTCTACAAGGGGATAGGAGACATGTCAATCACAGACCATACTGTTATCAGATGTGACCTTACCACAAAGCTGTTATCCTTAGGATTTGTGACTAAACTCATTCCCAGTCGCATGTTGTCCTTCCTCTCCGAGACATTGGACAGCGTCACCCTGCCTGAGAGACTTCAAATTACCATAGAGATAAGCCTTTGAGACCTCCAGAAAGACTTGAGAAACCTTTGAGTTACCGCAAAGAACAGCATAGTCACAGAACTTACCATAGAAACTGAAATGGAAATACATTCTATAAGAATGATAAGAGAAATAGCAAACAATTCGATATCTCCCTGCAAGTGTCTTTCTTTGTAAAAAACATTTTACTTTTTACTTCTACTTCCAGACTGAGAGAGTATTTCTAGTCCACATAACTTATTTCCTCTTTTGGCCAAAATGATGTTCCTCTCACTCCTATATGCAGGATGCACCATCACCATCTTCATCTCCCCACCATTAGATGACTGCCTGGGAGCCAAGCTGTTACTCTCTAGCTTCTGTCAGATATAAACTCCCATCTATAAGGCTCTATGCATGAAAACAGTCATCAGAAAGAAATAGTTATTGAATATATTATTAGGTGTATTGATATACTCTTGAAAAAGGCACCTCAAAGCGCTGAAACGTGCGTCGAGTCTTGGCGCTTTTCTTTTTAAATTAGGACAGTTTTCTCTATGTAACCTTTCATTTATTGATTTATCTATGATTTGGGAACCACTTTAAGCAGTTAGCTCACTTGGACTTCACAATCTAGAACACATTTACTCTGGAATTTGGGTATATGTTATGGAAGTAGCTTTTTAGTGTATAATTTATACTACCTGCCTCTATGTCTGTGCATTCAGACACTTTCTGTTCTTTGATTTAGATAGAGACTATGGAGGAGGCTCCTACTTCTTCCTAACATTTACTCTGTCCTAATACCCTAGGATTTCTCACTTGTTACCAAGCAACCTTAGCTATTTAATTGGATATTGGATCCTATTTGGCTCTATCTCATTATATTTCGGGATACTAATGTCACACTAGGGGCACTGCATCCTTCCGGCGCGAGGGATTGCTATCAAATATACCTGCTACTAAAATTATATCTAAGAATATAGCATAATACGTGTTTTCCTTTTTTCTTTCCCTCTGCTAATTAAAGTTGCGTTTGTCCCAGACATCGATCCTTAATCTGTGTTCCACGGCTATCGGTGGGAACAGTGGTCTTGGTATTTCTCTGGGATAACAATGTCACACTAGGGGCACTGCATACTTTTGATGCGAGGGAACAATATCAAACAGACCTATTACCCCTATACTGGTATAAGCAAGCTGCTCATTCATCTATTATTTTTTATTTATATATTTTTTCATTTATTTTTTCTATTTTCTTCTGCTTATGTTTCGATACTAAGTTTACAAACAGAGCATAATATATTAGGTGGCTATTTCTTTTCTTCCCCCTGCCAATCAAGTTGCGGTTACCTTAGACATCAATCCCTAACCTATACTCCACAGTTATTAGCGGTCACTGAGTAATTTTATATGTTTACTTCTATATCTATATGTTATCATATGTAATACATTAGGAACAATATATATGAATATACAATATCTGCACGTCCTAACCTCTTTTGATTATACTTATAATCATATATTCGCCTGTGGTTCCTAAGTGGATGTTACGGGAATAGTATTCTACTTATATAATTTAGCTCATACAATTTACTTTAGAACTATTCATGTACGCTTAAATATTTATACAGTCTACAAGAGTCTGTCCTTTTTAAATCACTTGCACGTTTTTTCCTTTTCCTTCTTTTTGGTTTTGTGTAAATGAGTCCATAGACTCTAACAAATATAATTCAATAAAGATCGTTTTTTACTTTTATTATACTACTATTCCTGGGCTTCACGAGTTAATATTACTATTGTGGGTACACCTCTGGGAGGATTTGGAGAGGAACGGCTCTATGCCTTCTATCCATTCTAATCCTCCGAGGTAATTTTTCTCCTCTATATTGATAGACCTAGTCTTGAGCAGGACATGGACAAGTCTAGTAAGAGCTAAACTCCAGATCAACACCTTCCACTCATGAGGGCTAGAAGGAACAATTGGTATATTTTCCAGAAGAGAGCAGTATCTCACTATGAAGAGTACTGGCATGTATTATGTAAAGGGTTTGCAAGTGGCTGCAGGATGGATGGAGACACTGGTGACAATGAAATTATGAGAAACATACACACTATGCATATCATACTGATGGAGGTTGCAAGAATATATGATGTCACACACTTCTTCTGTCAAATACATTTATCATCTGTGCCATGGACCATTCACAAAGACAAGAAAACTTCCATTGGTTGGTCTTGTCCCTCTGGCCAAAAGATGCCAGCCTTCCCCTCATTAGCATCTTCTAGAGCTCTGTCACCTACCTATCCCAAGTTTAGTGCAGTCACTGGAGGTCTCATTGCCAACCGGGCACTTGTAAATGTCTCCTGTCTTCTGAGCCCCATTCATTTCAAAGGGTGCTCCAACAACCAACCTGTACAGGAAAGCATAACAGAGTTAGGGATGCAGTCCGCAGTTACACAAATATTTAGCAACTAAAATGTATGCATTTATGAGGTCTAAAACTACATTAAAGCATTGAAATCCACTCTGCTGTATTTAACTCTACCATGATATACAGCACCTCCATCTTGGCTTCCTGTTAATCATTGTTATATAAGCTCAGCATTGATCATGATATGTGGCATAATATTGAGCATAATATGTGCTACCATACACTCACCCCATAGATGTTGCTAAGAGGGTGATTTGGGGTCTTAAACCCCAGGTGTAGGTCTCTAGTCCCAGATCTCTACAGGTAGTGAAAGGGTCTGGAGGATATTAGTGTTTTGTTTGTTTTTTTACATTTTAAATCAGGCAGTTGCTTCTCGAAGCAGCTTTCAGATATAAAAAGTAAGATCGCGAGTATAGTGCTTCACCACGGGGCTACTAAGGAGGGGGATGGTGCCCTCCAAGTGGAGGGTGCTGAGGGAACATTTTGGTGGGTTTGGGTTTGTTTAGTTAGGTGGTGGATGCTGTGAGCACATCTTTGATCTCACTTTTCTAGGTAGACACAGTTTATATTATATTACTATTTCAATCTAACCTTTCTGCATATGAGCTTGTTTGTTCAGTGCGCACATGGTTGATGAGCAATCAGACGTCCCCAGTACTGGATCTTTCAGGTGAAAATGTAAACAGGAAAGTGTGGAGAGGTTGCTGGTTTAACACTTCAAATGCTCCATATTACTCAGCATGAAAGGGTTAAACATCTCCAAGAGTACCAATAGCCTTTACTCATCCAACTCCAAATATTCTTCTGACAAAGTGATCTATTTACTGAACAGTGAACTAGAAACAAAATAAAGATTTTTTTTTAAAAACGTGCTGGAAAACAAATTCTGTTCATTTGGATTTATTTCCAGCTTGCGCAGTTTAGCCTAAAGTTTACAAGTTGCTTATCAACCAATCAAAACTCGCTGTTTAGTGAAAATACCCCACATCTTATACTCTAGCTGGCAAACGAGGGAGCAAACTTCCAACACAATTTGGCCAGTAGTGATGTGCGAGATACCCTGCCAAGCTCTTCTGCTGAATCCAGAAGTGTGCGGCCATGTTCACTTAGACTGAATGCCCAAGTGGCTAAATTTGGATTCCTATACCACAAAACCTGGTTTATTGAAAAGGCCTCTAAGTCATTCATTATGGTAAGACTCATCTAATGTTAACTATTTCTTTTCCACAACAATCCACTAGGTTTGTTTGCCCTCAATCCTCCTCATTTGTTTGGCTGTGCATAAAACCAATATATGAAAACTTTGGAAGCTCCCCAAATGGACAGACGCAGCCCATAGACAGATAACATGTAAGGAAATGCATAAAACAGCTATAGAGTCCTAGTTTCACTGTTTTTACCAGACATGGAAGGAGCGAAGGACCCATAAACACATCATATGGAATATTCAATAACTTGCATATGGCTTTTACTCTTGCAAATAGTTAAATCCCACTATCCCTGCATAGTGCAATCTTGGAACTTACAAATAATAAAAAAAAAAATATTCACAGAACCACCTGTCACTGCCTATAAAACAAGCAGCCAATCTTTTGATTCGAATCTGGCTGCCATCTATGGAAACATTTGTATTAGGCACCTGCATGTGCCATAAGTGGGAATATAAAACTATAAGTACATTAGTGTAGGAACTGCAATCTACCAGGCATGCAATGGAAACAGCAGAGAATGCACAGACATATCAAGCAAAAACAACAACACACACACAGAGATGTAAACAATGCTGGTTATAATTTGGCCCAAAAAGCTAAGATGGAAAACATTTTTCAAATCAATTATACCGCCAACTTCGTTTTTTAATTCTCTACAATTAAGCGGCTAAAAATGATGTGAACCACACAGTGAACACAATAAAACACATTGCCAATATAAAATGACACATGACACTTTCCAGAGAGAATGTCAGTTCCCTTCACCTAATAATAATAATAGTAACATTTTTAATTTGTTTGGAATTCATACATACCAATAGTTATTGCAAATCCAAGCACAAAATGGTAACAAATCATAAGATTTAAATAAAGCATTTTTAAAGTGTGCAGTTCATTATACACAATGCTTGATCTACTACAGGTACATAGTGATAAGTCTACCTCAGATACACAGTGGCACACAGAATGTACAGACCTAGTGTGTTTGACTCAAAGTAGGGTAACTTTTTTATTTTTAGTTGTGGTAGCTAGTGGTGTGGCGTGTAATTTTATTGCATTCTAAACATTTGATTACATTTATTCTAGACATGGTTTTAATTACATATTTTTTCATATAACATAAGTATTGCTATTGTTGAACAATATCAAGCCTCAGCATTTTTAATTACGGTTAGCCCAAGACAGCATTTTGCAGGCCTAGTCCAATCTGACGGTCACCTCGGTGCCGAATTAACTATTAAGCTTTTTCCTGTACATCCCTAACCTCTCACATCCAGAATTGCAGCTCGTAGTGTATACGACTCAGCTCACAGATGTTGGGTTCATTCTTACCAGACACAGAGATTTTGGGATTCTGTCCATAAGTCTGAGGGACTTAAAGACAAAAGCCAAAATCTATTCAGCAAAACCATATGTGAAGAGTGTGAGGAGTTTGCTCATATGGGGATAACTGCACAATGGTTATCTTAAATATAATGATTAATTTCTGGAAAGCACAGACATAAGCTGGGAATTGAAGTACATAAAGAGGCACTGACCTATACAGACCTACATAGTACCCTATGAATCCCATTGCTATTCTCCCAAAACTCAGCATCTCATGCGGAGCACATGTGGCCTCATTGGTGACGGGGACATTCCAAAGCGACAGACATAAAGGAAGAACCTCCTAACATCTGGGCAAAGGGCACTGAGCCAGGAAAAAACGAGCAGCAGTAAACTATTACCCAGCAATGGGACAGAGCACAGAAACCATAACTGCGAGAGCTGCTCACTTTCATCCACTTTTGTCTTCTATCCAAGGGATCGAGAATGACATTGGGAAATAGTTTGATGTGTGAGCACCAGATAGGCTCATTATTATCTTTCATACTCACAAGGTTATTCACTAAAGTGAGAACTGTAGGGACTTCGAAGTAAATTTCAAATTTAAGGTTAAAATAGCCGAGTGTGAAAAATTCTCCGAGTCAGCTATGATTCCAGTTTGGCTAATTTGGCCTTAAATTTGAAATTCACTTTGAATTATCTTGAATTCCCAACAAGTACTGACAACATGCCATATATGAGATTCATTAATGACAGGGGGTTCAACCTTGGACAGTTTTATATACAACCCATAATTCTTTGCCTGCCGATGCCTGGATTTATATATATATATTTTTTTTAAAGACAAAACAAAAGAGGAGGATTCACTTCAATACATATTAAAACAAATGCAATTCACCTGCATGGCAGTATTTAACCTCTCACTGTCCACAAAACGGTTAATATATTTTACTCTAATGAAAACTTTAATTACAAAAACAAACACAATTGATACAAGTGACATCCCATTGTACAGCACTTCAGAATTTGCTGGCGCTATATAAATAATAATAAGACATGTTTACTATGTAAGTCATGGTGATAGTCATACTATGTGTAATGCTCTACAATGGATTAGAGTCTCTGCCTCTCCTTTTCTGGCCTTTGCATTGTTATGTCCAGGCATCATAACAGATCCAACTACCTGGCGTCACCTGGATCCCACCTTCTAATCAGCCCACTTCATACTTAGACTATAGCCAGAGCATTGTGTTTATGTGGCTTAAAGGGACACTCCAGACCCTAAAGCACATTAGCTTGCCAAAGTGCTTTTTTGTGTAAAGAGTGTGTCCTCTTTTTTCATTTTATAAAAATAAATAAATTCTGATTTCAATAGAAATTGGCACTTTTATAAAGTAACCTTCTTACACCCCCCGCCCTCCTCCCAACTGTCAATTAGGAAACCGGTCAATCAGAGAACCAGTCTTATTACTTCCTGGTTTGGTTAGCTCAGTGGAGCTAAACTTAAAAGACAGCAATTGCTCAGAACACCTGCCTTGCAAAGACTTCTCATTGAGCTGCATTGGGAAGTCTGTGATTGGAAGGGGAGGCATTGCACAGGCAGCAGACAAGAGAACGGTAGGTTTTACAAGCTATTTTAGATATACCCACAATGAAAAACTGTGTAAATAAATGCCTGCATGTTTTCTTTGGGGCATATCTACTAAACTGTGATATTTAAAAATAAATCAATTTGCATTTGGGCAGTAGTATGTCTTCTTTATTGTTAGTCTTCAGTTCTGTGTGTGAAGGGGGCAGTGTGAGGTGGTGTATCTTGGTTTTGTGCTGCCCTAGGCAGGGCAAAACTCCGCTCCCCCCTCCCCCGCGCGCGCCACCCCAACCCAACCCTTCCCCCCCGTCCCGCCCTCTAAATACACACATTCACTGACAGATACGCATACGCCAGTTAACAGACACACACACACTAACAGACACACACACACTCACTAACACACACACAGTCAGACACACACAGTAACAGACATGCACAGACACACACTAACAGAAACACACAGTCAGACACACACACTAACAGACACACACTAACAGAAACACACAGTCAGACACACACAGTAACAGACACACACAGACGCACACACAGTCAGACACACACTAACAGAAACACACAGTCAGACACACACACTAACAGACACTCACTCACATTAACACTCACTTCTTTTTTTTTATTTATTTGAACCCCCCAGCCTCCTTACCTTTGGGAATGCTGGGGGGTTCTCCCATTCCCTGGTGGTCCAGTGGCTGCTTGGCTGCTGGGCGGACGGTCGGGCGGCGCTGGCGAGGGAACACTTTCCCCTGAGCTATCTGCTCAGCTCCCTTGCGCGCCGCCCGCAGAGTGAGTCTGGGAGCCAGAATATGACATCATATTCCGGCTCCCAGCCTCACTCTGCGGGCGGCACGCGAGGGAGCTGAGCAGAGAGCTCAGGGGAAAGTGCTCCCTCACCAGCACCGCCCGCCCGGACTGTTAGCCGCAACGCTAACAAGGCATTTGCCCTGCCACCCAAGGCAAATGCCTTGTTTCCTCGCGGCTAAAATGTCCCTGGCAGTGCGTGTGTGTTTTTTGAGGGGGATAGTGTGTGTTTGTGTGAGAAGGGTGCATAGGGTCTATGCTGTGTGTAGGTGGGTGAGATGTGAAAATCTTAATGTCTCCAACGTCCTTCTTCTTACCTTTTTACCAGGGAGGGGGGACATAATGCTGCAAGCCGTGGTGGTCCAGTGGTGGCATGTTCATTTAAACCTGCAGCTCCTCTGGCTGCAGGCTGACTCTCGTGTCCTCCTGCAAACACAGCACTGTATCGGAGCCGTGCCATGGTAATGGGCGGCAACGCTCCGACCGGCCTGCTCGCGAGAGGAACACAGAGCCTCCCAGGCTCTTCCCTCCCTCTGCTGGAAATAAGTGCTAGCGGGCTGGTGAGGGAGATCTTTGATCTCTTCACCAGCCTGAGAGGGCTTACAGCAAGGCTGGCTCTTCCACAGTCATCGTGGCCTACTGGGCATTTTTTGCAGAATCCACCACCGCCCACCTGAAATCCCAAACTCCCCAGGACTGGGCGGTAGGGACCAAGTTGACTACCCCTGCACTACATCAAGATCCAGGCTCAGTAAAGACCAGTAAGGGCCTTTCTATCCCTTTTTCCTAATTAAACTCTATTAGTCTCTACTGTAAACTTTCTACTCTCTCCCTGCTGCTTAGCTGGCCTCCTTTAATACTGCTGGTTCTCTGCATATATGATTTAACATTAACCCCTGCAGTGCTGAGGTGTAGTCTGTCATGAGCATACACTGACAGACATATACAATCCTGACAACAAAAATGTTAGTAATATGATCACTGAATTTCTCCAAGTCCTCAAAATCTTACCCGTATAAAGTATCTGATGCAAACCATATGTGAACTGTCTATTAACCCAGTGTTAACTTTCTAAGTTTATATGTGTTGAATAAACCACAAATAACAAATGTCTACTAAACCAATAAAGACACCTGAGTATAATACAGAATTTTCTTACGTAGGTGAGTCTCTACCTTTTTTTTATATATGGCAACATACCTTTCCGAAAAATGAATCGGTTCTATTTTTTAGATACCAGATTTAAAGGAGTCTGCAATCTCCCCTCCTACCAAGTATGTACTGATAAATGTTCAACACTCATAAAAAGCTGGACAATATTCACATATGGAAGATGGTTCTATGCGTATCTGTATTTTTCTGCATGTTAATGCTCCAAAGGACTCTCACAGGGTTAATTACTAAACTGAGAAATGACTGGAGTGAATTTCAGAATAGGTATATTGGAAATAATCTCCGTCAGCAATAATAACTTTCTACAAAGTCATTACCAGAAAGAATATACTGAAAATTTTCAGGAATATTCTGAATAGTACAATGGTACATACTTGGAAAACAATACAGTTACAAACTAGTGGTATATTAAAACCTAAAGATTAAAGATGAATGAGAAAAAGGTGAACGTTAAAGTTAAACTAGATGGTAGTTTCCCTAAATCTCGCTTGCTGTTTTTAAATATACATTATAAGGCAATTAGTATTAATCATTTAAACGAGAATAATGGAGAATTGATAACTGAATTTCAAATTTTATGTCACAGTAGCTGAACTGGAAAAAAAAACTACTCAGTTCTTCTCCCAACATATCCTTATGACAAGAGTGGCCAAATTAATGTTGGCTAGGAGAGTAACTCCCACTAATCTCAGACAGGTTGGAACATGTATAGTATGTGCTGACACTTGCACTGTACTATAAGTAATATGTATATTATGGAGATTAGTGCATGGATGATGTCCCCTGTCACTGTGTATATGATTTAAACATTTTTTCCCTATTAAAATCAGTTATTTCAATACATGCTATCAAGGAATGATAGAACACAATTTTTGCTCTATATAGTAAACCTACAGCCAAAGTTTCTGCTTCCGATTACATATCCGAGAGTTTTGAGCTGACCAATGGGACAAGACAAGGGTGTCCATTATTGCCAATCCTTATATAAGCCCTGGAGTTCCAATAACTATCAGATACAGGGCTGAAATTAAAGGGATCACTGTAGAAAAGTATACCCACAAAATATGACTTTTTGCAGATGACGTGATCTTAGCATTGGATGAACCTAATACTTCTTTGAATACTTAAATGAGGGTTTTACAGAACTTGGATGAATCTCATATTACAAGTTAAATAATCATAAACCTCAAGCTCTACTGTTGAACATTACACTTTTAGACTTACCAGACTTAAAATTACAATATAAATATGAATGGAGAGATACATACAACTCCTTTCTTGGCATTAATATGTATACTCTAAATAAAAAATAAATTTAAAAAATTGCCTGAACTGAGAGGAGAACTAAATAGATGGGATAATTTTGAATTATTGTGATTGGGAAGAATTGCTGCTCTAAAGATGACAATTTTTCTAAACATTTTGCACCTAATATGAACAATCCCATTGAACATTCTTAATTCCTTCTTTAATAAAATCCACTCTGAAATAACTAGATTTATCTGGAGGAATAAAATGAACAGAATTACACTGACTATATTATAAAGAAATAGAATATGTGGAGGATTGGAAGTTCCAGATTTTAAGGATTATTTCATAGCCCCTAATGCAGCAGTCACTTTTACATTTAATTTAGATCATAATAGGCCTAAAAGATTGCTGATGGAGACTGAAATGGTATTACCATGATCCATTAAAGAGGTTTTGTGGTTGCCCAAGATTGGACAATCTCAATATATTAATTGGTTTCCTATGACTCAACTGACCTTGCAATCTTGGTAAAAGATATGTGATACAATAAGACCAAATATGCAACTGTCCAGAGCTATGCCACTGTCTGTTTTTTTTTTGTTTTGTTTTTAAATATTCCCAAATTTAGAAAAAGACTTAGACTTGTGGCGTTCACACCCCATTGATCATTTAAATATTTTTTTTCCCACCAATTCCCTTCTATCTTTTGATAAAGTAAAAATTCAGTATAATTTTGATTTTATGGTTATACAATATCACCTAAAATCTCTTGGGTACAAAAGATTTCTGAAATTCAACGTACAGAACAAAAAATAGATTACTATTAAAAGACTACATATGTCATATCTTCAAAAATCATACTACATAAGGGAATTATAATCAGAATTTGATTTATCAGACTGGCACAGAATTCGTAATGCTCTTCAGGGAATGGCCTAAAGCTTAAACAATTTCGAAAATCTTAGATCCTATTAAGGTACTTGGTACCTACAAGACTACAAAAAAATGTTTCCCTTCACTTCAGATGGTTACTGGAGAAATTGTGAGGGAGTGGGCACAAGGTACCATATTTGGCAGCAATGCAATAAATCACAACCATTTTGGAATTTAATTTTTTTAATTTTCTCTGTCTAATATTGCATGACCCATGATGATTCCCCTGCCTGCTTCGCACTGCATGAACCATAGTCCCTCCTCTCCCTACATACTCCCTTGTTCTGGCCAAGTTATTTGTTTACACAGAATGATTCCTTACATCACTTCTGTTTCCTGAAGACAGCAATGATTTGGCACGTTTTAAAGTCATGACACTTCGAGCTCGCAAAAAGTTACACATGAAATGAAATCACTGAATACTCATTTTCCATTATGAGAAATGTCACTTGGGCCTGTCTAGGAAAATTACAATATATGGATTTTCATAACATCTCAGCCCATGCCACAGTAACAGATAATTAAAATTAACGTTGGCAAGAAAATGACCTCTTCTGACATGATACATTGGATGCAGTCCTGTCCTGATCTATCTCCATGTTAGGACTATAATGGTCAGCGTTCTAGAATCTATCAATAAACAGATACAGCAATTCAAATAAAGGGTTGGCATGACAGAGGATACAGAGTGTAATGGAGCAGATTACGTAGTAAAGGCTATGGTTTGGTGTAGATTTCACTGTAAGCCCTGCCTCCACTAACATTTCAAAGGGAATTGCACACAACCTCTACTACCTGATCAACTTACCTCCTAATTATCCCAAGTGCGATATTATAGTCACATGTTCCCGTTCCATCCCAGGTTTGTTCTCTGCTGTACTTCTTTTGATGACATTAGAGAATCCCCCCCCCCCCACCACCCTATGTAGACCACTTTACAAACATCTGACAATTACTAAATCTTGGTTATGCTGATTGCTGTCACCTGGGCCAGTCCATCAATGTAATGTCAACGTTTTAGGACTGTTTGATATAAACAGGACCCAGTGACCGCCCCATCTCAGTTGCATTGATAATGAAGTATTAACACTTCCACATTGTCAATGTCAATTTTATGTTTTAGTGCAGCTGTATATTTATCTGGGCCTATTTACAAGTGTTCTTGCTTATTCCCGATCCAGTAACATGTTTTTAGGGTGTGCAGCTTATATTTTAGATAATGTTGCTTCTCAAATTCTTTTTAGTTATGAAGCATCTCATATATATTTTATACATAGTGTACATAGTGTACAAAATGCAGTTCATGGAAATATAAAGAATATTAGATGTAACCAAAAAACTCCAAATAATCCATCTGAAAATAACTTAAATATTTATGTAAGATACACATTTCTGCATTGTGGTCTCGCATTCCAATCCATTAATTATAGTGTTTTTTCCGTAATATGCTCTGAATTTAAACAATCTTTAGAATGGGGCTCTGGAACAGACATAAATGAAGTCCAAAAGACCAATAAACAGAATACAATTGTGTTTTTGAGTACTTATGCTGATTTTAACTTTTAATTTAAATCCCCTTAATGTAATGCCCTGTCACAACAGTATATCGTAAGAGGTTTGGTGTTTATTCAGAAACCACAAATGCTTTTTAAGAAGCTGCAAAGGAATCTACATAGACAATGCAATTCATGATCTGTTCCATGTTTGCCTGATTAAAACACAAGGTCATGGAATAGTTGCAATAACATCCAAAGGATTCCCTCCAGATACTGTATACACTGCACTTATCAAATAATGTATGTCAGCATGAGCAATGACAAGCATATGCTTGTGAACAGCTGTTCACACATTCCTAGAAGGACAACAACATTTTAACTAGGGTTCTATAGCTTGTGTACCAATATACCGGTAGTCCTAATTCCAAGTTCTTCTTGGACTTCGAAATTCTCCCCATGTTCTTCCCCTACTATTAATCTTGCCAGCCATATTTCTTCTAAGATGCATGGACATTTGTAATGGTGCATTTGATCTGTGTCTTTGTGCCCTCATTAAACAGAGTATTGTTTGGAAAACATTGACAATGGTGAGACAGCGATCAGAAATTGTGAGTGCCTCCTAGATCTGGAAATTGTTGTAGTTATGGGGAAAAAAAACAGGGAAATGGAACAGGAAACTACAGTAAAAATAAAATATCCATACAAAATATTTGTATTTGATTCCACTTGTTTTTTCACAAACAAAAAAAACTGCTTCTCACACCATTCTAAATATGCTATTAACTGTACACATATAGCAGCTCCCTTAAAAACAACAATAAATAGATTGAGTTCACAAGAGTAATTATGTAGCTAAAAATAACCCCAATACCCCCAAATTGTGTTGTGTCTGGCATGATGAGTTCTGAATTCCCTCCAATACTGATGGACTGGAGATGCAGCAGAGACAAAGAGCTATTAACAATGTCAATAGTTTGGAGTACTATTGATACTAACTATTTGGGTAGAGAACTCTTGGACATTCTGAGTCTATTCTAACATTATTTCTGGCATCACCTGTTGGTTTTACATTAGACCTAATAGACAGGCCTCCATATTGTCATGTCTTAGGGATCTTATTGGGCAATAGGATCAAGGGTGGAGTCAGGACTTTCTAAAGTTGTTATTGTTTCCCAAATATGTAGATCTATAGTAGGGGCCACCATCAGGGGATACAGGACATTTACCTGTAAGGAGCCCAGCCCCATATTGCAAATGTGTGTGTGTGTATATATATATATATATCCACACACACACACACACACACAGGCTAATATTGTGATATGTATATACAGTGGCAGGGGAAGAGAGATCAAAGATGTTGTGCCCTCCCCTACCTGGCCAGAGATAAGAAGCAGGGAGGAAAGAAAAAGCTCTAAATAAAGTTGAAAAAAACAAAACAATAGTAAAATAAATAAAACTGCTCTCCTCTACTCCACACAGATACCTGTCCCTATCCCAACTCACAAAGGCACACACACTTCCTATCCCTTACACACACTGCACCCACTATAAACACACATACTGTTGCCCTTACACACATATACTGTATGCCTTATACACATACACTGTATGCTTTATACACATACACTGTATGCTTTATACACATATACTGTATGCTTTATACACATATACTGTGTACCTTATACAGATACCGCATCCACTATACATACTGTCAGGATGCAAACCTTAATTTCGGAACTTTATTCCTTACATTCACTTTTGTTTCTGCAGTAACTATGTTTTACCACTAGTGGCCTCCCTAACCACTAGCTCTGAACTTTCCTTGACTCATCCTCACCTGCCTAGGACTAATTACAGATCTTACAAAAGGATACACCCTACTCAATACAGGGCCTTTAGATTGAAGTAAATGGTCAACCTGAAAAGACTTCTGTCCCTGGCTCCTCTGAGCTTACCATCCTGTTGAATATTAACTGTGGCAAACCTAGCCACTCGGACTATAACTGGACACTATGCCTTTAAGGGTTGCCTATAGGTCTGGAGAGAGAGACGTTGTAACTGTATGTGCCTGCTTCATGTATTCCCTGCATTGCCTGTACCTATCTGTTCCGCCGAATGCAAATGGCGGTTTGTATGGGGATTCCCGTTCGTTTCGCGAACGGCACTTTGGAGGGCCGTTCGTGAAACGAATGCGATACCCCCTAATAGCCCACACACTTAGAGGCGTGTGGCGCTAGTTAACCGATTGCAACATTGTTGCAATCGGTTATTAGAGGCTCTCCTGGGTGGCCGTCGTTCGACTACCGACCATGCGGCGGTCGGCCATCTTGGATCCCTGGTTCTTCAGCGGGTCCGTGTCGTCGAACGCATAGCATTACCAACAGTTATTCGACGGCACGAACACCGCTGAGCCTCCAGGACGTTCGGGAGTTTCAGGACCAGGTTCACTAAAAGCAATCGGTTCTTTTCGTGGGTTTGGAAAGAAATGTGTTTTCTGTGCGGCGTTCGGTTATTTTAGCTGGGATCTGAGCGGCAATCTCACGAATGATGCGCCCAGACCCCAGCTATCTACCGAACGTCCATTCGTGTAAATCCACCGTATATTATACCAGTTGTAGATTTTTGTGTGAATTGCCGGTTCTGCTGCACGAGGGGATAATCCCCTTAACGGTGCATTCTGGGAGGATGATCCCTCTCGTGCAGCGGTGCCTGATGGGAGAAATAGGTGGTACTGTAAGTCCCCCATGTAGTCCCCTCCTGTACAACCCCTGTAATGTCAGTTTGGAAACCCCTTGCATGGGGAATTGCATAAATACTGTGACCTGTGATTAAAACCTCAGTTGACTCCCAGCCTATGTGTCGTCTAGTTCTTGGGAAGGAAGGGTTACTGCAGTGCTGTTTGGATTATTATATGCTGATTCCCTGGATTATCCTTTGTTGTTCCTGTTACCCAGCGGAGATATCGTGGATCATACTGCCTCTCCGCTACATTAACGTTATCTACTCAAACGAGCTTCTTTATTCTAGTTCTGTGAACTATACAACCAACCTTCTTTCCTACCAAGCTTCTTTATATCAACCTGCTTTATAATACCAACCTGAACTACGATACTAACTCATATTGACTACGATACTAACCTGCTTTATAATACCAACCTGAACTACGATACTAACTCATCTTGTAAAGAGTAATTACCTGCTTTATCAGTGCTCCTTCCAACAGGGGGCTGATTCACTAGACTATTATTTTATTTGCAATTCTGATACATTTCCATTCTGTTCTGATTTGCTTGTCTATCTATATATCCTATACTTTCTACTATGGGTATTCGCTACTTATCTAATAATATCTTGGTAACAACCTATCTGGGGCATATTGCCTAAACCAATATTTCGACTTTCACCTTCTACCTACTTACCTGTAATTCTGCTTATAGGTTTGACTTCAACCTTACCTGTAATTCCGCTTATAGGTTCCCCTTCAAACTTAACAATAATTGCTCTTATAGGGTCCCCTTTAACCTTACCTATAATTACGTTTACAGGTCTTCCTGCTACCATTTGACTAACTCTCTTTTCTGTTCTCCCTTCCTTACTTACCTCCTTCTTTGGCTTGCTAAGTATACCAGTTGTGTGTAAATATGTCTAAAGTTTCCAATAAACTACCACACGTTAACTCGGAACTCCAAGGAAGACCACCCCAGAGACTTTTACTTTTTGGTATCTGTATATACAGTTTTACTTTGCTTAATTGTTTTTTTTTTTTTAATAAATTGTTACTTTTACCTTATACATCTGGTAGTGGATCTTCAACTGCTTCCTGCATTTTCTAAAGAAGGGTAGTGCCTCCCTTAAAGGCACCACACGCTTATACATAGAGCCTAGTACAATTGGCTCTATTCCAGGTGAGCACATTCATGCACTGTTATATGTGACCACTTGTTTATTTTAAACATACTTGCACTAGGATTTTTGTCCTTTTTTATCCACATATGTTGTGAGCTGTATATCTGGAGAAGGTCTGGTATTACCAAACATACCTCAGCTGTTGTGATTTGAGCCAATCTCCAGGCTCTTTACCATGTGAGTTGGACATACATCTTCTTCCACTCCATTCACACCTTACAAGCATACTGCACTATGATGTGTATTTTCTTGTTGTAGATTTTATTATGCTGTCTGCCCCTTAAAGTGATATATACGTTATTCCAATAGGGGTAAGAATTTGATATTTAGCGCTCCACTAAGTGATCTTTTGGTGGTAGTACGATCCACTAAGTTCACTTTTTTCTACCACACGTTAACCCTGGCATAAGTCTCTTACCGAACATGCTCAAGACCATGACACATACCATACCTCCTATACACACAAACATGCTGCATCCACTATACACACACTGCGTCCACTACACACACTTCATCCACTATACACCCAAACACACACTCCCTCCCTTATACACAAACACTGGATTCCCTATACACAAACATTACATCTCCTACATACACTGAATTCCCTATACACATACGTTATATCCTCATACAAACATACACTACATCCCCTACCACAGCTTTACCAAGGGTCTAGTAGAATGGAGTGCAGGCCCAGTGGCCCTGGCCTTGTGCTGTGTAAGGGGCCCCAAAGTTTCTGATCACAACCCTGTACATAGTTTTACAGTGTTGGACAGGGTATGACCTCTCACAGAGTGAGGGATTGGGAACAGGAGATTAAATGGGCAGAGTCAAGTTCCAGCTCAAGATCTTTTTAAATGTCACCAGCTGCTGCTGGTACTTGGATCAGTCACCTTTTCATTATATGTAGAACCCTGACTACAATCCATGCCTACCCCATTGTCCTTAACCAGATTTTGATGGCTTGGTTTATAGACACCGCAGTCTGACAGCAGATGGTGAATCTCAGAATCCCTGATTCATGTCTAGGCTTCTCTTTAGATAATATCTGAAGATACAGCTTCGCCAGCAGAGAAGATTCTTACAGATCCCAGATGAGAACACACCACAAAAATACAAACATATGATTATTTATTAATTTTTTCTAGTTCCAATATATTTCGGTCTCCCCCCTTCCTTCTCCCAGCGCTGTATTATACAGTATGCAGTGTTATTAAGATGTGAAAGATCTGTATTGGCGGGAATTATAAGATATGATTCTCCATTTGGGAAATCTGTATTTATATTAAGGAATACAAGTTTCTGAGTCAACCATTTGTTTTAAAATACAACTTCCCACATACATACCTACAAGGATTACGGAAGAATATGTTAACTAGCAAATATACAAACTGTTTAGATCTGTAGTTCCCATACATCCCTAGTGTCCCTATGCAGCAGGGACAGTCCCTATTTTGTCCTTTTCTATCCTAATATCCACCTAGAAGAACTGCTTTTTTAATTGCTATAGGGCACATTGCACAAATATCAGTCCACAACAACCAAAATGCTGGTTTGCACACCTTTTCCTGAGAAAGCACCCTTTGGTCAGACCCTGTGGTTAGACCCTCTTTATTTATGATATCCCCCATTTTCATCTTAAAATTCTTCCTCCCCATGCCTCTACTTCCAAAACTCATTATTTCAGTAGTGTTTATATCTTGTTTGGGCTCTGTAAACACGTACGCAAGCATGCATAGTAGACCTGTGCAATTTGTTTCGGTACGAATTTCAGCAATTCAGACATTCGGATGCTTCCAAATGTCCGAATTTCGGAAATGCCGAAGTGCTTCGGATTTATTAAAAGTGGCAAAACAGGAGAGGGAGAGAATTATTAATGGAATAATGACAGGAAACAAGAAAATTAAGGGAATGATGACAATAAACTAACCCTACCCCTTACCTCTACCTTCCTCTAACCCTAACCCTAACCCCAACCTTCCTCTTACCCTACCCCTAACCAAACCCCTAAACCTAGTAGGGGTAGGGTTAGGGAATTGCCGAAGTCCCAAATTTTGGAAGTGCCTAACTGAAGTCTCGAATTTTGGAAGTGCCAAACCGAACCGAACCAAATTTTTTGCCCATGCACATCCCTAATGCATAGTAAAAGCTCTATGTTTATGATGTCCTAAGTACAATTATAGCAACACAATTGTTTTGTCACTTCTTGAGACTCCTTGCTCCGTAAATTGCACCTAAAAAGGCCAACTAGCTAATCCAGCTAAAGACTCAGTATTTGTGACTAATGATGTGACTTTTCCTGTAATATGACTTTCTGAGATCTCTTTCATAACATGAAGTATCACAGGATCGTCCCCTGGTTACTACTTATACCACATCACAGCATAGAAATCTAAGCTTCCCTGGTGCACCAGCTGCTCAAGTAAATAATACAACCCACTAATAGACATGTGCAATTTGTTTCGGTCCAAATAAAAAATCGGCCAAATTTCAGGTAATTCAGACATTCGGGTGCTTCCGAATGTCCGAATAGCTGAATTGCCGAAGTGCCGAATTGCTGAAGTGCAGAAGTTCCGAAGCACAGTATTGCCTAAGTACTAATATTCTTACCCAGTGAAAGAAGAAGAATTTTACACTGTATACAATAAAAAGTATACAAACATAGCCAGGATTCAGCTGTAAGCATTTGCAACACTTACAACAATCAAGTAACATACATTCATATAAAATGTAAGTTACTTAGCCAGTCATGTAATGACAGGAATGAATAAGTAGATAACTCCCTAATTCCCACGGTATTAGGGAGCTCTCTACTAAAAGGCTGAAAGACCTAAATTGGTCTTTCAGACAAATTTACTAATACTAAGTAAAGGGTGGGGGCCAGGGGGGAGGACATTAGGTGTCCCCCTTATTCTTGTTTAGGGCCCCCATCCACCGCTCAGGGGTAGGGGCCAGGGGGGAGGACAATAGGTCCCCCCCCAATTTTTATTTAGGGCCCCCACCCGCCGCTCAGGGGTGGGGGCCGGTGGGGAGGACAATGTTTTTTTTGTTTTTTTTTTTGTTTTTTTTACAGTGAGAGAGTATAGCGAGTAGGGGCGCAATTTACTAATACTAAGTAATTTTTACTTAGTATTAGTAAATTTGGCTGAAAAACCAATTTAGGTCTTTCAGCCTTTTGGTAGATAACTCCCTAATACCATGGGAATTAGGGAGTTATCTACCAAGCGGCTGCAAGAAAAGTCCCGAAATGCCGGAGTTCCGAAGTGCCGAAGTTGCCTAAGTGCCGAAGTTGACGAAGTTCCGAAGTGGAAAAGTTCCGAAGTGCCGAAGTGTTCAAGTTCCGAAGTGTCGAAGTGACGAATTGCCAAAGTCCCGAATTTCGGAATGCCGAACCAAGGCGAATATTTTCCCCATGCACATGCCTACCCACCAATAGGATTTGCCTAAGCTCACTCCATTTGATCTGGAAGGAAGACCAATAGGCTTCTTTGTATCGTTGGTTGCTTGATTTTTACAGCTCTCTTCTTCCTATTTTGGTATGGCATGCTTGCTTCCAGTTGGATGGTTTCTATATATTCCTCTGGCCTCTCATGGATTGCTACCTGTTAGAAGGTAGACCTTTAGTGTTTGTGGATTGTTTTATTTTTGGTCATATTTCCAGTGCTTCTTCTTATAAAATTCCATTTAGCGGTATGGTCCTGCTGCATCGAGGAGAGGAGAAAGGCTAGGTGCACTGCCCCATCTAAAATGACGATTTCAAGCACCTATCAACTACTATAAGCTTACAGGTCTAAAACATTTGAAGACTTCTGGATGAAGATGGCCAGTACTCCCGCAAACCCATTGGTAGCTCCTGTTTGAGAAAGGGGCTCAACATTAGCTAGGATTACCACTCCATCTTGGCTTTCCCAAAGAGAGATGCACACTCCTCATCAAGGTAGCTGACAGTGCAATTTCCTCCACTACTCGGGAGTTGGTTCATGGCTTTCCCTGTAGTTCTGACTCTGTCAGAGCTAAGCATTGGCTCATGGTTGGCGATCTTGCCGGCGCTAGACCTACTTCTAAGTTGTGGGACTGTGCCCTGCCTCTGGTAAGGGTTGGCTGACTTGGACTTGGGGTCTGAGAGAACATCTTCAGCATACTCAAATAATGCTATTTCGGAGGTTACCCTTATACCACCTTTTCTAGTCTCTATATGGGACAAAGGGAACTTTAAACACTGTTGCCTGCTATACTCACCCTTATTGTCTCATCATTTGTTTTTCAACACGCTCTATAGTCTTGCTTACAATGTTCTTAAAATGCGAAATTTGCAATTATCCTCATATTGTTTACCAATTATATGTGTCCCACATGCTAATGTTTACCTGTTTTCTGTTCTGTAACTGCACAAACAAAACAAAAAAACACTAACAAACAAACAGCTCTCCAACTTGAAAACTCCCATAGAGAAACATTGAAATATGGAGGGAGAATGATATTTATTAGACATACTAAGGAACTACGCATGGATGTTGGATACATTTACACCAGAAACCCTCCAACTGTTGCTAATTTTAGCAAGTAGTGATTGTTTTAATACCTGACAATTGCACAGGTAGTAACAGTGAGTTATATGCAGCCGCTACTAAAAGGCTAGTTGCTCTCAGGTCCCGCTGTTCTCTATGGGAAAATCTGACAGATTGATTCCAACTCTGTCGCTACTTATTACCAGCTGCTGCTAAATCTCCAAATTGACTAAATGAAAACTCATGTGTAATCTCTTATTGGTAAAGTAGTGACAGTGGATGGTGATTTTTCATTTGATGAACAAAACGCTTGTCTGGTATTTCTAATGTCATAATTCATTGAAGGATTTACACTAAACTTTGGTTTCAGATGAATGCTAATTTGTCTAAATTGTAGGCGATTGTAAATTTTGTAGGCAATCTTGATTTGTTCGAAATGTTTTGAATTGTTTTGAAATGCCAAGTTGACATATTATGAAACAGACAAAACTGCCAATAAACAAGCAGTTTAAGGGGGGGGCTGGCCCTGACTGCCGACCGGGACCTTCGCATGGTACCGGAGCTCCTCGGGAGAATCAACCTTCCTGAGCCCCAAATTTGACTTTATAGTCCGTTTTGGCACCAATTCTGCATGTTCACCCGAGGAGTGCCCCACTGATATTCTGGTAACTATCTGCCTGCAACTGCTGCGGCCTGCCAGTGTCTGGCCTTCCTGCGGCCTACACTCATGTTCGAGGAGGGGAGGCGGCCGATCCTCAGCCTTGACTTAGAGCAGGCTCACTTAGGACCCTGTCCCCCCCACCCTCTGGACCGGCAGGGGATATCCCGGTCCCCACTGGTGTCTTAGTGGTTTCCCGTTGCCAATCTCTCCGCCTACAGCTGAAATGGAGGATTGAGGCCTGGTATACAAGGTGGCCGTCCAGAGGAGGCCTACCATTGGAAGCAACCACCCACAGCCATTGCTGCTTGGGGACTCGCTCTTGCACAGAATTTTGATTGCATCTGTGCGACCTTCTGGGTCATGCTTAACTCAACGCCTGTCACCCGACCTGTGGCTCACAAGATCAGTCATGAAGACCGATGCTACTTGCGAGTACCTCTCCCAACTGCATTCCGAAGGACACTCTGGAGGAGAAAATGCAGGGGCCTGCCACGGCGGCGGTTAGTAGCCACTTGCTCTGTTTCCCATACAGGCAAAATCTGCCCCTTGTGTATTTTTGACCTTGGCTTTCTTACTGACTATTCTGATCTCTGTATCCCTTGAACTTAGACTTGGCTCCTGACTATTCTGACTTCTGTATTCCTTGACCTTTCACTTACCTATGGTTTATGTACACTCTGTATTCCTGACCTCAGCCTGTCTTGTACTTTTCTTTTTATACGTTAAATCCGGCCGTTCTAAGGCCCGGTAATACGCCTTAGGGTTTTCTTTATTTTTACTCAAGTTCTGCGTGTTGGGCATATTAGTGTATCCTGGCATTACGACAGGGCCATGGACCCAGCAGGCTTAGGTAGACAAGTGATGTCTTGTGAGGGGAAGCTTGAGGAACATGATCACCGCATGGATCAGTTTGCCCAGGCTTTTCAGACTTTGCTAGCTCGCACTGCTCACCTCTGAATCTGAAACACCTCCTACTTCCAAGGCTCCACAGCATGCTGCTGTGGCAGAATGCAGTGGTCAAAGGGCTCCCCCTCCACCTAGATTCAGTAGTGATTCTCAGGAGTGTAGGGGATTTATAAATCAGATTGAATACGACTTTGAAGCATCCCCTGGTTCTTTTCCTTCTGATAGGGCTAAGATCAGGTATTTAATGAACCAACTGTCCGGTAAAGCACAAGCATGCGCCAATCCCTTATGGGAGAGTGGTAGGACTGTAGCTTACGACTACATGGAATTTATTACTGAATTGGTGCAAATTGGTTCGCAACCTTTTTTCCTGATTGGCCGTCGCGTGGTGTAGGCCTAAAATTTGAATCCGCCGGCCGGAACCAAGTGATTCTGTGGAGCTATTTTCGGGTATGTACAGAGCCTCAAGCCTAGACTTTGTACGATGATTTCTCGGGGTCTGTACATCCGATAGCTCCACAATTTGTAGGGATCATAGCGGGGACCAGGAGCTATTTGGAGATGTATGGCATGTGGGGTTTGCGTTACTGTATGGTGTGTATTTTTTTTTTTGTGTGTGTTTGGCTTCCTGTGTCTGGGAGATATCATTATCTCCCAGACACAGAGATGCCGGGAAGGGCTTATGTTTTGTATTGCTGTAAATGAAGACCCCCTGTGGGGGTCTGTGCATAAATACTGTGTATCTTGCCTACAATAAACAGTTCTATTTTACCCTTCACTAAGTCCAGACTAGGGTGTTTGGGTGATGCCACGATTGCCCTCCTGCAAGTGACTATAATCATTGGCTAGCAGCTCTAATCACTCCAGGGCTGGGCACAACGAGGAAGGGGCAACCACAGGCGGTAGTAACCCTGTAACCCAAATGCAGAAGTTAATGATGATATAGGGAACAGGTAGTTGTTGGCTATAATCATAGCATTAAAAGAGTAGAGACAACTGGTAGAGGGATCTAAAGTACCCATAATAATCATCACTGATCATAAGAATTTGGCCTACATAAGCAAGGCAAAATGTCTCTCATCTAGATCAAGCTAGATGGTCTTTGTTTCTTTTTTGTTTTAATTTATTATCACTAGTGATGTCCCGAACGGTTCGCCGCGGACTCATCATTGATTAAACTTTGACCCTGTACCTCACAGTCAGCAGACACATTCCAGCCAATCAGCAGCAGACCCTCCCTCCCAGACCCTCCCACCTCCTGGACAGCTCACTAAGAATGCAGCTTCACAATGAATGTAAAATGGATGCTGTCCACGAGTTGGGAGGGTCTGGGAGGGAGGGTCTGCTGCTGATTGGCTGGAATGTGTCTGCTGACTGTGAGGTACAGGGTCAAAGTTAACTCAATGATGAGTCCGCGGTGAACCGTTCGCTGCAAACCGTTCGCGACATCACTAATTATCATGTATAGGCCTGGTTCTCATAACACGAAGACGGACGCCTTATCGAGACAATTCAAAATGGACTCTGATCATGATCTAGAAATTGTTCCCATTATACCACCTGAATGTATAGTGGCATCTACCATATTAACCATGTCCTCCTCCTTTATAGATAAAGTACATGAAGCCCAAACGCAGGTTCCTGACTGTAAACCCCACAATAAATTGTATGTTCCACCTATGGAGAGAGAATGAAAGTACTCTCCTTGAATCATGATACCAAGTCCGCTGGCCATTCCGGGATTCGGAAAACCCTATCCTCCATATCCAGACAATGTTGGTGTCCTTCTTTACATACAAATATTACTGATTATGTTTAGGCATATACTGTGTGCGCTATGACCAAAACACCCTGTAAACTACCTTGTGGTCTCTTACAACCACTTCCTGTCCCAGACAAACCTTGGTCCCACCTTGCTATGTACTTCATTGTAGATCTACCACCATCTAAGGGACATACCATCATTTTTACTGGTAGATTGTTTCTCGTAAATGGTCCATTTAATTCCCCTCTGTAAACTGCCTACCTCCACTAAGTTAGCCCAGATATAGAGATCTGAGAGATAAATAGACTACATGGGTTGCCACAGAAAATTGTATCCGATAGAGGAACACAGTTTATATCTCGATTTTCGCGAAAGTTTTGTTCTGAAATGGGGATTTCATTGTCCTTTTCCTCATCATATCACCTCCAGACTAATGGGGCTGTGCAAAGGACTGATCAATCTTTAAAGGGCTTCTTGAGATGTTTCATATCACATAACCAAGACAACTGGCATGGCCAGGGGCGGACTGACCGGTCGGGCACTTCGGACACGGTCCGAGGGCCCGGCCGGGAGGGGGGCCCGCCGCCAGGGCCGCCTTCAGGGGGCCCGGCGGCAGGGCTGAATTGGGGGCGGCAGAGGAAGGTGCCACCGGGTGGCCGGTCCGGTGGCACACTGTGAGGGGGCCGGCCGTTTGATGCTGGAGCCGCCGGACCGGGTAGCAGCCTCGCCGGTCCGGCGGCATTCCCTCTGACTAACGATGAAGGGGGAGGAGGAGGAGCATGTGTCTATCATGCTCCCTGCGGTTCCCACAATTCCCAGCACAGGATGTGGGAACCGCAAAGGAGCATGATAGACAGATGCTCCTCCTCCTCCTCCTTCATCGTTAGTGAGCGGAATGCCGCCGGACCGGCAAGGCTGCCACCCGGTCCGGCGGCTCCAGCATCAAACGGCCGGCCCCCTCTGACTTGAGTAAGAGGGGGGAAGAGGGGGCAAGAGAGATATGGGGGGGGAAGAGGGGGGGCAAGAGAGACATGGGGAAAGAGGCAAGAAAAATATGGGGGAAGAAGGCAAAGAGAGATATGGGGAAGAGGGGGAAGAGAGATATGGGGGGGAAGAGGGGGCAATAGAGAGATGGGGGAAGAGGGGGGCAAGAGATGGGGGGAAGAGGGCAATAGGAGAGATGGGGAAGAGGGGGAACAGAGAGATGGGGAGGGGGAAGAGGGGCAATAGAGAGATGGGGAAGAGGGGGGCAATAGAGAGATGGGAGAGGAGAAAGAGGGGCAATAGAGAGATGGGGAGGGGGGGGAGAGCGACAGAAACAGAGAGATAGGAGGGGGGAAGAGGGCAATAGAGAGATGGGGAAGAGGGGGCAATAGAGAGATGGGGGGAAGAGGGGGGAACAGAGAGATGGGGAGGGGGGGAAGAGGGGGCAATAGAGAGATGGGGAGGGGGAGAAAGAGACAGAGGGGGAAGAATGAGACACAGGGGGAGAAAGAGGGGGAATATAGAGATGGGGAGGGGGAGAAAGAGACAACGAGGGAAGAATGAGACACGGGGAGAAAGAGGGGGGATAGGGAGGGGGAGAAAGAGACAGAGAGGAAGAGAGATGTGGGGGAGAGAGAGACAGGGAAAGGGGGGAGAAAAACAGTGGAAGAGAGGGAGAAAGAGGCAGAGGGGTAAGAGAGACTGGGAAGGAGGGGGGGAGGAAGAAACATACAGAGGGACGGGGGGAGACAAAAAGGCACACAGAAGGGCTGTAGATATCACTGGTGGATCCAGGGGGGCAACAGGGCAATTGCCCCCCCCCTCCCCTGTCCGCAGGCACCATGCGGGCAGGGGAGGGAGGAAGAGAGGACCTGGGAGCTCACCCTGCAGCTCCTCTGGGTCCTTCTTGCACGAGCACAGAGCGTTGCCGCGATTACCATGGCAACGTTACCGCTCTTGCGAGAGTCAGCTCTAGCCCTGGAGCTACGGTCTAGTGTTCACTCTCAACACTGTGACCCCCAGGGATTCCTGGTGGTCGCAGTGGTGAGAGTGAACTCTAGCCCCATAAACACACTGCCCACACACACACCATACACATTCACACACTGCCCCCATACACACCATACACATTTACACACATTGCCTCACACACACACATACACTGCCCACCCATATACACACAGACCCCCATACACAGCCCCCCATACTAACATTGCCACACACATACACAGCCCACACACCCTACACATTCACACACTACACCCCCACACACACACTGAACCTTTCACACACATTGCACCACTGCTCCTATTCCCTACTACAGCCCCATATCCCAGCAGATCCCAGGTAAGTTGTCAAACTGTTCTTAAATGGTTTGACTACTTACTCTGGAGCAGTAGTGGTTATTGTGCATAGATTATTTCTTTAAATAATTTACAAGTGCCCCAGTAGCCAGCCAGCCAACCCACAGGCTGGCCAGTAGCCAGCAAGTTAGCCAGCCCACAGGCCAGTAGCCAGCCCACAAGCCTACAGCAAGCCACAGGCTTACATCCAGCAAGCCCACAGCCTGCCAGTCGCAGCCAGCAAGCCACAGCCTGCCAGCCGCAGTCAGCAAGCCCACAGCCTGCCGGCAGTAGCCAGCAAGCCCACAGCCTGCCAGCCGCAGCAAGCAAGCCCACAGACTGCCAGCCAGCAACAGTAATTAAGGTAAGAAGAGCCAACTTGGCCTAGGTATCAGCGAGCTATGTTGTGTTGCTATATTGTGAATAGAAACCAGAGTGTTGGAGAGACCACCCTCCAGGCCCCATTAGACTCCATTGTAGTCTCTAATGGGGCCTGGAGGGGATTCTTTCTAACACACTCTCTAAAGGACACTGAGATAGCCCCCGCTAGAAAGACCCCCCTCCATGGCCCATTAGCCCTCAATTGTAGTCTCTGCTGGGGCCTCGAAGGGCTTATTGCCCTTTTGTTCCTTGTGTCTAAAGATTGTGTAGGGTGTGGCTGGAGGCGGGACAAGGGTGGCGCTTGCTGCAGAGTATGGGTGGGGCCTGTAAGGGGGCCCTTGATTTATTTTGCCCGGGGGCCCTGAGGGTTCTCAGTCCGCCCCTGGGCATGGCCTTCTTCCTTGTGCTGAATTCGCTCGCAATAACACTATGCACGACTCTTCACAGCATAGCCCCTTTTTCATTCTTATGGTAGGCATCCTCTTGTTATTTCTACTCAGTTTCATGAAAGAGGATTACTGGTTCTTGATTACTGGTTCACCACCATAATGTTCTTAAGGAAAGGTGGAAGCTTATACAGCGAACATTGACTTTGGCTTTCTCTCGTCATAAATTCCATGTGGACAAACGCCGATCTATGGCAGCTAGTTATCTATTTGGGGATAAAGTCTGGCTTTCTACTCGCAACATCAGATTGAAGGTGCTGACTGTCAATCACAACTTGTATGGAACTCAGGGATGCAGTACTTGCATTAGTAGACAAAAGAATAAAGCAAAAGTCCGGTGCGTGTAATCCAATAGGAGCAAGGTAGAAACAAGGTCAGACAATCCAAAAGGTCAAAATCCAGGCAGCAGAGGTTCAAATAGGCAGTCCAAGGTCAGGTATACAGTATAACAGGAACGCAGGTAATACAGCAAGGTAGCACAGAACAACTGAGCAATGAAAGCTCAGCTGTTCCAGGTTTAAATAGGGTATGGGGCTGTCAATCTGCTGGGTGAACATGGAGGTGAGTATGGACTTTAATTAAATGCAGCCGCGCTGTCTAGCAGTGTGGTATGATCACGCACGTCTCCTAGGCATCTATCGTTGGATGGGAGATGTGACGCGATCGGAGTGCACAGGTCACGTTCCGCATCCTGCATTCGCTCATGCGCACTAGCGGCCACGACCCTTGTACCTCTGTCTGAGCAGCGAGGGAACGGAGTTTGCGGAGGTAAGTTGTGACACTGACTATGAAGTTGGCCCCCAGATTCATTGGCCCATATGTGATCTCTAGGAAAATCAATCCTGTGCCATATACCATGGCGCTCCCCCCAGCCGTGCTTATCCCTAATGTATTTCACATGTCGTTACTCAAGCCATTGGTGTGTAATTGTTACACTAAGCCCACGTTTCGTCCTTCTCCTGTATCTGTCGATTGTCAGGTCGAGTATGAGATCCAATCTGTAGTCGATCCAGGTGGTCGCGTGGAGTGTTGCAGTATTTAATTCACTGGAAGGGTTATGGTCCAGAGGAGGGTTGGTGGATTCCTGCCTATGACGTGCATGCTCCTAAGCTGCTGCATGCTTTTCATGTCCAGTTTCCCCGTAAGCCGGTCCCTTCCTGTCCGGTGGGGGAACTTGTTAAAGTTACCCACATCTCCGAGCGGCAGGTGGGAATTAATAAAATAATAGAGAGCCGTTTTCCTTCCCAGCCCCCACATATGGGTGGTGGTTGGGCACTTTTAATATATAGAAACAGGAGGAACATGCCATTGTCCCTCCTTAACCCCCCTAATGGACGGCAGGTGGGGGCTATTAATAGAGTAATGGAGGGACATCCATTTGTCTTCCCAGCCCCCAAACATGGACAATTGGTGGAGCCTATTTAATAATCATTGTGGTGGGTGGACATGCCATTGTCCACCCTCTCCACCCAAAAAAACACTTCAGTGAATATATCTATTATTTAATAAACATTTACATTTTCTGTTTTATATGTTTTCCTAGGAATTGAAGAGAGGGGAGTCTTCAATAAGATATCCAGCTCTTTAAGAAACAATGCAAAATGCAAATTAGGCTGATTACAACTGGTAAAAGTCTGCAACATAGCTTCCGACAGAATGTTTTCAGAACACAGAAAAATGTAAAATGCAGAGAGGATGGACTTATTAGTTGACCTTAAAATATCTCTCTGCATTATGTCAGTGTCAGATTGGACTATAGCAAGGGAAATAGTTCAAAATAAATAAAAGGAGTTTTCGAAGCAGATTCTTTTTAACAAACTAAATTCTATGGGGAAAATATTAGAAATGAATCAGCGAAAATAATCTATTTCAGTTTTTTAAGCATGGGAACATAACTCCTATGGTATATGTGGGAGAAAGTAGTGAAGTGGATTCTCATGTAGAGAATCTGGGAGAGTTGCCATTGAAATCTATGTTCTAATGACCAACTGATATCATACTCAATCTCACATTTTATTGGGTTTCACCTTCAATACACCTCCTTTAATGGTGATTTTCATGCCCTGTTCAAATGACACTGTAAGCCCCATAGCCACATCAACAAAATGAAGTGTTTATGGTACTGGAACCGTCATTTTAATGCTGAACAATTTTCAGTTTCATTAAAAACAGGCAGGCTTATGCAATGTATGATCATATACTGTAACTAAACCCCCATTATATTTTTTGCCTAGATTAGGTGTTTTTAATAAAACTGAAAATTGTTCAGCATTAAAATGACTGTTTAGTAGATAAGCGAGTGCGCTGGATTTTCATTTTTACTGTACTTATTGGCCCCCAGCAGCACCCTAATTTAGCATGTGTAGGTGAGTGCAGCCAAATCCTTATTTTCTCATATATGGTACTGGAACCCGCACATTGTGCGGCACTGCCATTCAGTGTCTCCACCCTCTGCAGGGAGACACAGAACTTTCATTATAGAGATGCATTGATTTAATGCACCTCTATGAGGAGATGCTGATTGGTCAGGGCTGTATTTGACTTGTGCTGGCTCTGCCCCTGATCTGCCTCCTAGGCAGTCAATCCTATAGGAAAGCATTGTGATTGGCTCACAGAATCACTTCTGATCCAGCACACAGATCAGGGGCAGAGGCAGCAGCTGCAGACTTGAATACAAGTAAAATTTTTACTATATTTAGGGAGGCAAAGGGATACCAGGGGGCCCAGTAGGGGGAAGTTAGTTAGTGGTTTTAACACCATAGGGTCAGGAATACATGTTTATACATGTTAGTGTTCCTTTAAGTTCCAGTCAGTCCTTATTAGTCTTGCAGAAGGAGAAACATTACATCACCTCCTCTCACACTATACCAGAGCCTACATGGCTCAATGCTACTTCAACCTATCTATCTTCCCTAATACACAAGTATGTCCCGTCGAAGCCCCTGCGCTCTGCCGAAGACCTACGTTTATCCTATGTCCATACTCCCACATCTGATGCTCGCCTCCAAGACTTCTCCAGGGCTGCACCTTTTCTGTGGAACTCCCTTCCCTTCTCCGTTAGACTTTCACCCAGTCTCTACTCCTTCAAAGAATCTTTGAAAACACACTTCTTCAAGAAAGCGTATCAATTAAACTGTTAGCAGGTTTTCATTCCCCTCTCCCCCCATGACTCCTCTCCTGCAACTGTCAAAATTAAAACCCAAAAATTGCAACTGTCAAAATTAACTAAAGCAAAATTAAGTTCTCTGTGAATACTTTTCTAGCAACCTATGTCATTACTTCTACTTATACCCGTTGTGTCACTTTACCCCACTCCCTCTAGAATGTAAGCTCATTGAGCAGGGCCCTCAACCCCTCTGTTCCTGTGCGTCCCTTTGTCTCGTTCCAATTACGTGTCTTTTAGTCCACCCATTGTACAGCGCTACAGAATTTGCTGGCGCTATATAAATAATAAAATAATAATAATGTCATGTGAAAAACATTTTGGTGATCTGTATTTCCAAAAATACCAGCAGTTTAAATACTATACCCATCAGCGGGGAATTTGCTCATTTTATTCTTATTCTAGCTTTGGGCAGATTTAATGAGAAAAAAATTACATAATATTTAACTTCTAATTAAGTTTTCTGAATATGTAGAAAGTACTGCAGGAAATTTGATACAATTTGACCTCTATACTGTTCCAATTTTTCTACAAAGGATAAATGAATAAATAAAATTCGGAAAATATATGTAATTTCAATTTTATAGGTATCCCTGAATAGCAATTTATATTAAAACTTCTGTTTTGTCCTAACTTGGTATCCTAGCTGTGCATTCCAAGTTTCCAATAAATATTATGCTTAAAGGAACCTCAACAACCAAAACAACTTCAGCTTCTTGAAGCAGTTTTAGTGTACAGTACAGTAAGGCCACAACGGATGAATCCGTTGAAAAAAATATTTGCAACCTGAGCAGTGCTGGTCAAATACAGTGTGCTCTTCAAAAGGTACATGTAGGATTTAAATGGTTTGCATAGAATGTATTTTGGGGGGGCATTCTATGACTTGGACCCAAGTAGTGCCAGATGCAGACAAGAGAAATATGCAATTCAAGGGGTACACAAAGAATTTTGGGGGGAGGGCACACGATTAGTGCTATGGCTACCCAATGGGCCCCTCAAGTTTGCAAGCCAGGGATGTTACACCGGGTGCACCACCGGTAGCTCTGCTCCAGCTGTCCATCCAGACAGTGTATGAGAGTGTGAGACTGGGGCCTTCCCCTGCTTTACTACCGTACAGCATAGCCCACTGACAGAGGTGAGCCTGGCATGTGTACTATGGGCACGGAGACAGCCATACCCTGGGGGAATTGGTGGGTTTACACCCTAACTAGTGGATGTTAGGAGAAAGACGGCATGAACAATTTAATGGAGATATAAAGCACTATGTACTCAGTCTAAAGATAAACTTATATATACACACCATGAAAAGCACACGTAAAAATAATTTTCTAAGTAGCTAAACAGTTTTGTTGGAAAATATTTATAATTCCAGTATGATATGAACAAATTTACTTTTTTTTTTTTTTTTAAGATTAAGCTTTCTATCTTTTTAGATAGAATGACTGCTCAAGAGTGTGGATCCACTACAGATGAGACCGTGATCCTGAGTGCATGATAACCTAAACTAAAGATGCATAAATCCTAAAGTTTACACAGCATTTTCTAGACGCTTTGCCTTTAATATTAGGAGAAATATAATATAATCTTAGGATCCACCAAATTTCTCTGGACACGCATTAAGTATTTGGTAGCACATGAAAAGTGATACCCTACAGTATGGAGAATTTATATGGAGCTGGATTCCTTTCAGTGATTTGTGAATTGATTTAACTCCTGAATCACCTGAATTCCAAATAATATAGGACAATAGTATAGGACAGTGCTTTCTTCTGCTGACCAACAGAATAAGCATTACGTGTCCTGGAAAAGTGCTTTCTGGCAACGATATCTACACACAGCTGGCAACCAAGAAACACTGTCCTACCCGTGGCCAACAAAGTTTCAGTAAGGCCACAGCCACCCTCTAACAGTCTCTGTGTCACTGTTGCAAGTCTTCATCAACATGAGCTTAGCTGCAGATACACCATGAGGTCTACACACAACATCACCATATAAACCCATTTCGTTTCAACCCGCTATCAAGTCCTACAGTAAACACTCCCCAATACCGGGCAACAAATCCTACACCAACCTCATGTACCTAAACCCACGCTCATCACAGAGATGTCACCTCCAAGTAAAACGCCCAAAATGGGTCATCCACTGGAGTAGAAGAACTGATGGCTCTGGAAGCCACCATCCTTCCAGTGGGCAACAACACACCATGTCACTGAAGGAAGGCCCTGAAAAAAAGGGGCGGGAGCAGAGACTAGTGCAATATATTTCCTATATAGGGGATAGTGGTAGACGGGCTGGACTTTGGTCACAGGGTATAGATTCATTTAAACCATGTATGGTGCCTCGCTGTAATGGGTTAGTCAGCCATGAAAGAGCTTTATAGAGCTGCAACAACTAATCCATAATGAGAATCGTTGACAATGATTTTTATAATTGACTATTGTTGATTAGTTGTTGCAGCTCTACAGTATAGCTCATGCCCCTGTAGAGCAACTGCCCAATTCTCTGTTATATAAAACAGTTAAAGCATTGTTTATGCAGCCCTAGCTACACCTTTCTAGCAGAGACTAGCACAGCTTTTATGTACACTTCCTGAAAAAGAGTTTACATTTTTAAATTAGACGTCCTTAAACACACTGTGCAATACGGGAAGCGAAAAAATTTCAATGTGAATTTCCTATTAGAGCCTGCAACCACCTCTTGTATATGTTTAAAAGGACACTTTTTCCGGGTGCCATGTCCTACTGTTTTAACCCTACGAGTGAAAACATTGTCGTCCTGCAGGATCATTAATGTTTACATTGCAGGGTTTAAATGTCTCTAGTGGCTGTCATAATAACAGCCACTGAAGGCGCTTCCTCTGAAATATCCCAGTGAAACTCGACTATTTCAATCAGATGATATCATTGGGGTCAATATGATTTAATGCAGTGTAGCGTTTTACCTTGCATGTAAACTAGCCTTCCATTGCTTTCCTATGGGAAAGCACTGGATTGACTGAGACCATCAAGATTGATGATATCCACAAAGGGGGCAGGTCCAACCACTGAGAGAGCAGCATGGGATAAAAGGTAAGTCTATCTAAATGGTGACTAGGGCAATATAGTGTTAGGAATACACATTTGTATTACTAATGCTATAGTTTTCCTTTAAAGTTCAACTAACAGATCAGGAGACAAGAACTTATAAAGTAAACACAGTGTGCAGTAAAATGAAACTTGTTTTTTTTTTTTCATGGAGATTGTGAGACTGGTGTGGGCTTATAGCTGCATCACTTATTATAAACTTTTGCACTTTTATGCAATTGTGTGCAGTGAGATAGAACACAGCCTTAAAGGGGAATTTCCATTCCCCCATATTTTTAATATTATGTTACTTATACCTATATTTAACAAATATGTATTTGTGAAGTATAAAAAATAAAATTAAATGTAGAAAACGACACCTTTTTATTTAACGTGCTGTAGTGACTATGGTGACAGGAGTGGCCTGGGGCCATCATTGTTAGTACAGTTCTCAACACAGAGCTGGATGCTATCACTCTCAGCCAATGAACCAGCCCTGCACTGCAGGCTTAGCTTAGGAGAGCATAGGTTGCTATGATGCTTGGTTTGTCCCTTTAACATGTGTTTCTTATGGGCAGTAATGAAGGGTTTACTTGTCCTATTATCATTATTATTAGCATTTATATAGCACCAACATTGTTCACAAAACTTTCAATTATGAACTAGGAACATTTAATAATAGGTCCTTTACAACTAATCCTGTCAGACACAGGACAGGTAACAAACCGCTTACAATCACGGAGGAAGGGGTTCAGGACTACAAAAGGAAGAACTACTGTAGGTGGAAGAGAGGAAGAGAGTTAGATCTATTTATCTATCTATGTCTATCTGTCTGTCTGACTGTCTGTCTCTACATCTGTCTGTCTATCTATCTATCTGTCTATATATCATCTATCTATCTATCTATCTTATACATCTGTAACAGATGCATTTTACATACTTTAATATTTAAGAAATCACGAATGTCTTGGAAAAAACTAAAATAAAACAAGATGGAGTGTATTTTTTCAGTTGTCATTTTAGATAATGTTAGTTCTGAAATTAAAATTGCTTCGCAGTAAGCAGATGCTTCATATTTCACAGCTGTATTGGAAATTGTTATGTTTAAATGGGGCATATACAACAAGGGGGTATTTCCAGGAACATAGAGAATCAGATAACCGTTCTTTGAAAAGCTATATGCCTGGCCATCCTAGTTGATTTTATAGCTTGCCTATTAAAAAAGGTGAATGGCTTCTTTTAAATTAAGAACACTCAATTCCGTTATTACTTTTATAATACAAGATTTAACTGCCCTTATCTTTAGCACATTTGTGAACATTACGTCCACCCCATCTCTCCAGTAATAATAGAATTTGTATGGATCTAAGTAACAGTTCTGCTTGTTTTCCAGAAGTCTATCTTTGATTCTATTTAAAGAGCTCTGTGATTTTCAAGGTATTTTTCAAGTTATGGTCATCCTTGATTATTTTTCTCTAAATACATTTTTTAGAGACTTCAGATAATTCTATACCAGACTTTATAATTCGGCAGTGCCTATTTTTTTATTTTTATTTATTTTTTTACCCTTGGCCTTATTGGAGAGTTAGCTGGTACTAGCATTATAAAGGACCATTATTTTAGAAAGGAAACTCCACTTGTCAGATTATTAGAAGAGATTATCACATTGCTTGAGTAGATCTTCCCTTAGGCCTTTAGGCTTGTGTAGTCGATGGAAGCAGTCCAAAAGTAAGTCTTTAGGGACATGTTTCTCTATGAGACAAGTGAAAAATTCCATCTGATAACCTCCCACTTCTTCTTCAGTAATTTCCTGTGGGATTCTTCATCCCTCTGATATTTGTTCTATATGAACTATCATGTGTAGTAGTGGAGTTTAATTCCAGAATGTTAGTCTTAAATTTACAAATTTCAGTCTTAGTTTATTATTTTTCATTTACTTTAACTCTTTATCCCATGACAATTACATAGATTTTTTTTTTAAACCTGTAATCAAATCTTTTATGTCTTTTAGCATAACCCTCAACTTTATATGTAGGCGGTTTCCTCGTTATTATAGAGTAATAAAGTGAGCGTCATTCAGACTGGGCCCCCTCCCGTCCTTCTGTTTTACTACTCTGTGAGGACGTAGAGCTTGTCTGTGGAGATGTTGGTCAACTCTTCTGGTCTATTAAGTGATGGAAAATATAATGGTACATCATACAGGACATTTGTTTTTTTTGCTTCTTACATAATTCCCATGGGGCTGGGTATAACGTCTTTAAAAGACCAGTGTATAGTCACAGAGAATTTTAAAAACACTTATTAAAGGGGAAGTGGCAACTTCTCTGTTAGTTTTATCATTGAACGAAATATTGAAAATCTTTTGAAATTCTCTTCAGCAAAATTACATCATTATTCAGTTCAAACAAGCCAAAGCTAGGGCAAAAATTGCAAACCGACGGGAGAAATAGAAACACGGTTTCATTTCTCCTTTTCAATATATGCTCACTGCCAGATGCAAAGGACAAAGTTTGTAAAAATGATAGACAGAAAGCTAACATGGCGGCACCCAGTTACAGGATGAAGAGGTGTGGATTTCTGCATTTAATTTAAAGTCTCACAATTCACAAACATATGTTTGTTAATTCTAGGGATAAGTAACACATAATATTAAAAATCATTTGTAGTGACAATTCCCCTTTAAATCCTAAAATCACAGCTCACAGTACTAGAACCAAATTAGATTTTTGGACTTTAAGAAAACACCATAATTCAGAATGCAAAATTTGTAAGAACAATAATTTGCCAGAAAATAAGGAAAGGGAGCTTCTAAACAAGTCATGCCAAGAACAGTTTCTTATTACACATAATTTAAAAATGCACAATATACAATGATCTGAAAAGGCTGCTCTGTGTTACCCATTTGCATGAATTCTATTACTACCTGTTAATAGATATCTGCTTATCCAGACTAATCTCTCCGATATATTTAAATGCATAGTTGTTCACTTTCCCCGTTCCTTCACATTGGGATCTTACATCGGCCTCGATCTATTTTTTGGGGTAAGCTTTTCAAATGATTTAATATCTTGGGTAAACTTTAAAATGTTGTTTTCAAAATATTATTATTATATACACATGAGACTGTTGGTCTGTGTAATGGTGCAGGTTGGAATTGTAGACAGTGCCTCATTGGAACATGAGAAGATGGACAAATACCAAGAATTGAAAGAAGAGCTAGAAAGGATGTGGAAAGTGAAAGCAGTAGTAGTCCTAGTTACGATAAGGAGCGCTCAGGGCTGTGACCCCCAAGTTGGGGGAATGGCTTCAACAGATTCCATGTGGGACATCCGAGATCACTGTCCTAGTCAAGTCCTATCTTTCTTCTAGCTATTAGTTCATGTGTCTTTATTTATTGGGAAACCATATCACAATCTGCGTAACACACAAAGAGCAAGGATATAAAATGTTTTTTCGATGGTACTTAACACCCCAACACTTAGCACTTATGTACCGCTCCATGTCCAACTTGTGTTGGAAAATGTGAGACAAGATAGGCACTTTCATCCACTGTTGGTGGACCTGCCCAAGACTAAAACCAACGTGGCAAGCCATAACTTCTCTCGTGACTAGACTCCTTGGAAAACCATGCCTGATGGACCTGTGGGCCTTCTTACTACCCAAATATCTAGATTCTTTTACGCGAGCAGAAAACAAACTAATAACGTGAGTGGCCCTTGCTGCCCGCAGGGCAATAGGAGAGGTAAGGACGACGACACACTTACCCACATCGACAGTTATAGCCAAAAAAAATACAAGACTCAGTAGATATGGATAGCCTCACATCCCGAATCCATTTGGGACCCATGGCTCATTCGAGACACCTCCTTACCTTGGTAACAAATGCACTGACACAAATGCTAGAAAATCATTAATTCCGAAACTCTATACCCTACTGGGCAACAGTCCGTGCAACCCCCAACTATCTTACCCAGGGGGTGGGGTACCACAGACAACCACAGACGGCCACACTTTCAGGTCGGATGGCCAACCTCACCCTTTTCTACCACATTAAAGATATTCACATTCTTACTTTTCTCTTCCTCACCGACTCACCACTCCACCCACTTCACATTACTACCCCTACCCTGTCTTCCAATCGGGCACCTCAACCAGACATACAGACTACAAAGAACAAAATTCAAGACCTCAACAGTGACCAACACCACATGACCTTTAAGCACGACTTTGGACATGCCCCAACCGAGACAACAAAGCTTCCCAAAACTCCAGACAACAGTCTACAATATAAACACCCTCTACCCCTTCATGAGGGGACCGTAACTTAACGGGACCACACACTCAGAATCAAAATCAATCAACTCCCTGAAGTGAAACAACCTAGGAGAAAACAGAGGCCAAACCGACTCAATAGTTTGCAAAATATCCTAATCAAAATGTTCTGGAGAAATGCTACAAATGCCAGAGTTTGTGTAACTAATGTGCATTGTACATATACACTCTGAAATTAAAAAACTGTTTATGTTCCTGTCGCTGTCAGAGGTCAAACAACGAGTCTGCCCACACAGGGGTGCTGTGCACTTGGAGCCTGTACTGTACTATACTGTAATTTTCTGCTATAATCTATGTCATCTATGTGAATACATTTACTACCCGTTCCTAATTAAAAATAAATAAATAAAAATAAAGAATTTTGAAAACAAAAAATGAATGGCTTTGTATTATATGATTTATTATTTAGCTTACTTTGACTTGATGTTTTTACTTTTTGCTTTCTCTCTGCCTACTTCTGCCTGCAACATCTGTCGTGTGTCTGTACCACACTGTCTCTCTGCTGTGTCCTCGTTGCCAGCTTTCGCTTTATTCATTACACATGCTATTTTTATTCATCCACCATAACCTTGCTTTAACGTCTGCAAACTGCTTAATCTTCCTTTCCGCCAATAATTCATAGAAGCCTGTGGAAGGTTCCCATGAGGTATCCCCAATTTCTCACCTTCTTTTCCATTCACTTTTTCCTAGACTGCGTCTTTGTTTTTTCTGCTTGTCTCTGCCAGGAAACTGCTTGAGTCTAGTTCCATTAAACCTCGGCCAAACTCAGCCCGGTCAGGTCATCTAACTCCACCACTGCCTACTTATTGATAATGTACCTCAAATGGTGTGCTAATAACACATTTTCATGATTTCTTTTGAAATTGGATAAATCCAAGAATAAAACTCTTCAAATGAGCCCATGGTTACCCTCTTCTGCCAAAAATATTGAACCCAAAACTTTATTAGCATTTTTTAAAATAAAGGTTCTAAAAGTATTATGAATGTCCTATTTCTATATATGTTATATAGAACACAGACAATTTAAGCCGTAGGCTATTAGCCAAGCCTCAAAGATTCTCACCACTGCATATCGACTCTACCATCTGTCTTCTAATCTACTATGTTGATGAGATAGCAGAAAATACTAAGGAAATCAGAGAAACTAAAATCAAAACACATTCCAGCTGTATATTTGCAAGAAATGTGGTTTGTACACAGCACAGATAGAATTGTAATCAATGTAATGCATGATGTTAAAGTTAATCAGAGTGACTTTGGGAGACCAATACACTCCTAAAGAGAATAACACGTTTGTTTCACTCTTTTTAAGTTCCCTGCACATCTACACCTATGAAATGGAAACTTGTGATCTACCCCTCCTATTCATTTTCATCGTCTTAGACAGGCTGTTTCTTAAGGCTTTTGAAGAACTCCCTGGATTGCATAATGTCCGAGTTAGAAGAGGGCTGATATCTGACCAGCAGATTTTCTGCACCGAGCTTCAAATTGCTGGTGCCCCAGTCTGTTTAATGCCTGTCAGGCTTCACCACATACCTCGAACTCTCAGAAGACCAGTCCATTTGGCTTTAGTGTGTGTTTCAACAATTAGAGGCTGATTGGGAGTTGTATGTATAATTTTAACTATCTACAATGCCATCCATGTCTGAGGAGTGTGTACTACCACAACGTCACACCAGTACTGTGTTCCAATCTGCATGGTTCTGTATGACGCAGACCACTGTGTCCTTCCATCCAGCCCATTTGTTTGCTCAGTTGTTTCGACACATTTTATATTATTCTATTATGTCTTTTATTGTTATACCTGAATGTCCTAGTTGGATTTTTTTACTGTTCCTGGCTATGTTTCTGGTTACTTCCTTAGTAGCCTCACTATCAGAATTTTGACAATGGCTAGTGGGAGAGTAGGGGTTGTGAGCCCTGTTTCATGGGATTTTTTCAGCCTAGACTAATGATAGTTGTAGCATAAAAACTGGTACAAAACCAAAGCACAGCTGCCTACTTTCAAGATTCACAATTTGAGTATTAGGGCTAGGTTTGGTGAATTAGTAGGGTTGGGGTTAGTCTTAAAAGAAATATATTTAAAATATTTAAGATTAGAGGCTTTAGTGTTAGGGTCTAAAGAATCAGTTGTCAGAATAATTTAATTTAAAGGGACACTATATTCACCGGAACAACTACAGCTTATTGAATTTGTTCTGGTGAGTAGAATCATTACCTTCAGGCTTTTGCTGTAAACACTGTCTTTTCAGAGAAAATGCAGTGTTTCACTTAACACCTACAATCAAAGGCCCATATAAAATGAACTACGTCCCCCTACTTAATAACATAGCAGTTACATTGAAAAAATGGGACAAACCTCACTTCTCACTCTTTGGAAGGGTCAACATCCTAAAGATGATGATTCTGCCAAAAATCCTCTATATGTTCCAGACCCTACCAATAGATCTAGACGGCTCTTTCTTCCACACATTGAAAAAATTATTTCTATCCTTCGTGTGGGGCCTTAAAAAATCAAGGCTGGCATACGATGTACTCACCCTCCATAAAAGAGAGGGTGGACTAGGCCTACCCCACATCTATAAATGCTAAATAGCAGTCCTGTTCACTAGAATAAGGGAGTGGACAGATGAGACCCATGGGAAGGCTTGGTATGAACTTGAGCAATGTTTCTCCTCTGTGCCACTTGCCACGCTTCCATCGCAAACTTGCCATCTACGGCAAATAGTGAAGCCCACCCATCCTTTCATCCATCCATATCTTAAAAAATGAAGACTACATAAAACACTGTGGAACTTATCCCCGGGCATATCGCCTTTATATCCACTTGTCCATTCTGGGAAAGAGGGGGGTTTCAATACTGGCGAAGCTAGTGGGGAAATCAGACCCACAACTCAAAGATATACTAACAACAGATACACCTCCCCAAGTCATAAATCTACAGGGACCAGGAGGACGCCATTCACTCACTGAGACTCCGAGATGCTCCCAGCTGAAGCACTTTTTGACCCACAATATACTACCACACTGGACCCCTAGGGAACTGAAAAATTATGCACTGCTACAAATACATGCAAACGTACACTCTCTCAAATTTATAAAATACTCCAAACACCACATGAGGAACAAAAAACACTTATCTACCAGAGGAAATGGATGAAGGGACTCCGCATCCTTATGACACATAAAGAATGGGAATACATTTTCTCCAAACCCATGTTAGCCTCCAGACGAGAGTCCTTCTACAAACGCATCACGCGTTGGTACAGAACACCAGATTTACTACATTTGTTCTGGCCAACAATCAGTGATGAATGCTGGAGGTGCGGGGGAGGGGTGGGCACAATGGAACACATTTGGTGGCAATGCCCAAAGATCAAAGGGTACTGGCAGGGCCGGATTAACATAGGGGCTGATGGAGCTGCAGCTCCAGGCCCAGGCCCATGGAATAGGCCCATTTTAAAAAAAAATTACTTTTTTTTTTTTTTTACACACACACTACTGTTAGGTTTGCCACCTGACTGGTGTTTTACCAGCACAGCCGGTATTTGAGGCTGCCTGGCCGTGCCGGTATTGCAGTGATACTGGCAATACAAATGCTGGTATTTTTCTCAGTATAAACAAGAGATTACTATGCAATACCAGCACTGGCCAGTAGGGGTCGCTGTGTGTGTGGAGACAGGCAGGGATAGGACGTTCCAGCACATCCCTCCCTGCCTATCTATACTCACTGATCTGCAGGGGTGCAGCTACAGAGAGTCCAGACAGCAACTCCCACCCTGCAGAGACAGCCTACAGCTCAGGGAAGTAAGGGATGGGGGGGGGAAATACAGCAGGGAAACATGGGGACACTGTGAGATATGGGGATGCTGAGACACATGGGGACATTGGGAGACACACTGAGACACAGAGACACATGGGACACAGTATCCCCATACCTCCCAGCCAGTGTCCCTATTGTCTCAGTGTCCCCTAGTCTTCCAGTGTCCCCTAGTCTCCCAGTGTCTATGTCCCCATGTGTCTGTGTCCCTAGTGTCTCAGTGTCCCCATGTCTCCCAGCCAGTCCCCCTAGTGTCTCAGTGTCCCCATGTCTCCCAGACAGTCCCCCTAGTGTCTCAGTGTCCCCATGTCTTCTAGTGTCCCTATGTCTCCCAGCCAGTGTCTCTAGTGTCTGTGTCCCCATGTCTCCCAGCCAGTGTCTCTAGTGTCTGTGTACCCATGTCTCCATGCCTGTGTCTCCATGTCGCCCAGCCAGTGTTCCTAGTGTCTCTGTGTCCCTAGTGTCTGTGTCCCCATTTCTCCCAGTGTCCCCATTATTGACTTCATGCTTCACTGGACACTGCTGTTAGGGGGTATGGATTTACTTGAAAGATTAAAGCATAAATTAGAGAGAGATTAGCATAGATTATGTGTTTTCTTAAAGCTGCATCCTTTGAGTTTCCCTCCAACACCATCTCCATTAGATACTTGACGCTTGAGAGGTATGACTGTTTTAGTGTCTATGGTCGATAAAATTCTTGTCATGACTGCTAGTGTGGTCCAGCACGCAGAACTATCTAACATCTACATAGACCGAACAGAAAATTATAAAACGTAAACCGGTCCTTAGAATGGCCGGACTAATACATTAAAAAAAGAGAATGGTCAACGGAACCAGAAATATACAATACCATTTAACAAGCCAAGTCAGGGAAGCCAGGAATCAGAATAGTCAGGAATAACCAATGTCAAAATACTGGGAATATCAAAAACAGGACAAGGAAACGCACTCTCAGGATTCAGGAACCAGGAACGAAAACCACAACAGGGCAATAACCTAGGTTAAATATCCCTCTGGCCTCTGACTGCAGAACGTATGTGTGACCCTGGGGGGCAGAGCTATATCTAGCTGCGACTGAATGTTCGGCACCATACTGAAACCGGGCAGGCAGCCGGGAGAACCCGGCAGAGCGGCTCCCGACTCGCCGCTGAGCATGTAATCTAAGTTTGTTGGCGCGGTCGCGCTGGTCCGGTGCGACTGCACCTCTCGGCGAGCCGGGGGCCGTGACATTTCTGTAATTAGGCCCCATCATAATTGTCAGCACCAGGCCCACTGGGCTCTTAATCTGGCCCTGGGTACTGGGATGAGGTAATCGCAAAAGTCAACACCGTCTTCGAGCTACTGCACTCTCTAACCCCCTCCCAAGTCTTGTTGGGATGGCCACAAACATTTAAAAACAAGGGAAAACAACTCTTGCTATGGCTACTACTAGGAGAAGCAAACAATCTCATACCGCTATACTGGAAAACAACCACAATCCCCACAGTGTCACAGTGGATAGTGAGGGTACAGAATACGAGAGAAATGGAGAGCCTCCACTGGTCCACACTGGACAAACGTAATAGGTACCTGAACATCTGGGTACCCTGGCTCCAATATTGGGAGCAGACACTGAAGCAATCATAGCCAACCAAATAACAATGTATATAAAATAACAATGTATATAAGCTAACAATGTATATAAGCTAACTACATATTGTACCCTGTACTCCCACACTCCTCTCCCCTCTCATTACCTGTCCGCTCTTCCCCCAGATCCATCCCTGAACCCCCATATATCCAATCCATCTACCCCCTGATTTCAGTCACACTGGACCCTACATACAGGCTAAAGACTAACCAACCCGACCAACCTTGCGTGAGTCATACATGAGATCCGCACTGACACGGCAGACCGAGTAAGAGAAAACAGGAAACTCCATTAACTTTATTAACACAAAAATAGGAACTGTATGTGATCCTTTGTTATACTGTGATATACCTGTTGAAATGACAAACACTATACCACCCTACTGAATGTAAACGTTGTGCAACTGAAACCTGTATCCCCTGTCCGAAATTTACCCCTTTTTCCTTTCTGTACCCATCTTACACCTTTGATATACCAATAAAACTGGAATTAAACAAAAAAAAAGAAAATGTAGTGTTTACATTACAGCCTAGTGATAACTTTACTAGCCACTCCTCAGATGGCTGTTAGAGATCCTTCCTGAGTCATGGCTGCGTAAAACGCATCCAAACATTCAGTATCTCCTTATTGCAGACACTGAACTTTCCTCATAGAGATTCATTGATTCAATTCATCTCTATAGGGAGATGCTGATTGGCCAGGGCTGTGTTTGAATTGTGCTGGCTCTGCCCCTGATCTGCCTCCTTGTCAGTCTCAGCCAATCCTATGGAGAAGCACTGTGATTGTATCAGGCTTCCACTTCTGATGATGTCAGCAGACAGCTTGTTTTTCTGAGGCAAACAGCATGCATAGCTACAGCTTCAGGCTTGAATACAGTAAGATTTTGCTATATTTATGGAGGCATGAGGGGCCCATGGGGGCTATATAGTGGTTTTAACACTATAGGGTCAGGAATGCATGTTTGTGTTCCTGGCCCTATAGTGATCCTTTAAGAGAATTGAGGTTCTGGCTCTTAACGGGTCACTCCAGATTCCTAAAGCACTTTAGCTTGCTAAAAAGCTTTATGTGTAAAGAGTGTGTCCTCATTTTTTCATTTTGTACATTTTACACTTTTATAAATTAACCTGGTTAGACTCACTTGGCTCTCAAACTGACAGCTGGTAATATTACTTCCTGATTTGGTTAGCTCAGAAGAGCTAAACTCAAGAGGCAGCAACTGCTCAGAGCATCTGCCTTGCAAAGACTTCTCATTGAGTTGGATTGGAAAGTCTGTAATTGGACAGACACAGGAAGTCTGGGTAAGGTTAGAAGGGGAGAGTTTGCAAATACAGCAGGCAAGAGTACTGCGGGTTTTGCAGGCTGTTTTTTTTTTTTTTTATCTAAACCCAATTTAAAAAATGCACAATTAAATGCAAGTTTATATTTGGGGTATATCTACTAAATAGTGATTTTTATATATTTTGTATTGAGGCAGTGGAATGTCCCTTTACGTTAGGAGATTTAGTGTCAGGAGCACTTCACAAATGCCACATACCATGACTATAACATGGCCAGGTGGGATTATTATGTGCACCAGACAGGCAACATTTAGTTGTAGTGCTGTGTGTCACACATGACAATGTCTTATCTCTGTATCTTACCTCTCATACATAGCCCAAGCACCAGAACTGGAATGATTAATACGACCTGAACAGGAGGCCATTGCTTGCCAGGTCTACATCACAATGACTCCAGGTAATGTACGCAACTATCTCCAGGAAATGTACTAACTTGTTTTATCATGAATACTGTAATAATGCAAAAATCAGGGCTTTGAGATGGAGGCAGAGCCTCCAAAAACAAACTGTGCCTTTATTTAGGAAGATACTGTGAAATTATATAAAACATACCATTTCTTGTCTGCAATCTGATGCTGCTGTACAGTGTATCCAAAATACGATTCCTTGGACCCATGGATAATCTTTGGTCTCTTATCATCGATGTTGAATGTGTCACTGACACCTGCAGATTAGAAAAAGAATAGTGTCAGAGAAAGGACTGTGACCTATGCACACACACAAACATGGGTTAGTCACTAATGTAAGAAGTGTCGTGAATTCTAAGTGAACTCCTAAGTTAAGGCCAGAGTAGCCAAACTGAAAGCATAGCTTACTTGAAGAATTATTCCAGTTCCACTATTTTGGCCTTAAAGGGATAATACAAGATTTGTATTCCTGGTTCTATAGCGCCCTCTGCCTCCCCCTCCATTACGATCCTCCCAAATCCCCTCTCTCCCTCCCCGGGTGAATAAGGGGTTAAAAATTCTTTATTTACTTACCTTACTTCAACGCTGAGGTCCCTTGCTGCTGGGTCGCGGCTCCTCCTCCATGCTTTCTTATGGGGGGAAAATCCCCAGAGCGTGAGGACTTCTAGCGTCAGTTACCAAGGTCCGTTTGGATCCAGGAAGCGCCTCCGGTGGCCACTGGAGGCAGACTTAGTACTGCAATGTAAACTGCAATGTTTTACATTGCAGCACAAAGTGCAATAGGGACACTGCACCCAGAGCACTTCAATGAGCTGAATGGGTCTGGGTGCCTATAGTGTCTCTTTAAATTTGAAATTCTCTTTAAATTCCTGACAATTGTCACTCTAGTGAGGAATCCTGAAATACTTAACTCTTTTAGTGACAAAGAAGCAATGGTGTGATTTCTAAAGAATGCATCACTCCCTGTCTGGTTCTCACAGGGTTAATCTAAATCTGGCCGCACACTATGTATTTTACTTTTCCAGCTCAGAATGAAAACCTCACCACCGCATGCTGAAAATACCAAGAGGAACTTCCAAGGTTTTCTACCTCAGGATTGTAAGCACCTCATACTAAAACTACTTAATTTAGCAAAACCCAGCTTGTTACAAGACATTCTTTGATGACAGAAGGGAAACATTGCCATGAGCTCATTTAGAAGGTCACATGTTCAATTAACATTGATATGATTAACACAATACAATTTACACTTTCTATAAATAGGATACAGATGCAGAATGTGTGGTTTATTTACTAAACCAAACTTTTGAAACTCCTATTATGCTTTGCCAAATCTCAGGTGGCTAAACATCATGTAAGCTGTACTTTTCATTATCTGGAGAAATGCCTGTCAAAAAACCCTTCTTCCTCAACTGTCAATTGTGGCTGACTGACAACAAAACTGTACAACTTGGGACAAATAAATCCTGCGGAGTTTATTCATTAAAGGATCACTATAGTGTCAGGAAAACAAAGCAGTTTTCCTGGCACTATAGTGCCCTGAGGGTGCCCCCACCCTCAGGGTCCCCCTCCCGTGGCGCCGAAGGGGTTAAAACCCCTTCAGCAGCTTAACTTATTCCAGCGCCGGGCTCCCTCGGCGCTGGTGACCTTTCCTCCCCCACCGACGTCAGCTCCTGAATGGAGCAGAATGCGCATGCGTGGCAAATGCCGCGTGCGCTTTTAAGCACCGCGCGCGCATTCAAGCTTTCAATAGGAAAGCATTTCTCAATGCTTTCCTATGGACGCTCCTTCGCATCCAGCGCCACAGATGCGCCTCTAACGGCTGTCGGGAAGACAGTCACTAGAGGTTGTCTTAACCCCTAATGTAAATATAGCAGTTTCTCTGAAACTGCTATGTTTACATGTGAAGGGTTAAAACCTGAGGGACATTGCACCCAGACCACTTCATTGAGCTGAAGTGGTCTGGGTGACTATAGTGTCCCTTTAAAGGGACATTGTAGGCTAATTGAAGTGGTCTGAGTGCTGTGACCTTTTTGCACTTAGTGCTTCAATGTTTACATTGCAGCTCTAAGTCTGCCCCCAGTGGCTGTCTGCCAGACAGTGGCTGTCTGCAGAGACTGACACAGCACGCCAAATTATTCTGAATTCATACCTCCCAAGTTACCCTGTTCAGAATCCAAATCCTTCTGCCTCTCATTTCAATTGTAATGTCCTTATTTTCTATCAACGCCATGTTGTTTGTATGTCTGAGTGTATAACAGCAATAATACTCACAGTGATGTGTATTTAAAGTACAATAAATGTGTGTAGAAGTCTGTGTTGATGAGATGCATACATTTTTATTAGTAAGTCATCTACAATTTCTCAGAACAGCTCTGCCCTTGCCCCTACCCCTTTCTCCCCAAAATAAAGTTTTGCCATATGTCCATTTGAAATGTTTGGCGGTAAGTGAATTGGAAACAGAATAGCAACTCTTAGGCCAAATTAGCCAAGCTCTGATAATAGAGTAGTTGCAGAATTTTCCAAGCCAGCATTTTTTGTCTAAAGTTCACATTTCAGAATACTTTGTCCAATCCCTACCAACAGATCAATATATTTAGAAAATAAGCTTGGTGAGCACGGCCCTCACCACTCTCTGTTCCTATATGTCCAAGTTGTCTTCTTGTTACTACTTGTTTGTTAGACCACCTATTGTACAGTGCTGCAGAATATGTTGGCTCTATAAATAACAGCAATAGGCATTCCATTAGTAGTAGTAGGCATGTTTCAGTCTTATTCTCTTCAAAAATGTTTGGGAACAGTATTTACAAATGAGCAAGACCTCTCCATGTGAGATTAGAGGTTCTCTTTTTAACATAAGATTGCTAAAGCATTTAAGGAATAGCTAAAAACCAAGAAACACAAAAAGGAGGAGGGCTGGTCACGGCCAGCGTAGGGCATATCCATGATAGTGATGTAATTAGTGACACTAGATGGTAAGTCGTCTTGGAACGCATGAGCTCCAGAGTGACAAACTGCTCAATAAGGCTGCCAAGTGTGGCTTGTTATTTATTTATTTATAAAATATTTTACCAGGATGGATACATTGAGATTTCTCTCATTTTCAAGTATGTCCTGGGTCCACAAACCATTGCATTGATACAATAGGGTACAATAAAATACAAAAACAATATTAATACACAATATATACAAAATTTAACATAAAACAGGTAAGAAATATATAATCAACCATAACATGTGCATTCTGTTTTGAGGTATGTAGAGAGGGATCTCTTAAAGGACTTTAGACTTGGGGAAGATTTGAAAGTGTGCGGGAGGTCGTTCCATAATTGAGGTGCTCTGTAGGAAAAGGAGGATCGAGACGCTTTCTTTTTGTATTAAGGTAGACTAAATAAACTGTTGGTACTGGATCGTAGGTTATAGGAGGTGGGAACAGCCGGGGAGAGCATTCTGCTCAGGTAGGGTGGGAGCTTCCCAGAAAAGCTCTTAAACACAAGGTTGGAAAGATGAAGGGTGCTTCTGGATTCCAGCGACAACCAGTTTAGTTCTTTTAGCATGTCACAATGGTGGATCCTGTAATTACATTGTAGCACAAATCGGCAGAACGAGTTATACAATGTATTTCCAGTGTCCATTCATTGAAAATATAAACAGCAGCATTAAACCAATACCTTTACACTGGGGGGAAGGGGGAGCTATTCACTACACAATCAATTGTGGCAACTAACGTATGACTTTGGAATGTTTGTAAAAGTTTTAAAATAGGCTATTTGGGTCTATATTTTCAACCCAATATATAGTTTTTAGATCCCACTAAACAGTCATTTAACCCCCTTAATCCCTGACTAGTAGAAATTCCTGAATGCCCTTTTCCTTCAAGAAACACAGAGATAATAAGTTCAGGGTAGCGTGTAATATATTTGTTGTTGGCAAAAAAATGGTTACTCATAGAAACCCGTCCTGAAAAAACCTCTAGACAGAAAGTGCGGAACCCACAGGAATGTCGTAAAAAAAAGAGTCTAAAAGGGAGGTAAAGCCAGAATTCAGGCTCCCGTTAAACAGGCTATAGCACAGCAGGAGCAGAGGGCTCACAGCGTGCTAACCATGTTTCTGTTTTGGACAAGAAGGTTATTGTAAAGGGGAGGATAATGTTTTTTCTGTCTGTTATTACAAGGAAGGAAGAGGTTAAATACTAGCTGGACAGCAACATGTTGGCCGGCATAGAGTAGGAGAGTCCTGTCTTAAAGTAGAAAGAGGTGGTTATGTATTGCTATATAGTAACTTTGGGAGGCCCAGACTTCCTTTCATGTGGGTACGATGACTTTATTGTCGCTGTAATGATAGTCTATCTCTACAAACATTGTGCTGTCTTGCACTTTGTAATGGAATGGACAACCTAGTTAGTGGCTGTGTGTGTTATTGCAACAGTTCTGGATCTATTTTGTGCACGTCTCATCACTCTTGATTCACGGAATTGAAATCCTATACGGAACTCGCTGATCCATAAGGAGAGATTGTTCAAACATTTTTGTCAACGTGTAATATGTCCACATGTTTTATGTTATATGGAGCCAAGAGCTTTGCTGCAGCTTCCTATCCCTGAACTGCGGGATAGTTAGAGAAATGTGAATGAAAATATCTCCGATGACCAATCCAAGGCTGTTTATTGACAGAGGAAAAGTACCTGGGGACATGGGCTTCAGTCAGCGACACCTATATGAGCCAATGATGCCCTCCCATTTTAGAATTTCTAAGGATTAGGAACCATTCCAAATAATAGGGTGGATCCCATGATCAAATTGCTATTATTATTAACCCTCCGAATCCTTATAGGGATCTGTTTCATTTGTTTCAATAACTTAATATTATAAACACACATCACAATATTTGTGTTAATTGAACGTTTAATTAACCCCTGAACTGCCCCATGGGATGTTTTAAGTTAAAGGGAAACTGATCTATTACTATTTCAAATAAACAAACTTAGATCCATTATATGTGTCTATTATTTTGCAATGCATGCATATTAGTAAATACCATATTTTAGTGCACCTCTATGGAGGCATTTTTGGTTAGAAGCACCTTTTATCCAACAAAAACCATGCAGGGAATCTTAACATTGTTAGTATATATACATATTAAACAAAGAGGCTATAACAAGGTCACCCACGTTATGGAAGTACAACAGAGGTAAGTGCATATATATCAGCTTTTTAATTCACCCCATATATGTCCCACTAGTATTTACTGGGGTGAGGGAACAAGGGATTGTCATTTCCAGTGTTCACTTCCCTACAACCTCCATCAGTATAACTGGTATGGCTTAAATAAGCATTTTACTTGCTAACACCTCCAAGGACATCATAATAATCACCTGCCAGCCCGGTTTGCCTTAAATACTGCAGTCCACAGAGAAATATCCCAGTGGGAAAGTCCAAACCTGCTCATGCAAGCAAACCCTGATAAAAACTCCTCATATTGTAACAATATCGGAAGTGGAATTGTACACCTAATCTGTCTGTCACATTTCGCCACTTAAAGGAATATTATAGTGTTATGAATACAAATGTATTCCTAACGCTATAGTTCCCTGCTGGCCCTATACAGCCTCCTCGACTAGGATCATCGAGTCTGATGATCTCAGCGAATCCAATGCTTTGGGAGGCTTGTGCGCATGTATTTAAAAAAATGCCAAGCTGCACCAATCAGATGATCTCTCTAAGACATCTCATTAAAGTAGCAGAATTTTATTCTGCTATTTGTTTGAGTGACAGCCACAAGACGCATTTAAACCCTGCAATGAAAACATTGCCGTTCTGCAGAATAGCAATGTTTTCACTTGCAGGGTTGGTCAAGCGGTGGAGGTGAAGTGGTCTAGGTACCTATAGTGTGTATTTAAATTCATGGTCAATGCTTGGGAGATAACTACAGCCAATATTGGCAAACATTATAATCCGGTTCTAACTGATCAATAACTTTTTTTTTTAACTTGTATCATGTGGCAATTATCAAAGCCATCACAATCCACATTTCTCAAACATTCTTATGCTGGTAACACCACCAAAGTCAGTAAACATTATTTTTTTTCTTTTTAAAACTGGATCACATTTTAACACTCAGTCCTACCAACATTTCTTAATATTGTAACAAAAAACTTTTATCTAATAACTCACATGTTGCTATAAAACAAACTTCTAATATCACCTTAGATTGTAATACGAATACACCCTACTGGCTGTGTCTCCACCCAGGGTGGCTCATGAAACCAATAATCCCTTCTATGGTGTCATTTCCCCACTACATGTAGATTATTTTATTGTGTCACATGACCATAACTATAACTACTTCAATGATGCCATATGGTTTTTAGAGAGAAATGATATAAAGCCCCACGACAACCTGCCAGCTAGACATTGTGACCCCAACCAATAATCTTTCCCATTGTACCATGCAACTGCTATTAACAATTCCCATTATGTCCTATTATTCCTACCGATAGCTGTTATTGTGCCACTTACTGGATGTCTCTCCTTAACTTTTCCTAGTGTAAGATATAGCCTCCTCTCCTGATTCTTTCTACTTCCTATTGCCCTGCGTGACATCTCTTCCCTCCAGTTATAGCATGTCATACACTTGATATAATTACACATTTTGCTGTAAGTAATCCGTTTAGGAAATGTCTCCCAGTGCGTTATGTGGCACACAGTTATTTTGATTCCTACTCCATGTTTAACGTTAATAGGTCTCTAGCTATATATTAAATCCGCAGCGTCATCCAGTTCTCTTTAACTCCATCAGGGTTATTTACTAAATTGAGAATTCAAGGTGAGTTTAACATTTTAGAGCAAAGTAGCCGAACTGGAAACATAGTGGACTTAGAGAATGTTTGAATTCTCACTTGGCATTGGCATTGCTACCCCCTAACTCCTCCTGCTATGGGGTCTTTCTTATTTCTCACCTTTCCCATTCTAAGCCCTTTTTTGAATCCCCTCTCTCCTCCTCTGCCTCATTGTTTCATTTTTCTGACATATTTGTGTCTCTCGTAGACCTGTACTCCTCTGCCTCCCTTTGGTCCTGAGCTCCCCAAATTCTGCAGGATCTGAAGAAGATGCCAGACTCAGCACCCATGCCCCACACTGTCCCCCACTCCTGCCTTTCATCTCTCCAGACCATGCTCCTCACATTTCTGCTTTGCTTTGGGATTTTTGGCTGATGAAGATTTTGTTTCCAGTTGCTGCCAGATGTTGAGCTCTCAGGGAGAGTCCAGCATTAGGAAGAAGGGGAGGAATTCCTCTCATTAAAGGGACAATACGTGAGATCCACATACCAATCATCATCATTAGTTCTACTAATCCATTCACTACCTCACTGGGCTCCTACACCATTAACAATAAGATGGAATTGGTGTATTGGTACTTTAGTCACAGCTCATCAATGTCTGGGTAAAAGCAAAATAAATCGACATTTTCATGCTGCTTCTCAACCTATATTTGTGTCAATCTTACATCTTATCTGTATAACTAGCTGTGTGTCAATCTTACCCGTATAACTAGCTGTGTGTCATTCTTACCTGTATAACTAGCTGTGTGTGTCAATCTTAACTGTATAACTAGCTGTGTGTCAATCTTACCTGTATAACTAGCTGTGTGTCATTCTTACCTGTATAACTAGCTGTGTGTCAATCTTACCTGTATAACTAGCTGTGTGTCATTCTTACATGTATAACTGGCTGTGTGTCATTCTTACCTGTATAACTAGCTGTGTGTCAATCTTACCTGTATAACTAGCTGTGTGTCATTCTTACCTGTATAACTAGCTGTGTGTCAATCTTACCTGTATAACTAGCTGTGTGTCATACTAACATCCTACCTGTATAACTAGCTGTGTGTCAGTCTTACATCCTACCTGTATAACTAGCTGTGTCAATATTACATCCTACCTGTATAATTAACTGTGTGTCAATCTTACCTATATAACTAGCTGTGCGTCAATATTACATCTTACCTGTGGGTCAATCTTACCTGTATAACTAGCTGTGTATCAATATTACATCTTGCCTGTATAACTAGCTGTGTCAATATTACATCCTACCTGTATAATTAGCTGTGTGTAAATCTTACCTGCATAACAAGCTGTGTGATAATCTTAGATCGTACCTGTATAACTAGCTGTGTGTCATTCTTACCTATATAACTAGCTGTGTGTCAATCTTACCTGTATAACCAGCTGTGTGTCATTCTTGCCTGTATAACTAGCTGTGCGATAACCTTAGATCTTACCTGTATAACTAGCTGTGTGTCAGTCTTACTGGTATAACTAGCTGTGCGATAACCTTACATCTTACCTGTATAACTAGATGTGTGTCAAGCTTACATTTTACCTGTATAACTAGCTGTGTGATAATCTTACACCCTACCTGTATAACTAGCTATGAGTGAATATTAGATCCTACCAGTTTAACTAACTGGGTGTCAATCTTACCTGTATAACTATCTGTGTACGAATCTAACCTTTATAACTAACTGTGTGTCAATCTTACATCTTACCTGTATAACTAGCTGTGTGTCAATCTTACCCGTATAACTAGCTGTGTGTCATTCTTACCTGTATAACTAGCTGTGTGTGTCAATCTTAACTGTATAACTAGCTGTGTGTCATTCTTACCTGTATAACTAGCTGTGTGTCAATCTTACCTGTATAACTAGCTGTGTGTCATTCTTACCTGTATAACTAGCTGTGTGTCAATCTTACCTGTATAACTAGCTGTGTGTCATTCTTACATGTATAACTGGCTGTGTGCCAGTATTACATCCTACCTGTATAACTAGCTGTTTGTCATTCTTACCTGGATAACTAGCTGTGTGTGTCAATCTTACTTGTATAACTAGCTGTGTGTCATTCTTACCTGTATAACTAGCTGTGTGTCAATCTTACCTGTATAACTAGCTGTGTGTCATTCTTACCTGTATAACTAGCTGTGTGTCAATCTTACCTGTATAACTAGCTGTGTGTCATACTAACATCCTACCTGTATAACTAGCTGTGTGTCAGTCTTACATCCTACCTGTATAACTAGCTGTGTCAATATTACATCCTACCTGTATAATTAACTGTGTGTCAATCTTACCTATATAACTAGCTGTGCGTCAATATTACATCTTACCTGTGGGTCAATCTTACCTGTATAACTAGCTGTGTATCAATATTACATCTTGCCTGTATAACTAGCTGTGTCAATATTACATCCTACCTGTATAATTAGCTGTGTGTCAATCTTACCTGTATAACAAGCTGTGTGATAATCTTAGATCGTACCTGTATAACTAGCTGTGTGTCATTCTTACCTATATAACTAGCTGTGTGTCAATCTTACCTGTATAACCAGCTGTGTGTCATTCTTGCCTGTATAACTAGCTGTGCGATAACCTTAGATCTTACCTGTATAACTAGCTGTGTGTCAGTCTTACTGGTATAACTAGCTGTGCGATAACCTTACATCTTACCTGTATAACTAGATGTGTGTCAAGCTTACATTTTACCTGTATAACTAGCTGTGTGATAATCTTACACCCTACCTGTATAACTAGCTATGAGTTAATATTAGATCCTACCAGTTTAACTAACTGGGTGTCAATCTTACCTGTATAACTACCTGTGTACGAATCTAACCTTTATAACTAACTGTGTGTCAGTCTTACATCTTACCTGCCTAACTAGCTGTGTGTCAATGTTACCTGTATACCTAATTGTTTGACAATCTAACATGTATAACTAGGTGTGTATCAGTATTACATCTTACCTGTATAACTAGCTGTGAGTCAGTCTTCCATCTTACCTGCATTACTAGATATGTGTCAATGCTACCTGTATACCTAGCTGTTTGTCAATCTAACCTGTGTAACTAGCTGTGTATCAGTATTACATCATACCAGCATAACTAGTCGTGTGTCAGTCTTAACCTGTATAACTAGCTGTGTGTCAATCTTACCTGTATAATTAGCTGATCACTATATATAGGATGAGGTAGAGGCAAAAAATGCCTACAAAATTCAAACTATAAACAAAGAAAAGATTAGACCTGTGCTGCAGATACTCCACACTGAAGTCCCACAGTGTATATACAAGCAAAAAACAAACACGAGTCCTGCGCATCCAGTATAGGTGTGCACACCCAGGTGCTATCACAATTTATTTGAGGACAAAGTTTCGAGCAGCAGCCCTTTCTCAATGCTAATGTCCATGTCCCATATCTCACCCTGCAGAAAGCCTGCCATCACATTTATCAAACAACCCACCTTTCCTGGTGTGTAATAATCTACATTTATCTTTACCTGCATACCTATATAACTGTATATTCATGTTCTACCTAATTTAGATTTATCCATATGTATTTTTACTAAATACTTTTTTTTTTTATAGATGCTTAATGTCATAAAAGGGAAAACATCAGAACATTTAGCAATTTAATTCCACACAACTTTAAAAAAGAAAACAATTTCTAGTCCCTCCCCAGCACTGAGGTAAAACCTATAATTGTAAGAATTAATTTGTCAGGTGCAAAAAACTCTGCCACACAGATAGATTGAGTAAAAGGAAGTGCATTTCGTCTGACGAACAGATACACTTTGATACAATAGGGTCTGAGAGTTCAGGCTACAATCTTAGAATCTAAAGAGGTTCCATTCACATACAAACCTTGCTGGCAAAACCAGATACATATAACCAGGATTTACCAGTGTATGTAAACGTTCCAAATACTGCGCTCTCCTTACTGGTCAGAGAATACAATGCCCCCAAAATTCACAGCAATCTTCCGAGAAGCAGATGAATGTACCCCTATAACATATTGTATACAGAAATTAACCCTTTGTGTGCCCTTTACTGTATTAACTCTGCTACTAATGCTACCCATTACCCTTACTGCACTAGTTCTGTGACATTGTATGAGAGAAGGGTTAAGCAGAGCTATGATGATGTGTCTGCACATCCAGTCTAATATGGGAAGCATCCAACTCACCTGGTAGGAGGCACACAGCCCAGGCAGTGAGGAGCCCTCTCAGTACATCCATGCTCCCAGCACCCATTATCTGTGGCAGACTCTGTGCCAGACTGGTAGCCGGGGATTCTGCCACCTTCCCACTTCAGTCTCCGTTATTCCTTGGCTCCCAAACTGCAGAGTTTCATATCAGACGGAGGAAGTGGGAGGACCAGACTCTGGGAGGAGGTGTAAGTGGTACAGAGGACAGAACTACAGCATGAAGAGTGGATGTCAAAAGTACATTAATCACAAATTCATCAATATCAAATGCATTTCCCCAGCAGGGCCCCTAATTACACTCTAAGGCCACTCCAGCCACTACAAACACAATCTAGAGATATTTGCATGAAGCAATATTCTGAGTCACCATGATGCACAAAGATTCGAGTTTACAATTTATCATCTCCAAACAAAAATACCAAACTGCTTTTTCTAAATATAATATAATGTGCTACAGTATGAGAAATCACCATAGGAACCAATGTAACCATTCTGCTGATTTAAAGAAACACTCACCAACACATCCTAAAGCCATTCTGTCACCATCTGGGGATTCCCAACGCTAACTTTGCCACTGGGTGTTTGGTTTACCGTAGGGTACAGGGGAAGGTGAGTTATACTTACCTGAACCTGTCACTCAAAATTGTCCCTACTTTGTCTCAGTAAATCTCTTGATTGGGTTGGAGTTCCAGTGATATTCAAACACAGTCAATTTGAGTATTTCACTTCGTGAAATACTCATCTTGGAGGAGGGGCGACAGTGCCGCTTTAAATGAGTGTTTTTGGGACATGCACACTGTCCCTGCACTGAAAGACAAAATTTCAATTTTAAAAATATAAATGTTGCCAATAAATTCAGACTGAAGATGGGCAGAACTGATGTCACTAATGCAAAATAAGCAACTTCCACATTAGTGATATTCGAGGACTCCAACGAGAGATTCTGGGGGATGCAAGGTATCTTTCAAACTGTTTGAAAGCAGTTTAACTACATACTGCTTGCACTGTAGGACTCCCCCTGTATTAATTAGATCACTTCTGTGAATAGGATAAACAAATAAATAAAAGTGAGTGAAACCCTACAACAGACACCGGTCCCGTATCTCCTCCATCACACCACTATGCTGACGCTGGCCGATAAAAAATCAGTGATTCCGGGACTCCTCAATACCGCGAAGGCAACCATCCTCATATACTGGAGACAACCAGACACCCCCCCCCCTCTCAGGAGGTGGGTAGAGGAGGTGGAAGACATGAGGAAATTTGAAGACCTGAAGACAACCGCGGCAAAAGACAAAGAAAGATACACGCAAAGATGGTTCCACTGGCTGAGACATATCTCCTCAGAGTTCATCCAACTCTTGGCTACTACCTAAACATCCGCAAGGCAGACAGGGAGCTCCGATGAGACACCCAAGGATGCTGGGGTGGAGACTAGGGCAATGCCCAAGCGGGGCCAGTGGAGGAGAGGAGGGGAGGCCTTCAAACCCTGACCCTTCCCACCGCCCTCATCACTGACACCAGACCAACATAGGTCAACTCTACTCAGTACCAGGAGATAGATGACGAGTCACAGACGACGACCCCAAGACACGTTAAATGCTCCCATCGCTCAATCTTAATCACCTATCCGAACTAACACATTACTACACCTGGCCACTACCCAACCCACCTCTAAATCGATACCTGCTCATATTCTCCGCACTGTTAACATGCTGTATTCATAGGGGGGGAGGAGGGAAGGGGATAGAGACAAAGCAAATACAATAATTATCAATATGAGCAAACCAAAACAAGAGATTAAGCCATGTCTCATACTAATTGAAATGAATGCGGTACTTCCCCTGCGCGGGAAACCTGTTTAACTTGCTGAAAGCGATCACAACTGATTTAACACATTATCTGCCTCTGTGCAGGCAAAAGTCACTGTACCACTGCTATACCTACACTGCTTCTTATACTGTTCGCTAAATATGCATTGCATCCCCTGCGTGGGAAAACTGTTTCCTAAATTGATTTCAATAAAAACAGATTTAACACAAATAAATGAAGTTGAGCAAGTGTTACAAGCAGAACAATATAGTGTGTTTCCCTTTAATATCCAGTTTAGGAACGTTACTCTTATACTATTGTCTGATAATTTGATACTTTCTGCTACTGTTCAAGGATAGTCTAGAGATCATATTTAGCTAAAAAAAAAATCCTCAGACTCAGAGAAAGGAATCAAGAGATTACAGTTAGTTTTGGAAAGAATTCAAATATTAAATAACGGAATATTTCTGTCACAGACCTGAGTAATAAAGCATTGTGGCAAGATAGCACCAACATAGATTGTGGGCTTATAGAATTGGCTATAATATAAATCAGTAAAGCAGGCTGGCGTTACTCATTAAACTGGGAATTGCATGAGTTAACAATTGAATTGCAAATTGTGGGCAAAAACAGTTAGAAAATAGTTGAGCTGCAGAATTATTCCAGCTTGACTGCGTTGGTATATAGTCTTACATTTTGCAATTTTGGTGTCAATTCACTGATGAAAAAAATAACTCCAATATGCCCCTTAAGGGTAAACTGTCATGGTATTTCTCTTATTTAAAATTAGAGCTTACATGTATGATGTTTCTTTGTGATTTTGTTTTTTCATGTCCCTTTTCAGTGGATCTTTACATTCTCTGTTCTTGGAAGCATTACTTATCCAACCAAAGACAAAGCCAATTTACAGTTAGTCCGGATAGACTTGTGCAGAAAAACCTTCCAGCTGTGTAGAGCAAATCAAATGCCTATTAATGAATTTTAAAAATGATTTGTTCACCCACTGAATAGCATATAGTTGATTCATTCAATGCAGCTAAAAGGAATTTGTGCACAGGTTTGCCCGATATCATGCATTAGTACCAAACACCTCCTAGGGCTCTTGAGTGGTTTCAGTTGTTCAAACTGCACATGGCCTTTGCAGATGCAAGGTGCTTCTCAGCAAACAGGCTATATTTGGAGGGAGAATTATTAAACAAACTCATTTTCTTGGCTCTATAGGGTCTTTAGGTACCCCCACCCTCAGGGTCCCACTCCCGCCAGGCTGAGGGGGGAGGAAGGGGTTAAACGCTTACCTTTCTCCAGCGCTGGGCTCCCTCGGCGTTGGGGACTCTCCTCCCTCTTCCGACATCATTGGCTGAATGCGCATGCGTGGCAAGAGCCGTGCGCGCATTCAGTCAGTCCATAGGAAAGCATTTCTCAATGCTTTCCTATAGACGCTGGCGTCTTCTCACAGTGAAAAGCGCGGAAGCGCCTCTAGTGGCTGTGTTTGGGCAAAACCCAAACACAGCATATCAGCACAAAAAGTCGACCATAAACTCCCCTTTATACCAAAGTATTCTAAATGTGAGGCCATTTGTCCGACAGCTAACGCTTGCCCGGTCACACAACAGTACAGTGATCCTAATCACACCAGCAAATCTACAACAGAATGGCTGAAAAATAAAAGTATCAAGGTATCAACGGCCCAGTCAAAGTCCAGACCTCAGCCCTATTGAAATGCTGTGGTAGGACCTTAAGAGAGCTGTGTGACATAAACAAATGTCAGAGTTACGTCTGTGGAGCCAAGAGAAGAGATGACTGATGGGAAAATAGATGATTGATAGCTAGGGGACAGCCAACAAATGTTGATTTTATTCAAGTTAAGTGATAAAAAGTGACCAATAGAGGGAAAATAAGAAGAGCAGTAAAAGTGTGTGTGTGTATATATACGCTATATATAGATAGATAGATTATGTATTTAATAAGTATATATAATATGTCATTATAGATTTTTTACTGCTCCCCCTTTTACCCTCTGTGGTTCACTTTTTCTCACTTGATATATGAACCAAATGGTGGGGAAATAATATATTGTCACAAGTTTGGGCTCAGTATGCAGAGATTTGGACAAAACACAGTCGCTTAACTTAAAGTCTTTATTGAGAAAACAAATAGTATAAACTGTAAAGTCCAAGGATAAAGGCTAGAACCAGCAAAAGAAAAGTAAAGTCTCTGGCTGGTTAAACAAGTAGGCAAAGGTTTACCCAGGATAGATCAGGTAGATAAGGGTTAATTAAAACAAGCTCAGGCAGACAAGGGTTAACCAAAGCAGGTCCGGACCGACAAGCAGCAACCAGGGCAGGTTCAGGCAGGCAAGGGTTAACCAAGGTAGGTCCAGGCAGACAAGTGGCAATCAAGGCAGGTTCAGGCAGGCAAAGGTTAACCAAGATCCGTTCAATCAAGGCAGAGGAGGCATGTAAGCTCTAGGGAGTTCACAAGACAGCTGAGCATGGAACCCATGGAGGTCTGGGTTTAAATAGGGGAGAGGGAATGGATGCTGTAACACGAGGAGGAAACTAAGGGCCTATATAAGTGGAAGACCCCTCTAGGTAAGTAGGCGTCCACAACCCCTATTTGGGTGGGATGCTTTGTCCATTTGGCTGTTCATCATGCTGTTCCCCATGCTGCTTCTATACATGCTGAGAGGGTTCCCCCAGGGTTCTGAGCAGTGTGGTGGAAACCTAGCAAGATTTCATACTTAGTGCCTGCTGGGAGGGGCAGGCGGGCTGAAGGACAGACTAGGCATGCCTCCCTTCCCCTGCACACTGCAACCCACGTGGAGCAGCTGCAGGGGCTGGCAGGAAGGGAGCAAGTGCGGCGCGCCCTGTACTCGCAATACCACTGAAGAACCATAGAGCTAGCTGGCGCCCGGGAAGAAAGCTTGGCACGTCCCTGACTCCCAGGATGCCGCGGTCCATGTGACGCCTGGTGAGGCAAAACGCGTTAATTGGGACTTTTATTCACATATATTTTTGTTTTTATGTCGTTTTTAATGGTTAATAAATAGTGTATTTTATTTATATCTACACTTTTTTTTCCCATTCACCGCTTCCTGGTAGCATCACATCCTTAGGTGGGGATTATACCACCCACGTTCTACACACCAGAGCAAGTTTGTGCTCTGGGAAATGTGAGTACATTTTACTTATCTAAACATTTTACTTATCTAGCACCTTTTACCAATTTATTTCACCATTGGAGCATTCTATATATTTCTCTCCACATATTACCCATATGCTGTACCTCATCTGAGCAAAATTAGGACATCAGTTCCTACTTTTATCCTTAGACGGGGATTGTTCCGTCCATGCGCTGAAACAGTAGAGCTCTGAAGTATATACTGTATTGCGCTATTATTGTCTTCCTTATGTTTTTTTGAGGTCTACTACGTACATATATTCCAAAGACTGGTGTACGTATCAAAGTTTATTTATAAATCATTTGGGCGCGGTCACTTAACATTTTCCTTCTACTCTCTCTACACTATACAAGGTTTGGGAATCCTTGTACTAGTTACTGCAGCCCTACTACACCCTGTACTATATTGTAGAGAGCGCCTATTACCTTTCCTTTCAACCTGTGAGTGCGGTGTGCCTGCCTCTCCCAGTGCACCGTTACATATATTTTTATTTTATGTATATATTTTGCAGTGCATTGATAAGCCCATTTTCCCACTTTTTTTTGTTCATAATTTTCCTGATATTCTGACAATCTGAACTAGCAAATGAACAAGTGTCAGAGGTCCCAAACTAAATTTCAACTAAATGGGTGAAAAGGGAGCAATACCAAATTCAACTCTGTTGTTATGAGATTATGCATTCCAAGGATTTCATATTTATTGTGATTGTTGAGTGGATTCCAGTCCCGTCCAAATAATCAGGACAAATGACAAATTTTTGGACAGTTTTTGTAGTTGCTTTTTAAATCTAATGTAACGTTACGTTAGATTCTCATCATAAAACAGCAGCATTATTATTTAGCCTAATTGGTTTCTCTGAGGCTATATGTTTTAACAGGCGATGCATCAATTCACTATTTGCTAATAGCAATCACGGATTTTCAAAACCGCCGTTAAAAACATTGTCTGCATTTTTTTGTTTCAAAGGCATAGATTCCAGCAGCTAATGTTAAAACCAGACACACACACAAAAAAAAGCAAAAAAATATAAAATGAATAGGGACTCAAGCAGTATGACAGGTAGGAGAACAGAATGAAAAATTTGTATTGTGAAATCCCACAAAAAAATTAAATCTCTGTTATTTTCCCTTTTAATAGATTGCTATTTTATTTTCTTGCTCTGCAGACTGCCAAGGGAGCAAGAAACGATGACACGCTTCACAAATCTTTCCTTAGAAGGTTCTGCAATATTTTAATGGCATTACCTATTTGTAAAAACTGTTGCTGTACCCTGGATGGAGGAAGGGTTAACGTGAGTTAATCCGATCTCTGAGCTCAGGCTGATGTGAGGTTGAGGAAGGAATTTGCATGGAGAAATTGTATCTTTTTATAGCCTACCTTGCGCAATATGAGGGACAGACAGGAATGTTCAGAAAACAAATGGAACAGGCCACTCAGGACAGATGTGGATCACAGGAAGCCATTATAAATCAGGGGTATTAGGGCCAATAAAAGGATGGATGATAAAACCCTGGAATGTCATATTGCACCTATGACCTAACCATGAATTCATCTTCAATTCACCAACATTTCCACACAGTTGTGGAATGTTCTGAGCTTCTGCCCACCACATACACAAATGTGACACTTTAACCCGTCACACCAAGCTTATTGCCTACTCCGTAAATCATGTTAGAGGGATATCAGTGCAAAAAAACATGGAGGGGTGAAGGTTCTGTCAGGGTTCAGTAGGGCTGTATATATATCCGATTTCTCGTAGAATACTGTACCAATATATCACTGTAATGAAAACAGTGAAAGGAAAGGGCTTGGAAACCATGAACAAGGAGAGACAACAAAGAGAAGAATTGAAAGTAATTTGTGGGAGAGAAAAGCAAAGAAAAAGAGGTCATGGGGTTGTGACGATAATGTGAGTATAAAGGATAAAAAATGGAAATTACTAAAATGTTTGTTAATTAATGGGGATTTAAGGAGGAATTAAAGAAGGAAGACGTGAGCGCATCTAATGATACACCGTTCCTTGGAGCAACCAAAAGCAGGACACCAGGGAGCAAGGTCGGGACAGCGGGACAGACTAAAATTGGTACTGTAAAGGTCCAAGCATTCTGTGTACAAGATCAAATAATATTTTGATTCTTGTCTGTTTATAGCTTTCTTTATTAAAGTTCCATATAACAGGAATGACAAAATAAACTCCTCGCCCTCCCTTCAGCTTAGCATTACAATCATAGTTCTAACTATGGACTGATCAGGGTTTTGAGACCTGTGATTTGTGTTTTCATATTTTATTCTGGCTATTAACAAACTAGTCTAAATGACTACTATAAAGGTTCCTCATTAGTGATAGACACTCAGGTGAATAAAACAGAAGTAGAAACATTAACTGATTTGTCCGTCTTATTTTGTGCAGAGGAGTGCTGACAAGGGTGCAATTGCCCTCAAGCCCAGTAACATGTAGATGTTTTTGACTCCTCCTCATGGCATCATTCTCCTGGTGAATAAAACCAACAGGAGATGTGTTGGGAGAGTACTGTGAGGTAACAGGCACATATTGTGAAGAGCCTTTGCTATCCCAGCACAGTGTGTGTTTAAAGCTATTCCAGGCTGGACTGGCCTACTAGGGTATTTCCTGGGAGTCTACCGTATCTAGGGCTGACCTGGCTATGGTGAACATATATGGTAGAGTGATTGTTGCAGTGGGTGATGAGAGAGTGATCAAGAAGTCACTGAAGGAGCACAATGTTCATGAGGCTTGTAATAGGGCATCTAATTGACTTTTCACTCAACTAGGCCGGAGCGACACACATCTTCGTTTATGGAGGACTGCTTGGAACAACCGTTGTGACGGACCCGCTGGCACTCCGACCGAGTACCTCCGCCAATCGATGCTCCTAGTGTTTGCCGAGGACTCCAAGCACTCCAACCGACACCATCAGCACTGCAGACTTATCCCATCCCCCAAGCATGAGCCAAGGCTTCAAGAAAGGGTCAAGCAGGTCTGTTTAATGAGCACACAAAAGCAACAGCACTCACGCAGCAAAACAACTCCTCCTCAGAGGAAAACAAAATGACAGTTAAAAGGGTCAGACAGTGTTTGAAAATATGACACTTATTAAGGGTTTAACTGGTGTTCTAAAAGGGAGGGAATAAAACAGTCAAACTAAGTCCATAAAACAGGGGTTTTCTTCACACTCTGCATCCGAAGTGCATAGCAAAACTGCAGATCCTTTGTCAGAGCATTTAAAGGGCCAGAACCAGTCTAATAAAATCCACTATGCCCAAATAACGTATTTAAAGGACAAAATATTCCAGGGACCATAGTCATACGGCAAGAGGCTGGCAATTAGTCCTCTCCAGGCACAAGTGGTGGTTTGAGTGTCGTCTATGTGTAGTGGATTCGGATTTCAGAGTATGGGTATCTGTGCCGTCGTGGCGCTGAGCTCGTTGAGGCTGTGGAGGGAGACTGTGATTTGAGTAGGTTAGATTACACTGGTGAGTATGTGCTCCATCGATTGCTATGCCCCTTGACCCCGAGGCATTAGGGGGGGCCCGGTCAGTGTGTTGCTTTACCGCCTTAAGGCTACAGGGTTATGCAACCCTTTCCGGTGGAGGAGATGAGAAAGGTAGGTTATTCATAACTTGGTATAGTGTGTGAAACATGTATCTTAAGCAGTAAGAAAATAAAAACTTTTAGGTAACAATAACAGAAGGTCTGTTGTTCAGTCCAGGTTTTATGTCACGGTCCAGGGTGTAAAGTGTCCGGCCCTATGGCGTTGTTGGAGAGCTCCTGTGTGGTCAGCAAGGCCGGTCCTTCTTCCGCGTTGGTGATTTTGTAGTGTTGGTCGCCTTTAGTCACCCACAGTGTTCTGAGGGTTGCCCATCTGTAGACGAGGCCCGCTGCCTGCAGGGCAGTGGTCACATGCTGCATGCTCTTGCGCCATGTTAATGTGTCCCTGCACAGGTCCTGCAAGAAGGTGATTTGCTGTGTTTCGAAATTATAGGGCACCTTCCCTTTTATGTCAGTTATTAGGGCTATTTTGTCCGTCAGGGTTTGTCATCGTAAGATTACGTTGCGTGGGGCTGACTTGGCTGCCCGTTGCGGTTTGGCTATGCGATATATTCCATCAAATATAAAGTGTTTTGCCTGCCTGTTGGGAATGAGTGAGGCCACCAGGCGCCTGATAAAGTGGGGTAGTTCCTCCAGTGGCACCGATTCTGATATCCCCCTGATCTTAATATTTTTCCTCCTACCCTGGTCGTCTAGGATGTTTACTTGCCTGGAGATGTTGGCCTGTGCTGTTTGTGGCTGGGCGACTGTGTCTGTTAGTGAGTTTAGGTCTTGGCGCAGGTCTTTCACTTCTTGTTCTGTGGTCTGGGTTCGGGCCAACACCACCTGCACCTCTGCTGCTAGCCCCTTTAGGTCTGCTTGCCACATTAGTTGTAGGTTACCTTGGAGTCCCGCCAGCATGGCCTGGGTGTCCTGTTTTGTTGCTGGGGCTAGTCCACCGTTAGCTGGTATTTTTGTATTGACTGTGATGGCCACTGCTGTGCTGTGTTCTGAGTCTCCATCTTCAGAACTCTCAGGTGAGGCTGCCATGTTAGCCCGGGTCTGTGCGGGTGGAGGGTTTTGCAGCATGCTGCTTATGTCCCGGTGTGGCGTGGAAGTGCTTGTGGCTGGTTTGTGAGACCTCCGTCCCATTTCTTCCGATGTGTAGAAGTCTGCCTCTGTGAGCTGCGAGCTCCGTTCAAGCCACGCTGTCAGCTCCCTGATGAGGTACTGGTCGCTTGTGCCGTAGGCCCCCGGTCCCTTGGTGTGGCTTTTCGTACCCGACTTTTGAAAAAAAGGCATCTACGGGTTCAGCAGGGTGTCAGGAGGTTGTGCTTGTCGTTTGTTGTAGTCGATGGGCTGCGGGTGTGCCGTTATTTCATATTTTTTGCGCTGGTCGTGCGGAGCTCTTGCAAATGGCGACTGCTTCGTTGCGTCGTTGGCTCCGCCCCCCGTCAATCCTTCCTTAAATACCATCTATGGCTGTTCAGGAAAAGCATAAAGGGCACAAATAACCTTCAAACTGCAATTAATCAGCATCAATTGCAATACACGTTCTGGAGAAGGCTTACAGAGTTCTTGAGCATCCCTCAGATCCTCAGCTGACTGGAATGACTTTATGGGTGGGCTGGCTGTCTAATCCATGTATGGGGTATCGGTTGCAGGCCTAATTCTGAGTTTTGGGATTGTGTGAGCCTCTTTAGCATATGGTAGGCTTACATGCCGCTACTTTTGAGGGTACCCTTATTTCACCATCTCTGCTAGTGCTCCTATGGGGTCCAGGGGTCTTTAATCGGTGTTGCATGCTACACTCATAGCATGTTTATTTTTAACATGCTACACTGTTTTGCTCATAATTTTCTTACCTTTCTTAAAATGTGCAGTGGCAATGGCTCGGTTACTGTGATTGCCATTTACATGTACCTTTGTACCTGACATACTCTTAATGTGATAATGCTATGTTTTCACGTTAATGTGCCTCTTTCACGCACCTGATTTCTTTTCTGTAACCGTTAAACCAAAATAAAAAAGTTTTTTTTTTTTAAAGGGACATGTGAGACTTTTGTACACACACACAAAAAAAACAATTGTTGCCTCCAGGGGTGTTGCTAGGTGGAGCTAATAGGGTTTGGAGCCCAGAATGTACTCTTGAAAATCTCCCTGAAAAGGTCTACGTGCTATTCACAAGTAGTAACAAGATTGACAAGTCATTAAGAAGTTCTGGTCCATATTAGTTTAAGGATTAAACAACTCATCCTGTTTTCTGATATATGAGATATACATTCATTCCCACAACCGTCTTTACTCTGATTTAGTTGGAATTGGCATTACCTAAAAGGAGTCAGTAGATAACACTGTATGGAAACAGCGGTTCTGGATAGTATGACCATGACACTCTGGATACGAATGGAGACTAATCCGTGGATAATCAAAATAAAATGACGGGTATTAAGGCGGAATTAAGAAACAGAAGAAAAAGCATATTAATCTAATGTAGGAAAAGGATGGTAAGACAAGGGCTTAAAGGACACAAGAGAAGGTAGAGGAAAATCATACTAGGAGATAGAGAATTGGACCGTCACTCTTTAGTTTCACAATAAGGTCATGGCTACACCGAGATAAAAACCTGGATTACACATATACTACTCGTAATACATATCTGGCTCTGAGATTTATTTGACACTGCTGGTCCTGATGTGTGACAATTTGCCAAATCGGTTAAATGAAGCTGAAGTTATATTATACAGGATTATGTAAAGAGTATATTATGAGGGAGCCAAAAGACACATCCTAGGGGAAAGATTAGAAAGGAAGAGAAGAGATGAAAAGAGACACTCTCATCAAAGAGTATTTCACTTAAGAAAGAGCCGTTTGTATGAACAGCTGTTGTTTAGAGTACTACTGTATGGGAAAAAGATACATTCTGCCGAATTCAGACACATTTACACAGCCCACCCCACCACCAGGACCGCATTGCACTAAGTCTACTGAACTCTTACAGACAGAACATTTCTGACAATTAGGTGCTATCTTCTACCAGTTACCATTTAACATTTAAAATGATTTAAGAATATATACAACGCTAAAAACAAGCCCCTATGTAGTGCAAATACTGCAGTTAGTGAAAGTTACAAAAAAAGTGAAACAGTACTTTCCTTAAGTAGAGAGAGTAGACTTGATTTTGAGGACTGAGAACAAACAATGGAGCAGCGGCTCAGGTGAGGCAGACCAATGAGCCACACAATGGCACATCTCACTGCCTTCGACAAATCAGCAGCTAATGGGTCCTCTGCAACAAAGGAATGCATAGACTGTGCATCTTTGGTTGAGTCAGTCACTACCATAACATGACTGTGCTGTTACAGTGATACTGACCTAGTGTTAAAGGGATGCTCTGATTACCATAATCACTTTAAATGAATGTAGTGCTTTTGCGGCATAGATGCTCCCGCAGCCTTGCAAATGAGAGAGGCTGAGAAACAGCATTGGCAATCAATGAATATATTGATATAATTTCACATTCTAAACCCTCGCAAAATATTATCAACTTCTGGTTACTGTGTAGCCTATGGTAACAGGGATTCTTCCAAAACAGTGAGGCAATGATGGCTTGTGTAATTTCCCATGATCCAATACACAACCTAACAAAAATAATAAGAAAATAATGTGAGGAGTTATGGGAAAACTGGTCTAATTACATGGAAATTAAGATAAGTGACTTTGTGGACTTTTACTACATATCAAATCAACAGTAAATTGCAGGCATAAGAAAAAATATTCTAAATTCCCTCAAACGCAGCATAATCAGCATTTATTCTGGCTTAAAGTGGGACATTTCTGGAAACTGTTCAGTATGCATAAGATAAAAAAAAAATCACACACATTTCTTCAGTTTCACGTATTTTGCTGCTTCTGAAAACAGTGCATAGGTTAAGTCTTAAGAGAAATTGTTAGGGCCTTCATACAAACTATTTAAAGGGCTTCGAAATATGTGTGATAATTTATCCATGCCCTATATAGGTTCTTAGCTTTCTTAGCTGGGCTGTGAATTTGCAAACTTTAAATGAAAAACCCACACTAAGGTCCGGTAATACGGATATTAGCATCCTCTGTTGTTGCGTTTCCTTATATATACCATGATATCATTATTCTCTATGGGAGCCACTACCCACTACTGTTTTCAACCCTGTCTCTAATCCAGCTACCTCTAACCCAAGCTCTGCCTTTGGCCTGGTTTAAAGTGTTAAAGGCTATCTAACTCCCTATACATCTTCTTGAAACAGAACATTTTGTTCCAAACTTATGACTGTGTTTTACCAGCCGGCCGCTACTTGCCTGTTGGTATTGACCAAGTGTTTGGTAACTATATTAGCATTATTAGCTATAGGCTACAAACATTTATCAGCAATGGTGGAAACCTGGGGGTAATTTATAGCCTCTACAATCAACCAGCGATTACTAATAGCAATTGCTATTTACTGAAAAAATTGTAGGGGCGCATAGACAGTTATCATAAAGAGCTGAATAAGCCACAAGGAAGGAATGATTCTTGGTAATACCCAAAACTTACCCAGGGAGGCTAAGTCACACTGCAATTTATGTTATGAGACATTCCTGTTATTTTGGTGTTTTCATTTTAATTATTTTTGTGAAAAAGGTGGCATCTCTGCAAATACTACAGGAAATAGAAATGTAATTACCCCAGCTGGTGGCAACAGAACTGTTACGTTCTGCATGCAACTCCCAGCATCTTTGCATGGCAGGACCATTACCTGTATGTGTTATTGTGATAAACTCCCCTCTCCAAGTTAGTTTGCCATGAGCTCCTGGAGGCAGGGCTGGATTAACATAGGGGCTGATGGAGCTGCAGCTTACACACTACTCTTAGGTTTGCCACCTGACTGGTATTTAACTGGCACAGCCGGTATTTGAGGCTGCCTGGCTGTGCAGGTATTGCAGTAATACCAGCAATTCAAATGCAGGTATTTTTCTCAGTATAAATGGAGATTACTCTTCAATACCAGCACTGGCCAGTAGGGGGTCACTGTTTGTGGAGAAAGGCAGGGTGTGAGGAATTGACTCTGCTGGGTTTCGAACCCTGGTTTACATGGTGCAAAACCTCTTCCTTACCTGTACACCAGCCTACCTTTTGCAAATTTACCTAAGATCTGATACCATTGCTTGTAGAGTCAAGATTATCAGTGACAACTCTCTTCAGCGGTGTCTGGTCAGGTGTCTGGTTCTTGGCCTATAAAAGCCACTTCCTGTCTCTGTACCTTTGCCAGATTATTGTGGTTCCTGTACTCTCTAATCAAGCGTGTTCCTGTTTCTCCTTCCTGTTGCTGAATTTGGACTGTTTTGACTTTGCTGCTTCTCCTTCCCACTGACCTCGGCTTGCCTCACTACGATTATCATCTTTCTGTTCCAGTCTCCCATCTCTGCTTAAGACCAGAAGGCCACTCAAGGCTCAGGGGCTCAACCACCTGGGTAACGAGTGGCTACCTCTGGCAGAAAACATTGCTGATCTGGCTACTGGACTCCAAAACTTTGTAACATCAATATCATTACACAGGGATAGGAAGTTACAGCATATCCCTGCCTCTCTCTACTACTCACTGATGCTGGGGGGAGCAGCTACACAGCACAGAGAGTCCAGACAGCAGCTCAGGTAAGGCAGCAGGGAGACATGGGGACACTGAGACACTAGGGGACACATGGGGACACAGACACTAGGGGACACTGGAAGACCTGGGGACACTGAGACACTTGTGGACACTGGAAAACATAGGGACACTGAGACACTAGGGGACACTGTGAGACATGGGGATGCTGAGACACATGGGGACACTGTGAGACATAGGGACATTGGGAGACACTGAGACATTGGGACATGGAGACACTAGGGACATGTCTCCCAGTGTCCCTGTGTTCCCCAACCAGTGTCCCTAGTGGCTCAGTGTCCACATGGCTCCCAGTTTCCCCTAGTCTCCCAGTGTCTGTGTCCCCATGTCTCTCAGTGTTCCTAGTGACTCAGAGTCCCCATGTCTCCCAGTGTCCCCATGTCTCCCAGCCAGTGTCCTCAGTGTCCCTATGTCTGCCAGTGTCCCCAAGTCTCCCTGTGTGTGTCCCCATGTCTCCCAGTGTCCCCAAATGTCTGTGTTCCCATGTCTCCCAGTGTCCCCTAGTCTCCCAGTGTCTGTGTTCCCATGTCTCTCAATGTCCCTAGTGTCTTAGTGTCCCCAAATGTTTCAGTGTCCCCATGTCTCCCAGTGTCTTTGTCCCTAGTGGTTCAGTATCCCCATTTCTCTCAGTGTCCCCAAATGTCTGTGTCTCCATGTCTCCCAGTGTCCCCATGTCTGTATTCACAAGTGCCCCCATGTCTCCCAGTGTCCCCAAGTGTCTCAGTGCCCCCATGTCTCCTAGTGTCCCTATGTCTCACTGTGTCCCCTAGTATCCTAGTGACATGGGGACACACTGAGACATGGGAACAAGGGGAGAAATGGGGACACTGGGAGACTATGGGACCGTGTGACATGGGGACATTGACACTGTGATGCATAGGGACACTGAGACACTGGGTGACTTGCGAGACTGTGACACGGGGAGACAGGGAGACACTGGGAGCAATTCATCTATACAGCAGAATCAAAGTGTGAGTAGGTTGTTGGTGATTTTACAGCATTTTCTCTTATGTCACTCCTTGTGATTTACATCATGTGATGTCATGCATAACTAATTCATTATACAAATGGCTGGTATTTTTTTTCCAAGAAAGGTGGCAACCCTAACTACTCTTCACATATTCTTGCTTAAATGAACACTATATGGTCAGGAACACAATCATGTATTTCTGACCCTTTTATGAAAAAAACACCATCTAGCATCCCCTGACCCCCTCTTGCCTCCCCAAATATAGTAAAATCTTACTTGTATTCAAGTCTGCAGATTCTGGCTCTGCCTCTGCACTGACATCATCAGAAGTGGTGGTCTGAGCAAATTACAATGCTTCCCCATAAGATTGGCTGAGACTGTCAACTAGGCAGATCAGGGCCAGAGCAAGCAGAAGTCAAACATAGCCCTTGCCAATCAGCATCTCCTCATAAAGATAAATTGAATCAATGCATCTCTATGAGGAAAGTTCAGTGTCTGCATGCAGAGGGTGGAGACACTGAATGGCAGTGCTGCACATTAGGCAGTACTGCGCCAGGAAGCACCTCTAGCAGCCATCTAAGGAGTGGCTAGTGGAGTTATTTTCTCTGAAAAGACAGTGTATAATGCAAAAAGCCTGAAGGGAATGATTCTACTTACCATACAATAAGCTGTAGTTGTTCTGGTGACCATAGTGTCCCTTTAAGTTTGGAAGCTTTAGAGGGATGTATGGCAACACTTGTGTGGACTGGCTGACAATAAAATTAGATTAGGTAATGCAGACTTTGGTTTCTCTAACACTGTGGCATTGTAGCAGTACTTACCTTATCCGGGGGCCGGCCGAGGTCCTCCATTCCCACCGCGCGGCTCGCTCAGAGCTCAGATGAAGGCGGGCACTGACCGCGAGATGCGGTCACATGTCCCGCCTAGCTCCAAGAGCGCGCCTCGCGTCTCGGGCACGCTCTTAAATGGACAGTGGGAGCCAAAATGTAAAACGGTCTCCCATTGGCCCATACACTCACATTTTGGGGGCGTGGATATGACAGGGGCCAATCAAATTAAATGCTAGGGTATTTATACTTACCTCTCCCTTAACTCCCTGCCCTATCGTGGTTTCTGTTTCAGTTCCCTTTAGCGCTTGTTTTGTTCAGTTGTGATTTTTCGTATTTGACCTTGGCTTTGTATCTGACTCCGTTTTTCTCTTTATCCCTGTTTTGTCTTGTTTGCCGGCTTACTGATTACTGTGTACCAGGCCTTGGCTAGTTCTTGTTTTTGCTGTCTCTTTGTACCATTGACCTCGGCTCGTTCCTGACTCTGTCTTTCTCTGCTCTACTGCGAGTCCGGCCCTTCTAAGGTCCGGTAAGACGTATCTGCTCTATATTGTCAATTGTTGGACTAAATCTTGCGAGTTGGGGTAAACTACTGTGACAGGCATGTCCCCTTTCTTCTACACTCACTACATACACCTTTACTCTGTCCCAGACTATATACCAGGAACTTCTGCCGGCTAGTAAGACGATAAGGAGACAAGTGGATATGTGAGTGCTAGGGGACAGTCCTTAGAAAGCGTGGAGTAGGCGCATCATTTGATGCATTTATGTCAAGCTCAGGGTGATGCCTGCATAGTATGCCCTTAGTTGGACAGCCTGCATGATGGGCAGGCAGCCTGACATGCATTCATGCCAGGCTGGCCTTCCAATTCTTTGGACAAACATGCTCCCTTTTTGGGCATGTTCAACCCTTTTTGCAGGTCTGGTCACGTGATTCGCGTCAGTGGCACACCCTTTTACCCTGCCCATTGACTTCCTGCTTCACTGGACACTACTATTAGGGGGGATGGATTTACTTGAAAGATGAAAGCATAAATTAGAGAGAGATTAGTATAGAGCAGTGGTGGCGAACCTATGGCACGCGTGCCACAGGTGGCACGCCGAGCCCACTCTGTGGGCACGCGGCCATAGGTCGCCGCAGGGAGGGAGGGTGCGCTCCGCCGGCGCATCCATAAGGCGGCACAAGTGGCCGCCTTAGGGTGCACCGGCCCGGCGGGCGCAAAGCCGGAGTGACCAGCAGGAGGTGAGCGCAGAGCGCTCCCTCCTGCCAGGCACTCTGTGTAGTGTGGCCGAGCGCACCGCGGTACAGGAACTTATGTTTCCTGTACCCGGGCGGCCGGAAATGAAGTGCTCACAGAGAGAGCACTTCCTGTCCGCCGGGTACAGGAAACATAAGTTCCTGTACCGCGGTGCGCTCGGCCACGCTACAAGGTAGGAGCTCAAGGAGGGGGA
>OW240914.1:105442078-105620210 GCA_933207985.1 Pelobates cultripes
AGCCAGGTGTACAGGGAGCTCTGTTACTGTTATATTCTTCCCATTTTAAAATTTATATGGGGTGGCAAGAAAGCAAGAGTTAAAATGAAAGTTTTAGCCAGGTCAAGGCAGGACGGAGGATTGGGGTGCCCAGAAATCTTACAATGTTACCAGGCTAGCAGACTTTTTCATATAATGCTCTCACAAAACATTGCGTCAACTCAAGAAATATGGTACCAAATGGAAAAAGCTAAAACTGGGGTGGGAAATCTATCCTCACTATTCTGGGTTCTAGGCGTAAATCAAAAATGTATTAAAGATGCACAAACCAAATCTCAGATACTCAAAGAGTTAACGATCTGGTGGGACAAATTCACAACCAACATAGGACTCAGAAATAGAATAATAGACGCGCTCCCATTCTCAGATATGTTAGACAATATAAAACCAGACACCTGGATATCTGGGGGAATATGGTAATTCAAAAATATATTAGTGGAACATGAAATCAAACCCTTCAACCAGATTATGGAGGAATTTAACATTCAGCCCAGAGAAACTTTTAGTTATCTGCGAATCAAGAGTTTCTTAGCAGACCTCCTTAAAAACAAGTGGGAGAAAATCATTTACCTTATATACCTACTCGAACGAAAAAGTTATAAAAATCTACTAGCAAAATGTGCCAAAGTTATATATAGATGGAGACACAAAAAAACAGTAGAATTGATCAATAAATGGTAAAAAGAATTACAAGTACATATAGAAGAAGAGTGGATAAGCTCTCTAGATAAACTAAATAAATATAAACATTGCTTAAACCTTACAGAAACCCGATTCAAACTTTCAAACAGATGGTACCTAACACCGAAAAGCTATCAGACAGATGCTGGAAATGCAATACTTATGAAGGCATAACAAATTTTAAAGGGAATCAACACAGTAAAGGAGGAGACTATATTTAAAAGAAGAAAAACTACCACAACAAGAGGACAAAGTCTTAAATTAGAGGGACAAAGGTTTAAAAATAATATCAGGAAGTATTACTTTACTGAGAGGGTAGTGGATGCATGGAATAGCCTTCCAGCTGAAGTGGTAGAGGTTAACACAGTAAAGGAGTTTAAGCATTCTTGGGATAGGCATAAGGCTATCCTAACTATAAGATAAGGCCAGAGAATAATGAAAGTATTTAGAAAATTGGGCAGACTAGATGGGCCGAATGGTTCTTATCTGCCGTCACATTCTATGTTTCTATGTGTCTAAATAAATTCTGGAAAGAAGTAATTAAGGTCAATTCATCAATTAATGGAAATAAAATTAGTTCTTAAGCTTTAGTTCTTCCTAAACTTGAACTGGCCAAAAACCATCAAAAAAACACTAATGTTAACATTACATATAATCACGGCAGCTAAACTACTCTTAGCACGAAATTGGTAAACAGGCATAACTCCATGCACTCAAGAACAAATAACACAAGTTATATGGCAAGCAAGAATGTAAAGGGGTATCTTGACGAACCTAGTAAGTAGATATGCTCAAATAGAAGACTGGGATATATATGGATAAACAAAATGGAAATGATAACCCAATAAATATTACTGCAGAGTTAAAATCGCTCTTGTGACTCCTCTCCACTGGAAGTTTCCCCTGTTTTTCAGTGGATCCTCCTCTTTTTTTCTTTCTTTTGTTTTTGAACGTTACTCTTATTCCCCTCCCTTCCAACCTTAGTGCATAAAATTAACACAGGTAGAGTGCCCAGTCTCAGAGAGGGGAAGGACCAGACAAGAGGAGTGGAGAGGAAAGGAAGAAGAAAAAGAAAGCAACCCAAAACGGGCTGACAAATAGAATAATAAAACAGTTAAACTATACAGGATGTAAGAGGTTGTCTCTCTCCAAGAGCATATGAGTAAAGCAAATGTGATAGACAAGAATTTATAACATAAATAATCAATAGGTTTGCGGGGGGGGGGTGGAGGGGATCTGTGTGGGAAGGATTAGGGTGTTTAATAGAATATCATGATATATTTATGATGACAAGAGTACCAAGGCCTGAACTAGAGAAGCACCATCAAATTTATAAAAGGCAGGTACAGGTCTGAAATACAATCTTGTAAAAAAAAGAAGTGTTTTATTCTCTCAAATACCCCAAAACACATAAAGGGACTGGAGCCGTTGACCTTCCAGGCGGTAAGACTGTGTTCTATGACCAATGTGACAATTTCGGGGTGCTTGGGTCAGGTGATTGGGGTACTGACTGAGGAACTAACAACTACTGTCAGGTACAGGGCTTGTCCTACTTACGGGCTCTAGCACCACAGCCAATGATGCGTACATTTGTATATTTAGCTATCTACTTGTCTGATCAGGCACATTCCTACGTACTTGGAAACAACAGTTGTGGTAAATGTAAAGTTGCAATGTTACCAGGGTCCCTTCCCCTCCTTGTCCCTTTCTTTTCTGTACCACTCCCCTGTTACTTAGTGAAATGAAAATTTACAATGCAACAAGTTAACGGTAAATGTACATCACTCCAGAACATTACGGATAGATACTTATGTACTATATGTAAAGAGTGTTAAGTCACATCTTCTGCAATGTCATGCCTACATAGTTGAGATCACTCACATTGTCTAACGGCTGAATCGCCATGACAACTGTGTTATTACTGCTCAATTACCGTTATTCCCGTTCAATAACTGTTGTTTATTTACTGACTACTCAATGTGTGACAAATGTGTAATCCAAGAGACATGATGTACATTACTATTCTGTCTAAATCAATAAAAAAGATATATGATAAAAAAAAAATGATTTTGGCCCCAAGCAAGTGCAATAGACATTTACATCTCATTGGATATATACTCTCAGGATTCATCTCAAGTTTCCAGGCCTGGCCCAGAGGTGGAGATATGGCATACCTATAGAAACAATAAATGACCACCCACTTGTGTTCTAGGCCAACATCAATCCAAATATAAAATTTTGGTTTTATCTCCTCTTCTGTGCTTGCCTCGGAAATAATGATAACACTAATTTTCCATTCCATCGATATATCACACTTCTGACTTGTGACCTAATATAGAGGACATCACAATCCCTTCCAAACGGCTTAAGTTGCGTAAATCATGATTAGAATGTGCTTGTCCCATTCTAAATATAATACAAATGAGGCTTAATTATTAATCTGTGGGTAAGTATTAATGTTTCTTTTGGATGTGATACTGGAACACAAAGGATTTCTTGAAGGTAATGGGCATTAAATATCAAAGGACCCCATATCTAAGAGGGAATCTAGACATATGACAAATTAGAGAGTTAGTTTATATTGAAGGAGACTCAGAGGCAACTCACGTGTGCTTTTCATACCTTGCAGTAGCCTGGGTAGATCAAAAAGGGCAATTCATGTTGTAACCCATCTGACCTCTATCACATTCCTATATAATTTACATTAACCCGTTCTGACATCTGTCCACTATAATCAAATTGGCCCTTCCACCTCTACCAAGTGGCCAATTCATATATGCACTACACAAATGACATTAAATGACAATATTCTATAGTGAAACAATGAATTATGCACCCTTGCCGTGACACCGGGTACCATAAGATCTACACCGGGTTCAGTCCCATGGTGCTTGGAATGTTCATTTAAAACTGGTGTTGGAAGATTAAACTCCTACATTCTCATAAAATTCCCTGCCATTGGATCAGTTGTTAATCAATGTCATAAGCTCATAAAATTCCCTGCCATTGGATCAGTTGTTAATCAATGTCATAAGCTATTTGATATCTATATAAATTTGCTTTCCATGCACTTCAGAGATTTTAGTCAGCTGTCATGCAAATTTTTTGTGTTTCAGGGTATTTGAGAAAATCCCCTCATTACAGCCTTATGGGCTATCCACTGAGTGGCAATCGAGGTTTGTCAGTGTCCATGATTTTCAAAGTATGCGGTTACATAAGTTTTAAGTTTGAGAAGGTGCTCTGGGATGTCCAGGAGGCTTTCATTGAGGTGCCAAGATCCCCTGCCCTTCGCTGCGTGGGTTTTTTTCATGGTTATCAGAAGTGGAGGATGGTCTGACCATGTAATGGGCCCGATATGCATACTAGTTGCATGTGGCAGTGTTCTTTTATCAAAGAGACATAGGTCTATTCTGCTATAGGTCATGTGTACCGGTGAATAGAATGTATAGTCCTGCATCTAAGAGGATAAAGAGTCCTCTAGACATCATAGTAGTCTTGTAGTAGAGAGGTGAGATGGTGACTGAGGGATACTGAAGAAAATTTCGCCAATTTGCTATGGGCTCTCTGAATATCCAATAGTGGGTCTAGGGTGCAATTAAAGTTCCCGCATATGATCGTGTGCCCTACCTTGTAATGTTCTATTTTGTGGAAGGCCATTCTCAAAAAAGACTCCTGCGTATCATTAGGGGCATACAGGGAGACTACAGTTATTTGTAGGCCATTAAGGGATCCCGCTAGTATCAATAGCCTGCCATCACAGCTAATATACACCACCCGAGCAGGTCAGAACTCTTGCCACGAGGGAGTAAAGTACAAATTTTGGCTCAGTGTCAGAGCCAGCACCTCTTGCTGATGTGGGCTGTCACTCCTCAGCGCCTGATGCCAAGCTGGGCCACTTAAATGGGTCAAAGGGCTGGTAAATTGCAGGAGCTGGTCTTCCATGCGGACATGGCGGCTTGGCCCCGCCCCCCCAAAATCGAATTTTAATTGAGTCACCATCTTTCCTTGCCAGAGACCCCCTGGGCAGAAGTTTTACTTTTAAAACCTAAATGAGTAAGTAATTAGGACTTATGTTATTTTATTTTTGTTTTTATCTGTTGTTGGTGTTACTAATTTGATTTTCATCTATATTTTTGTATGCACTGTGACTATTTTTGTTCATAATAAATATTCCTTTACTAAGTTCTGCCTTTGTCTGGTAAAGAATCATGTTACCTGAAGAGACCAATTAATTAGAGTTTTGCAATTGCATAGATATTGTGCTAAATTTTATTTGGTGTTTTGTTTTATTCTGATTTACTTGGGAGACCAAGGTCCCATTTATAAACTGTCTTGGTGGTGACAAAGTTAAAATAGTAATATTTAAATTAATATAAATAAGTGTGGGTAGTGTTAAAGGGGATTTTTATCATTATTTCTGATCTAGTGCAGACAAATAATGAACTTTAACCTCTCACCACCATAGCTAAGTCACACACACTCTTGGAGTGGGGTGCGTTCGTTACACCCGGAGTGACCTGCTTAATTTTAGTATAGTCTGACAACTTATCTGGATACTTTGAGAATCTGGTTAGATCTTTTGAGCTAGGCATAGCCAAAAGATCGCATGGGTCGAAGAGGTAAGCAGCACAGAAAGCCCAGGCACTGGAAAAAGGCAAATAAATATATTTTTAAAATGTTATTGCACCTGATGTGGGGACTTCAATAAGGATTGGAACAAGAACACAATAGCAATAGGCATCTCCATGCCTGCTGCCAAAACCGCTAGAGTGCGCAAAAACTTCCAATTCCAATGGGCTGTGAGGTACCTGGGTGTCTGGATCACGAAAGATCTCTCCCAGCTATATGCGACGAATTTCACGCCACTACTGACCACGATACGAAAGAACCTGGTGGACTGGACATTACCACATATCTCTTGGTTGGGACGCATCACAGTAGTGAAGATGAACTTCTTTCCACTAGTCCTCTACCTATTCCAGACGCTCCGTTTCAGAATCCCAACCGTATACTTCACATCTCTCTGATCGTTACTGATAAATTATTTATGGGGCTCCGGAAGGCCTCGACTGCGATACCAGAGGCTGACAAAACCAAAAAACAGAGAAGAGGTTGGCAGTTCCCAACTTTCTTTTGTACTACCACGCAACCCACCTGCTCGAATGGGCTAAGGAAGGGGTGGTTAAGACATGGAAGGACGTTGAGCAATCCCAGACGGGCAGGCTCTTGACATGCCTTGGATGAACCCCAAGGCGGCCAGGATGAAATCGGGTCAGCAACCATGTGTTGGGGCCACTTTGGAGATATGGCATTGGATAGCACCTGGATTGGGCCTCTCATCATTTCCGTCCCCTCTATATCCTATCACTAACAATCCCGACTTTCACCGGGGAATGGAGGGTAGACCATATGCATGCTTCTTTCCTCACGGTCAGGTTCAAGTGTGTTCAAGGGGACATGAGCTCAAGACACTGCAGGACTTACTAGGGGGAACCACATGGACCTTCATACATACACTCATTTACAAACAGCTGAGCAGGTTCCTCATATAGATCCCCCAACGACCTGACATATACAGGACACTCACCTCCTTTGAAAGACTATGCGTAGACCCTGACCCGGAGCCGCATGCCATACCCCTTTTGTACTCTTTACTACACACACAACCGAACCTCTTAGCTCAGGGATATATGGTGAAATGGGAAGTTGACCTGGGTGAGACCTTTACCATAAACCAATGGGGAAAGATCTGCGATCTAGTACACCACTGCGCATTGGCTAGCAAAACTCAGGAAACGGCGTATAAGGTCCTGACACTCTAGTACAGAACGCCTCATCTCCTCCAGATGAATCCTGCTCTGGATGGAGACTGTTGGCGATGTCAAACCACATTGGGCACTTACTTGCACACTGATGGGACTGCCCCAAAAAAAGGTCCTTCTGGTCGGCGATTAACGACATCCTACAGATATTTTTGGGATAACCCCCACACTCTTCCGACTAGCCCCTTTTCTCTTGCACCATACCACCACCTTGACAGCTAGATACAAGAAATCAATGTCCTTTTGAATCTTAAACACAGCCGAACAGGTAGTGCCCCTCTGCTGGAAACAGGAGACATCCCCCTACTGACATTGTGGTTTGAAAAAATGGAGGAGCAGAGACGGCTCGAAGAACTGACGTTCATTGTCCAAGGAAGCGCCCAATCGTACACTGACATATGGACTCATTGGCTGATGGTCGCATATCACACTGACTTTCAGGCCCTGCTGACAAATAGGACAGGGGGCCCGGTGGGATGAGGGGTCTCGGGTTGCGAGCCACGCGCACTCCCCAGCCGGGGAAGAATGGAGGAGGTCTCTCTATTTCATTCACTCCAACCTCACTTTCATAGGATACCCAAGCCAATGGAGCAGTAAGGGACACCCCTGACACAGGCTGCGTTATTGGCTAGGGAATTGACCTGACTGGCGTTTAGATACAACCACCTTTTTATACCCTTGAAAATAAGGTTCACCGGAACGTGGCATCACTTCTGTTTAAGTAAGAATACTAAACTTGTACAATTTGCTTCATACTTGAATTGCGGACCTTGGAGTCCTTACTTATCTTTATGTTCCATTTTGCCATGCGCGGTTGTCGGATTTCAATTGTCATTAATGGAAAAACGGTTTCTCTGAGAATATCTGCATTACCTGCACATGTCCTGCTTTGACCACAGAGTCCAATAAAAATCTTATTAACAAAAACAATGGCATTAGGCATATAGATGTGTATTGCTAACACCATAGTGTTCCTTTAAGTAACAAAATGGAATTATTATTAAAAAAAAAATGTGTAAAAACAAATTACAGCTCAACTTGTAGGTAATTCTTTGTTTTTTTTACAAAGAATTTATCATTATTAAGAACTTCCAGTAACAGGGCTAGTTCAAGGAATGGAATGCGTTTCAAACTACTTTCATTAGGAAAGATATATTGGTTTTAATCATTTATCTGGTATAATGATCTATGTCTTACAATCATGTAAAAATAAAATACAAAAGCAAAATACGATAAAAGAACTTCACACAGCATGCTGCAGGCAAACCACAAGGACGTATTGCTTTATAGTTAATTTATCGCTGTAGAAATACCATGAAAAATATACATCTGTGTTTATATATTAAATACAGCTGTTTATGCTATCCCTATTTTAATACATATCTACTTATATCTTTATGAGTAGATGAGGAAGTTGATGTATAATCTTCTAGAGTATTATTTCTGGAAATTCTGAAAGTTCTAAACGTGTTTAGTCTGTTTTACTATTTTGTCTGTCTCCTCAGTGAGATGTACATTTAGTACAGTACTGAAAGTCGACTAACGTCTTCCAAGACCACAGACATAGGGTGAAGATTATACGTCTTTTTTTTGTTTTGTTTTTTCAGAGTTGGCTTTTTTTTTTATACAGGTTTTTGTGTTCTCCGACATTTACAGCCTGGTTGAATGGGCGCTGCTAATACCAAATCGCATAAAAGTTTTACAGTTATGCTATAATCATGACATTTCCTAAAAAGGTTTCAAAGAAGTCTCTTTTTAGGTTTTTCATTTTATTTTGCTCCAGAAGAAGGCACAATAAGCAAACCATTCAAATAGTTAATATGTGCTTCATGTCAATTAATTAACCTTTTAGAGTTCAAAACTGCAGATTACGGCCTATATTTAGAGTAATGTGGCCATTTGAGAGGCCATCAGGAGGGAGTATATGTACATTGTGTCTCAGCACCGGATATTGATATTTCCATGTTACAAAAGGGAATTTGAAATTGATGTGTAAAGTATATTGTAACGTTCTTCTGACTTGCTGTGTGTAAATCCTGTTCTGCTACGAGAAAGGAGTAGTCTAATACAAGTACTATGGGTTCATGCAAGATTCCTCGTTTTCTCCTGGGTTTTCCATAGGGTTATTCACTAGGTGAGAATTCTGTAAATTTCAAACTGAAGGCCAGAATAGCCAAACTAATAGCATAGCTGTCTTAGAGAATTAATGACACTTTGGCTAGATTGACCTTAAAGCGGATCTGTCACCATCCTTGTTCTTTGCATAATTTGCAAAGACTCCCAGTGCTGACATTGCCACTGTGGCTTAATGCCTGGGGCAGGCATAAATGTACTTACCTGAACATGTTCATCGTAGGCGCTACTATCTTCTTCTGTCTGCTCCTCTTCAGTTCCTGGTGCTTCAGATGACAGAAACTGATGTCAGTGCTGTACTTCCCACATGAGCGAGAGTACAGCATTGAGGTCTATGGAGGATCCCGCAAGACCACGGGATCCTCCATAGAAAGAACTTAATTCCCTTACAGCTGTCACTGGTGAGGGCTGTGGGAAATGAGAAAGCTTGAAGGTGGTAGCCTCTCAGGCCGGTGGGGAGATCAAAGATCTGTATTCAGCAGTCTGTATGTATGTATGTATGGATTGCATTTGTTGGAGGTACCAATAAATATAAGCTTAATTTTAGCAAAAATTAACATTTTTATTCCTGTCAGTTGTTGTGTAGGCAGGGCCCCAGTGCACTGGTTTGCCTGGGGGCCCATAATGCTGTTAAGATGGCACTGTACAGAAGAAGGTAGTTGGTTGGGGGTCCCTGTCTTTTTATTTTTTATTTTTTTTGAAGAGTGACTACTCTACGAATTGTGTACCACTTTCTGCTGCCCATGAGGGGCTATTCTTTAACTTAATGCAGCCTTTTAAGGCTGAGCCACCAGGTTCCACTGACCAGAAGAAGCCGAGCTCGAAGGAGAGAGGGGAAAGTAAATGGAATCAGTGTGTGTGTCTGCGTATCTGTCTGTATGTCAGTGTGTGTATCTGTATGTGTCTCCGTGTGTGATTCTGTATGTGTGTACCTGTGTATCTGTATGTTATCGGTATGTGTATTTGAAGGTGTGTCAGCAGGACCGGCCTAAGGTGTTCAGGCGCCCTATGCGAGACAATCTTGTGGCGTTCCCCTCGCCATCTTTGTTTGACCCCCTCTAGCCAATTTCAGGCACATCCACAATCTGTCGCCTGCACTCCTTCAACAAAACCCTGCCCCCTTCATCAGCCCCCTGCCCCCCTTATCATCAGCTTCCTGCCCCCTTTATCAATAGCCCCCTGCCCCCTTCAAAAAAATGCAATTGTTATATATAAACAAAACAAAAAAAACGCAACAAGGACAAGCACCTACATTAAAGGCTGCTGCTCCCTGGATCCAGCTGTCCGTTTTTCCCACTCCGCCGACTCCCCGACTGAACACCTGCCGCCCTGACACCCACTGAGCGGATCCTTCCGACGTCGCGCCCCACCTTCCTCCTCCACTCCAATTCGGGCCGGTTTGTGAGTGACTGACTGCGAGCTGTCAGCCACCTATTGCCCCAGTTGCCATGGTGCCCTGTGCGGCCACACAGCTTGCACACCCCAATGGCCGGCCCTGGTTACAGTCACACACAAAGGCAGACAGTCAGGAACAGTTACAGCCAGACACAGTTACACAGGCAGACGGTCACACACACACACAGGAAGACACTGTTACAGTCACACACAGAGTATAGTCTCACACACACACAGGCAGACAGTCACAGACAGAGTACAGTCACAGGCAGACAGTCAGACACTGGTACAGTCACACACAGAGTACAGTCACACACGGAGTACAGTCTCTCTCACACGCAAACACAGGCAGACAGTCACACACAGAGTACAGTCAGACACAGTCTAACACAGTCTCACACACACAGGCAGACAGTCACACACAGAATACAGTCTCACACACACAATTACCTCTTTGCCTTGTGGCTGGAAGGGAAGAGTGGAAGCAGGGATTCTTTTCTGTGCAGCAAGTACCTGGAGTTTCAGTGAACTGCAAGCTCTGCCCCAGCGGTAAACTCCGCCCCCGCTGTTATGTAAGCCCCGCCCCTTTACTTTCATAGTCCCCGGTGGGAATAATGAATCCTCCACCCGGGGACTTCCTTTAGCTCTGCCTGCACTCACTTGGCCATGTGCGAGCTGTGTTGGCCACATGGCACCCCCTGCTCCATGACGCCCTGTGCAGCCGCACAGCTCGCACGGCCCTAAGACCGGCCCTGCGTGTCAGTATGTCAGTATGTGTATCGGTGTGTCTGTGTATCTGCATGTGTGTCAGTGTGTGTTATGTATGTGTGATGTGTGTCAGTGTGTGTATCTCTGTGTCTGTGTATCTGCATGTTTCAGTGAGTGTATTTGTGTGTTGTCAGTATGTGTATCTGCATGTATGTCAGCGTGTATATGTGTATGTCTGTGTATCTTCTCTTTTTCCAGTATTTTTTATGCATGTGGGATGTGCATCAGGGTGTGTATCTGTGTATCTGCATGTGTGCAAGTGTGTGTATCTGTGTATCTGCATTTGTGTCAGTGTGTTATGTATGCGTGTCATTGTGTCCATCTGTGTGTCTGTGCATCTGCATTTGTGTCAGTGTGTGTATCGGTGTGTCTACGGTATGTGTGTTAGTGTGTATCTACATTTGTGTCAGTGTGTTTATCTGTATGTGTGTCAGTTTGTGTATCTGCGTGGCTGTGTATCTGCATGTGTGTCAGTGTGTGTTAAGCATGTGTGTCAATGTGCTTTTCCACGGGTGTCAGTGTGTGTATCTGTGTGGCTATGTATCTGCATGTGTGTGTTAAGTATGTTTTTCAGTGTGTATTTGCATGGGTGTCAGTGTGTGTGGCTGTGTGTCTACTGTATGTGTGTCAGTGTGGTTCTGTGTGTCTGTCTACCTACATGCATGTCAATGTGTGTTCATGTATCTGTATATGTGTGTCTGTGTACCTACATGCATGTGAATGTGTGTTCATGTATGTGTATCTGTGTGTCTCTGTACCTACATGCGTGTCAATGTGTGTTTATGTATGTGCATCTGTGTGTCTGTGTATCTGCATTTGTGTCAGTGTGTTTATCTGTGTGTCTACGGTATGTGTGTTAGTGTGTTTATCTGTGTGGTTGTGTATCTGCATGTGTGTCAGTGTGTGTTAAGTATGTTTGTCAGTGTGTATTTGCATGGGTGTCAGTGTGTTTATCTGTGTGTCTACTGTATGTGTGTCAGTGTGTATCCATGTACCTACATGTGTGTCAATGTGTGTTTATCTATGTGTATCTGTGGGTCTGTGTATCTCCATGCATGTCAATATGTGTTTATGTATGTGCATATGTGTGTCTGTGTATCTATGTGTGTATCTGTGCATATGCATGTCTGCATGTGTTTATGTGTAACTGTGTGTCTGTGTATCAGTATGTGTGTCAGTGTGTGTATCTGTGTGTCTCTATATCTGCATGTATGTCAGTGTGTGTATCTATGTAGCATGTGTGTCTGTTTGTGTATCTGTGTATGTGTGTGTGTTTATCACAGTGTGTGTGTGGCAGTGTATGTGTATATGTGCATACATTGTTTCATATTGAAACACCAACACTACACACAAATACACCCTTGCATTCAAACAGTAACACTACATACAAACATCAACACTACATATAAACACATCCTTGTATTAAAACATCAACAGTGTATATAAACACACCCCTGCAATAAAAAACCAACACTACACATAAATTCGTGCTTGCATTCAAACACCAGCACTACATACAAACACATTCCTACACACATACTCCATACAAAAACATGCTTATATTCAAAAACACAAACACTCCTTAGTGCTAAATACAACTCTGTAAGGATGGGAAAATAGTAGAGCACCAGCTGGCAAAGCATTGTTGGAGTTGTACGACAAATGGGGATCTACCTTTTTGGCCACCCTTGCAATAGGTGGGACCAAAAAAATTATTGCATCAGGGCCCTCTCTGCATTAGTTCTGTCACTGCACAGTGTTCTATTCCCTTAACAACCCTCACTTCTTTGTTTTCTATATCCAGCAATGCAAACAAAGAGGATGATAATGAAGTGGACATACTTTTGCTGCAGTAGAATAATTTAGGTAACTATCAGCCTTTTGTTGGGGTTCTTTATTGCACTAGTGATAAACTGATGATGTTGGTTGACATGGAAAGTGATGTTCTGTGCTCGTTGGTTGTTTAATAAGAAAGGTTTACCCACACATTCGAGACATAAATCTTTTGAGAAGGTTGTGACAAATATAATAAAAATACCATAATTTTGTAGCTTTTATTGAATCCTCATTAAACCAAGCTCCTTTAATACAGAGGATATTGCTTTAATGTTTGTGATGTAAGTGGGGTTCCATACACTGCTTTCCAAGGTTTCTGGAAATAATTCAGTATTGTAAAGAGTTAAAAAGTGCACAAGATTCCCAACGCCCACATATTTCACAAGCTAATGCTATGGATGACTGTTAGGCAAAGTGTAATCAAGGATGTAATATTTAGTTTGAAATAGAGGTAAGAAAATCAGAAATGCACATGAGGAGAACTCATCAAGTCTGTGCATCAAACCTGAAAAATGACCTTCATCTGTTTCATGACAAGGACATCATTATACTTCTAAAAAATGTCAATTATATTTTTAAGTATTTTTGTTCTACCATATTTATTTTACATAATACACCTACGCAAATTATATAACATTTGGAATGATCATGCTTCTCTGCATCAGCAGTGTGTCTGTCTTTCTCACTCTCTTTGTCTGCATGTCTGCCCATTATATATAGATTGTTACAATTTGGACAAAATTAATTAGCTGAAGAAAATAATAATCACTAACTAGTGTTTAACTAAATGTCCAAAATTCAGTGATGCCCAATGTGCATATAGTTCTAATGTTGTTTTGATGTAACTACAGAACCAGACGTGCATGTGCTCTGAGCTGGTAAAATGGTCCAATCAACTGCTCTGAAGTATTTGATTGGACTTCGTGACAGCTGCTTTGCCATCAGACAGGAAGTTGATTTCAGGCAAGTTTTAGCTTAGCTTTAAATCTTTCTTGTTGGGTTAAGGGAGGTGGACCTAAATAACAATGCCCAATAAGTCATAATGCATTAAAAAACTATAACGTGTTGATGTAACCATTTAAGTCTACCTTTTTATAGCATGGGCTGAGGCCAGCAGGGGAGATCACAGGATCTCCCCTGTCAGCCCCTACAGGGCCAGTGCTATCCGAGCGCGGTCCCTGCTGTATGCCTTCATGGGCCAGTGGGGAGATCAAAGATCTCCCTCACCATTCACAGGCACTTTACTGGGCAGCCAGGAGGTAGGAGGGAGGAGAGAGAGGACTCGGGAGCTCTATTTAGCAGCTCCTCCAGGTCCGTCCTCTCACGAGGTTGGAGCATTGACACGGTTACCACACACACACACTGCACACTTCACACACACACTGTACCACACAAAACACAGTAGTGCATCCTTCATACATTGAACCCCTCACACAGTGCTTACCACACACACACAGTAACTATCTCACACACAAAAACACACACACTGCACCCCTTACACACACACACATTATGCCTCATACAGACTACACCACTTACACACACTACATTCGTTGTAAACACTGGATCCTCTACACACAAGAGATACCCTATAGACACACACTGCACAACCTACACACACTACATTTCTTACATACATACTCTGGATCCCCTATGCACAGACTATATGCTCTACACTCAAACATGCACATTACATTCCCTAAACACACACTCTCTACAATACACACACTACATCACCTACACACACACATATACTACAGTCTCTTTGCACACACTTGTTACGCCCCCTATATATGCACTCTCTCACACTCTTAAGTCCCTAGCCACACATATTACACCACAAACACATCACAACTGAAACCAACCAATTCACACAAAAAAACCACACCGCAATCAGTGCACTCTACAAACACACAGTCCCACAAGCAGCCTCCACACACATGCACAATTCACTTTCCTTGCCATTTTGTCCTTTGGTATCCCACTTATGGAGACACCAGAGACATAACAAATACAGGGCCTTTTTCTCATGCTATAGCTCTTCAGCAGAGCTCTGCGCATAGGCTGCCCTGGAAGAGCATTGAACCAACATGCTTTGAGAGGGGGCGTGTTTATCATTGGTGATTACAAAATGCCACCTCTCTGGCCCCGTCCCCTCTGTCTGGGCCACTGTGATTCAAAAAGGCCCATGGCTGAATTTTTTTCTCAGGCCAGGCCTAGTTTAGAGCCATATTGCTGAAAAAAAGTATTGCAAAAAGGAAGAGCTTAAGTCAGCTCCATTTCCAGGGTCAAGGAGGAAGGTGAGTATTTTCTTTGACACAGTAAATGGAGCTGACTTAAGGTCCTCCTTGGGTCAAAGAAGGTGAAGCTTCAGAAAAATAAATAAGACAAATTAGTCCCTACATCAGATAGGAAGAAAAGAAGAACAGATTCTGAGAGAGGAAAAGAAGAGGAAACAATAGGAGAAAGGTAAGTTTTGCATGACAGTGATGCTTTAGCAGGATTACGTGTTATTAAATCACAGTCATTATATATGGCAATACTGTATGAATAAGAATGTTAAAAATGAATGAAAAACAATATCATGAAATATCATGTAATAGTGCACATTTTTCAAGGGTAATTATAGAAACATAGAAACATAGAAACATAGAATGTGACGGCAGATAAGAACCATTCGGCCCATCTAGTCTGCCCAATTTTCTAAATACTTTCATTAGTCCCTAGTCTTATCTTATAGTTAGGATAGCCTTATGCCTATCCCACGCATGCTTAAACTCCTTTACTGTGTTAACCTCTACCACTTCAGCTGGAAGGCTATTCCATGCATCCACTACCCTCTCAGTAAAGTAATACTTCCTGATATTATTTTTAAACCTTTGTCCCTCTAATTTAAGACTATGTCCTCTTGTTGTGGTAGTTTTTCTTCTTTTAAATATAGTCTCCTCCTTTACTGTGTTGATTCCCTTTATATATTTAAATGTTTCTATCATATCCCCCCTGTCTCGTCTTTCCTCCAAGCTATACATGTTAAGATCCTTTAACCTTTCCTGGTAAGTTTTATCCCGCAATCCATGAACCAGTTTAGTAGCCCTTCTCTGAACCCTCTCTAAGGTATCAATATCCTTCTGAAGATACGGTCTCCAGTACTGTGTACAATACTCCAAGTGAGGTCTCACCAGTGTTCTGTACAATGGCATGAGCACTTCCCTCTTTCTACTGCTAATACCTCTCCCTATACAACCAAGCATTCTGCTAGCATTTCCTGCTGCTCTATTACATTGTCTGCCTACCTTTAAGTCATCAGAAATAATCACCCCTAAATCCCTTTCCTCATATGTTGAGGTTAGGACTCTATCAAATATTCTGTACTCTGCCCTTGGGTTTTTACGTCCAAGATGCATTATCTTGCACTTATCCACATTAAATGTCAGTTGCCACAATTCTGACCATTTTTCTAGTTTACCTAAATCATTTGCCATTTGGCTTATCCCTCCTGGAACATCAACCCTGTTACATATCTTAGTATCATCAGCAAAAAGACATACCTTACCATCAAGATCTTCTGCAATATCACTAATAAAAATATTAAAGAGAATGGGTCCAAGTACAGATCCCTGAGGTACCCCACTGGTGACAAGTCCAAGCTTCGAATATATTCCATTAACTACAACCCTCTGTTGCCTGTCACTCAGCCACTGCCTTACCCATTCAACAATATTGAATCCAAACTTAAAGATTGCAGTTTATTGATAAGCCTTCTATGTGCAACAGTGTCAAAAGCCTTACTGAAATCTAGGTAAGCAATGTCTACTGCACCACCCTGATCTATAATTTTAGTTACCCAATCAAAAAATCAATAAGATTAGTTTGGCATGATCTCCCTGAAGTAAACCCATGTTGTCTCTGATCTTGAAATCCATGTGTTTTTAGATGTTCATCAATCCTATCCTTTAACATGGTTTCCATCACTTTCCCCACTACTGAAGTAAGGCTTACTGGCCTATAGTTGCCCGACTCCTCCCTATTACCTTTCTTGTAAATGGGCACAACATTCGCTAACTTCCAATCTTCTGGGACTACTCCTGTTAACAATGATTGGTTAAATAAATCTGTTAATGGTTTTGCTAGTACACCACTAAGCTCTTTTAATAGCTTTGGGTGTATTCCATCAGGTCCCATTGACTTATTTGTCTTTACTTTTGACAGTTGAAATAGAACCTCTTCCTCTGTAAACTCACGTGTAATAAATGACTCATTTATCCTTTTTCTCAACTGAGGTCCCTTTCCTTCATTTTCTTCTGTAAATACAGAACAAAAATATTCATTGAGGCAGTCAGCCTGACCTTTATCCTCTTCTACATACCTTCCTTCTTTTGTTTTTAATCTAACTAATCCTTGTTTTACTTTTCTTTTCTCATTTATGTATCTAAAAAATGTTTTATCCCCCTTTTTTACTGACTGTGCTATTTTCTCTTCTGTGTGTGATTTGGAAGCTCTTATAACTTGCTTAGCCTCTTTCTGCCTAATCTTATAGATCATTTTGTCTTCCTCACTCTGGGTTTTTTTATAATTCCTAAATGCTAACTTTTTGTTTTTAACTATTTTGGCCACATCTGCGGAGTACCACAGTGGTTTCTTGAATTTTTTGCTTTTACTGACAAGCCTAATGCAATTTTCTGTTGCCTTCAATAGTGCAACTTTTAAATAATCCCATTTCTCTTGGACTCCATTTAAATTGCTCCAGTCTGATAATGACTCCTCTACCCATATTCTAATTTTAGAAAAGTCTGTTTTTCTAAAGTCTAAAACTTTTGTTTTTGTGTGGTGTGACTCAGTCACTGTTCTTATATTAAACCACACTGACTGATGATCACTGGATCCTAAACTTTCACCTACAGTAATATCTGATACCAAATCTCCATTTGTTAACACTAAATCTAGTATGGCCTCTTTACGAGTTGGCTCCTCAACAACTTGTTTTAGAGACAATCCCAGTAGGGAGTTTAGAATATGTGTGCTCCTGGCACAAGTAGCTAATTTTGTTTTCCAATTTACATCAGGAAGATTAAAGTCACCCATGATGATAACTTCCCCCTTCATTGTCATTTTAGCTATTTCCTCAACTAGTAGATTATCTAACTCTTCAATTTGTCCTGGGGGCCTATAAATCACACCTACACGAGTTACTGTGTGATTACCAAATTCTAACGTAGCCCAAACGGACTCTATGTTTGCCTCACTAACTTTTATTAGGCTAGATTTTATGCTATCCTTCACATACAAGGCCACCCCTCCCCCTTTCTTGCCTTCCCTATCTTTCCTATATAAAGAGTACCCTGGTATTGCTATGTCCCAGTCATTTTTCTCATTGTACCATGTCTCAGTAACAGCGACTAAATCTACGCTATCAGTTGCCATTATTGCCACAAGTTCATGGATCTTATTCCCTAAACTGCGAGCATTTGTAGACATGACTCTAAGCTTATCATTTTTAAACACACTTGCTACAGGCACCTTCTGTCCTTGTTTTGGGGGACAATTGGATTGATATTTTATCACCCTTTTGCCCCCCCCCCTCCTAGTTTAAATACATCCTAGCAAAACCTCTGAACTGCTCACTGAGAACATTTGTTCCCTTTTGAGAAAGATGCAAACCATCTTTTTTGTAAAGCTTATCTCCATTCCAAACAGAGCTACCATGAGAAATAAAGCCAAATCCTTGCTCCCGACACCATTCACCAAGCCACAAATTAAAGTCCCTAATACGCATCCGCCTGTCGTTCTGAGTGTTATGCACAGGTTCTAGTATAATTTTATTTTAATGACAAAAATCCTAGCCACAGTGGATTATACAGTTACTTGAAAAGTCTCTTATAATATAAGTCTTGCATGTCATGAAAGCAAAGTGAGTGCTGGGACTTTGACTCTTTGAGCCAGTGCTATATTTTTTCTCTTGATTGCTTATATATTATAGTTGTTGTTGTGAATCTCTTGCCTAATGCATATTTCACTAACCATGAACATGACCATCACCAGAAAGGCAAGCATGAGTTAAGGAATCATCTGGTTCCAGGTGACTTCTCTTTGGTCAAAAACACATAAAAGAAAAGCTAACTTCAAAGTAACAGAACTTCAAAGAGTCCAAATTACAACCAAATAAAAAAAAAAATACATAAAACATAGCGCAACCAGAAAGAATCCAGCATATGCACTATTGCTTTTATCATCCATCACAGAGTTGTGTATAAGAACTCTTGAGGGGCCAGACACCAGGGCAAAGACATCTAAACTTTTTCCCTTACAAAAAAAATAATAATCCTTGAAAAGTAGAGTAGGGTATTTCTCCCTGCGTGTGTATATTCCTTCAAGTACTTCTACTAGAATAAGTTTATGCTTATATTGATAGTTAATGATATTTGGCAGGAAACATGGCCTCAATTCAGGGCGTGCTCTTCTTCAAGACTAAGATGGAGCCCCCTGTACCCTGTCTGAGTACATCTGCCAAGCTCGCTTCCTAATTGGAACCGGGAAACCTGAAGCGCTTCTGCCTTAGTCTCCGCAGCTTCTTCTCCTTTTGGAGCCCTTCTTCTAGGCAGGTATCACCCCCCTTGCCTATTACTCAGCAGCTTTCCTTCCAGGCAGGTATCGTCCCCTCTGCCTATTCCTCTGCAACTCTGCTTACAGTGATTGCTATTGCCTTTACAAAGACACTTGCGGCACTCAGGCCTAGCTCTCTGGATTAATCCCAGGGCTAGAGGGATCTAGCCAACAGGTCCAAAGACTATGCCATTGGGATGCCTAAAAATTCACACAGGACTCCCATTTCCAAAAGGAACTAACATGCAGTACTTTAACGGGACTAGCCCATATGTTCATTACACTTAGATTGCTGTGACAACTTCCATAAAATACAATAACCAAATCATAGCAGGCAACATACGGTGATTTATTATAACACAATTACATATTTAGAAAGGGGTGGGGAAGACAATATTTAACACAAAATATCGCTCCTGCATGCAGAATTAGTAATATGCAAATTTACCTGAATATGCAAATTAACACACCTTGCTATTCATGTAGTGCATATTGCTGTTGCTAACAACAGAGGGCTCTATACAGGCTCCATAGCCAAATCCACTTAGTTGGTAACAAGCATCAGCAGGACAGGAGAGCACACAAAACAATTAACAATGAACACATTATAAACACCATGCACCTACAATGGGCACAAGGTGACTTAGACATAGGAGCAATTTAGAAACCTTTGTTAAGTGTCCTTCTGCTCCCAGTGATGGTGACTACCATCACAAAAACCAACTAGGTGGTTGCAGAAAAGTGCCCGTCCACAATGTGTGTGTGAAACTTCGGCTGCATAGAGAGATTGTAACATCTGCTCCTTGCAAGTTGCAAAGTATTGAAAGGTCTCTAGCATTGGTCATGTGTGTTGTACTTGTCTCAGGTGGCCAACACAGCACAGTAGGTATTGAGACAGTGCCAGCCTCATTGTTGCCACAGTAACCCTAGATACAGAGCAGTGATGTGATGTTGAGATTCTAGTGAAGATCACAATGTTTTAGAAAATATTGTATCAGCTGTCATGTAAACATATTAATGTAGTAATCTATACAGCAAATAGAAATTATTATTGGTATCGGTATTTATATGGCGCCAACATATTACGCAGCGCTTCACAATATATATATATATATATATATATTTAAATTCTTTATTTTATTTGTGCAAGGGTTCAACACATCATGCTTACAAGCGCTTCACAATATTAAAGAATAGAAAATAATATTCTTTCTTTTATTCACTGATGCTCATCATTCAGCATTCTTCAAGCCCATCTTGTGGCATCTCTCTACAGCAGATCACGGTAATATTAAGTGTGTTTGAGTCTATAACAGAACCCCGCAGCAATAAAACCCAGATATTGTGTTGTGTGTATAGTGTATATTAGAGCCCTCAGTACCGTGCAGTTTCATTCTATAAATCTGTCATTACATTGGTGTCACTTTAAGGTATGCACTGCAATGAATGGGTTAACTAATGCATACGGTATTTTTTTTGTAGCAATCCATGGAATAAGTATAATTAGCAGCAGCTTACAGTAGCGTCACCTGGCAGGCAGCTGTATCCTATGGTAATGTGCTGCCAGTGCATCACACACGGCAGACATTACTCAGCTCTTCCACATGGCCATTATCTGGCCATGGCTGGAAGAGTCTTCCAGCATAGCAGGGATATTTACAGTCCTTGCTTTTGTTCCAAAGACTTGCTTGAAAAAAAATGATCTGTGAAAAAAAATGCAGTTACCAGTGTCATCCACTAGTAGGAGACATAGTAATCTCAGAATACAGTTTTCACTCTGCAGACAATCTAGGAATAGATTCACTAAACTGGGATATGTGAAGAATTGATTAGGGGATTGCAATGTGTTGGTCAAAGTAAAAAAAACGCTACAAAATTCTAGTTCAATTATTTATCTAACTGTATTTGACAAAAAATGTACAATACATTTAACAAATCTCCACAAACCCAGTTTAATTAACAAAATACCACATTTTTATAACACTACGTATAACGTACTAATCAGTTAACCTATGACAAGAAGTCACACTCTTTGGAATATATTGCAGGCAATAATAATATATGAAAACAATCCCTGCATCTGTTCCACATGCTCCATACAATATTTGTAGAAATAAAATGAAGTTACAACAAATATTGTAAGGTGAAGGTATACTTTAGGGACAGATAATATGCATTATACTTGATTTAAAACAGTGGTTCTCAATGCCCAGATCAGGATCCCAAATCAGTCTCCCGACTCCCATACTATTTCAGTGGGTCCCCAAAGTCAGAACAAAGATATCTTCATTAAGCCCCAGGAAACTGCCCACAATAAACTGCTTTCCCATAATAGTGGACAGCCCTTTCATATTTTCAATAGTGTAATGAACATGTTTTGCAAAACTTGTTAAATATTATTTTACAATAGGAGAATTGGGTCACTTAGTTTGTTTCACAACTGAAACAACATCAAGCTAATACCATGGATGTAATCTGGATCTCTTTCAAAAGCAGTTTAGAAGTGCTGGTATAAAAAAATTAAAAAGCATCATCACAAATAACACTGCTTCTTACGGAACCCCAGAGGTGATAGGTCAAATACTTATATTTTATAGAGGCTGAATTAACCCTCAATGAAAACTGCTATGTTTTCAGCTGCAGGGTTAAAACTAGAGGGACCTGGCACCCAGACCACTTCATTGAGCTGAAATGGTCTGGGTGTCTATAGTGGTCCTTTAACACTTTCTACTAACTTGTCCGCACAAGTTACCTATGTCATGGGGAGCAATGCCTTGGCTTTGTTAAGTGCCTACCTCTCTCCCCGCTGCCTTGGCCTGTTCCGGTCCAACATGATACAAAAAATGGAATTGGGGTTCACCTCGAACATGCATTTGTCAGCAGTTGTACTGCCTAGAAAAATTAAATTTAAACAAAGTACAGATTAATGAACAGCGCACACACAAATAAAGTTTAAAATGTTTACAAATTAATTAAAATCACCTATCTAAGCAACCAAATATGGGGATTAACTTCCAGCACATGGACATATTTTGTTAAGCCCATTATGTCACAGTACCCCAATATTGGAGTGTCCTATACTAATTTTACATGGGAGACAAGCAACTACTTAAATAATGCTAGTGCTAGAAGAATATGACTATACTTAAGTGGCACTGTCACTGTCTGGGGACTTTGCCAAATTTGCAAAGTCCCCCCGTGGTGACATCACCGCATGTGGTCCAGTGGCCACAGGTAAAGATGAGTTAACGTACCTGAACCAGTACCTTGCGGGTTCCGCCACCTTTCTTGCACTGCTTCTCTTCAACTCCTGGCACTTCAGCTCCAGGAGCCGATGTTACTGCTGTACTCTCGCACATGAGCGAGAGTACAGCATTGAGATCTATGAGGGATCCGGCAAGACCACTGGATTCTCCATAGGCAAAGTCAATTCCCTGCAGCCGTCACTGGTGAAGGCTGTTGGGATTGACTGTTAGACTCCGTCCTCAGTCTAAAAAAGTCAGATGGAGGAGAAATACAGAAACAAAGAAGTCCCTACTTTGTCTCTGTATATCGCTTGACTGGATTGGAATTTAAGTGATATTCCAACACAGTCAAAATGAGTATTTCATAAACATTCCATCTATGAAATGCTCATTTTTCAGGGTGTGACAGTGCCGCTTTAAAATACATTTAATCAATTGTAGGTGCATTGTTAATATATTTCAAAGAACGTGAATAAAAACAATTAAAAAAATATAAAGTCCTCAACTAAATAATTAAAGTATGCTCTGAATTAAATAAATATTGCTAAAGTGATATTGCTATCCAAAACCTCCTCATTATACTTTTCTGTGGTCACCTCCAAAGGGTCATTTGTGTGGGTGTGCTGTTCCTTAATCTGTAGGCAAAATGGTGTCTGACCCCCTGCAATGTTGAGGCCCAGACAGGGACTGGAGCAGGCTGAGGCAACAGGGAGAGAGATAGGTACTTAACACATCCCTGGACCTGCTCCCCATGATTTAGTTAAAGAGACACTATAGTCACCAGAACCACTACAGCTTCCTGCAGCCTTCAGCCTTTTCAGCAAAAAAAGGCAGTGTTTACATTGCTGGCTAGTTACACCCCTTGTGGCAGTCACTCCTATGGACTCTAGAGGTACTTCCTGTGTAGTGCTGCACAGCGTGCAGCACCTACCTTTAGTGTCTCCACCTTCTGCATGGAGGTGCTGAACATTCCCCACAGAGATGCATTGATTCAATGCATTTTTATGAGGAGATACTGATTGGTGTAGCACTGCCTTTTGCCGCTCATTCGCAATAGCCTTCTAAAGCTGTCCAATGGGAAAGTATAATTGGCTGAAAACATCAAAATTGATATGAGCCACAAAGGCGGAGCCAGAAAGGGACCAGCAGTGGCAAGACCTGTGTGGCATTTATGAAAAGGTGGGTAAAATCACCTTTAATCTCTGGAGAGAGGTGGGCCAAGGACCTAATGTTGCTTTCCATCACAGTAGTGCCAAGAATACATTTGTATTTCTGACACTATAGTGTTCCTTTAATTTGTGAACATAATTTAGCAGATCATACACACAAGTTAACTATATTGTGGTCATCAAATAGTAAAATTTTGCGCATGTGTTAACACTCTCATGGGTACAAGCTACTAAATGGTACTCATGAAGTAGTACAGCGCAGTGGTGTATCCTGGTTTTGTGCTGCCCTAGGCAGGACAAAACTCAGGCGCCCCCCAGCGCCACCCCCACCCAACCCTTCCCCCCGCCCCACCTTCTAAATACACACACACAGTCAGACACAAACACACACACACATTCAGACACACACACACACACAGTCAGACACATACACAGACACAAACACAGTCAGACACAAACACACACACACATACACAGTCAGACACACACACTCACAAACACACAAACACAGTCAGACACAAACACACACAGTCCGACACACACAGTCAGACACACAAAACACACACACAGTCAGACACACACACACAGTCAGACACAAACACACACAGTCAGACACACAAACAAACATACACAAACACAGTCAGACACAAACACACCAACACAGCCCAGACACAAACACACACACACGCACAAACACACACACAGTCAGACACAAACACAGTCAGACACAAACACAAACACACACAAACACACAGTCAGACACACACACAGTCAGACACAAACACAGTCAACAGACACACAAACACACACACACAGACACAAACACACACACACAAACACAAATCAGACACAAACACACACCACAAACACACAGTCAGACACAAACACACACACACAGTCAGACACAAACAACATACACAAAGTCAGACACAAACACACACACAGTCAGACACAATACCACAAACAGACACACACACAGTCAGACACACAGTCAGACACACACACAGTCAGACACAAACAAACACATACACAAACACGCACACACTCACAAACACACACACACAGTCAGACACAAACACACACATACACAAACACAGTCAGACACAAACACACACACACACTCACAAACACACACACTCAGTCAGACACAAACACACACACACATACACAAACACAGTCAGACACACACACACAGTCAGACACGAACACACACACACACAGTCAGACACACACACACACATTAACTTTTTTTTTAATTTAAATCCCCCCCCCCAACCAACTTACCTTTGGGAGTGCTGGGGGGGGTCTCTCTCTCCCTGGTGGTCCAGTGGCTGCTGGGCGTGCGGCGCTGGCTGCTGTGCGGGCGGCTGGCGAGGGAGCTCTTCCTCTGAGCTGACTGCTCAGCTCCCTCGCGCGCCGCAGAGTGAGACTGGGAGCCGGAAGATGACGTCATATTCCGGCTCCCAGCCTCACTCTGCGGCGCGCGAGGGAGCTGAACAGTCAGCTCAGAGGAAGTGCTCCCTCGCCAGCCGCCCGCACAGCAGCCAGAGCCGCCCGCCCGCTCGGGATGTCAGTTAGCCGCAAGGCTAACAAGGCATTTGCCCTGGGCATTTGCGGGGCGGCGTTTTTTGCCGCCCCCTGAAAAATGCCGCCCAAGGCAAATGCCTTGTTTGCCTCGCGGCTAATACGTCCCTGGTACAGCGCACTGTTTACAGTGCCAAGTCTGAAGGCTGCTGGAAGCTGTAGTGGTTCTGGTGACTATAGTGTCCCTTTAATTAAATCATGGGGAGCAGGTCCAGTGATTTGTTAAGTACTTATCTCTCTCCCTGTTGCCTCAGCCTGCTCCAGCCTCAACATTTAGATAGCTTACAGACTACTTCAATAATATGTGCAAAGCAAACTAAATGACGGTGGGCATAAAATGAATATGATTTTTTTATATAATGTATTGTTTGTCCTTATGCTGTGCATTGAATTGACACCCACATTTTCATACATGCATGTTTACAAATTGCCTCTAGAGGGAAGCCTAGTCCTATAAAATCAGGATGTTAGTACTGAGTTTCTGAAATTGTCTATGAGTCTCTAGTTCTTTATTCTCTAAACATGCTTTTCATTTACTGTTCAGCACAAAAAGGAACATAGAGGTTTAGTAGCAGCCATACTATACTCTGAGCAGAAATTTAAATGGTACCTTTTAAAGTATCACCAGCGTATGCTTTTTTGATAGAGCATAATGTTTTCAGCAGCTCTGCTAGCAAATGTATAGATTGGGTTAAAACCTATTTAAATAGGTCTTTCTCCCACCTGTCATTCATTTCTCCGGCATGGACTCTACACCAGTGGTGGACCTAATGTTGAGAGGTGCAAGGAAGTTTTCTGGGCCCCCCTCTAGTGCAACAGTGGGCAAAAGGTAGATTAACATCTATCGTACAACTCCAACGATACTATGTCAGCTGGGGAGCTACCATTTGCCCATCCTTGCAAGGTTGTATTTGTGAGCAGTGTTTGTGCGTTAGAATGTAGTATATGTGTGCATGTAGGGGTGTATTCATATTGCTGTTGCCATGGGAATGCAGGGGTGCACTTTTGTGTAGTGTTTGTGTTTGAATGCAAGGGAGTGTTATATGTTGTATTGACTTTTAAATGCAGGTGTCCTTTTGTGTGTAGTGTTTTTCTTTGATGGAAGGAGGTGCTTGTAAATCATTTTAGTGTTTTAATGCAGAGGTGCATTTGTATGCATGTTTGCGTATGACTGCAGGGGTGTGTTTGTATGTAATATTTGTGTTAGAGTTCAGGAAAGTGTTTGCATGTTGTGTTGGTGTTTGATTGTATGTATGCACAGACACTGCCACATACATACATACTTACAAGGATATACATACACATTAACACACAGATACACATAGATACACACACTGAGATATTATACACACACTGAAACAAAGATACGCACACCTTGAGACACAGACACATACCTTGACACATGCACATACCCTGACACACAAATGCACATACACACACATATTGACACATACACACACCTTGACAGACAGATGCACACACATACACAAACAAATACACACACAATCTGACACACACAAATAAATGTCATTTTTTATATTTTCAGCCATCCTCCTTTTAGCATACCATGTGTATTCAGGAGTGTGGTTACTTGTGGTCCTGCTGCTGTCTGAGGTGAATGTGAGTGTGGGATTAGGAGCAACTCTCGTTGCTCCTCTCACACCATGCTGCCTGTCTGTGATGTCTCCTCCCCCTCCCTCTCACGTGTCGCTCTCTGTTTAAGCTAAGAAGAAGTGATCGGCTGTTTATCACTTCCTCTCAGCCAGGTACTGTAGGGGCCCAGTCGCACTTTTAAATGGTCGCGACTCGCGATCGGGTCCCTGTTCAGGAATAAATAAATAATACCCATCGATGGCCCTAAGTGCATGGGCCATCTGATGGGCTCCCTGACAGTGCGGGCCCGGTGCAGCACGCTCATTAGGCCTTCCCCATAGGAAAGCATTGATTCATGCAAAGTGTGAGGACATTCAGCATTGTTTCATGGTTTCAAACTCCTTGAATATGCAGGAAGCGCCATCTACCAGACAGCCACTAGAGGCAGTCTTAACCCTGCAATATAAATACTGCAGTTTTTCTGAAAGTGCAATGTTTTAGATTACAGGGCTAAGATGAAGTGGTCTGGGAGCCTATGGTGTCCCTAAAGGATCTGCAGCTAATATCTTGGTACCAAATACCACAGGACACATTCAGAGGCCCATGCCTTGAAGTATTAGAGCTGGCAGCACAAGGAGGTCCTGCACAAAATTACACAGGTGATTTTAATGCTGTGGCTAATCAGAGTATTGCCCATTAAAATGGCACTGTGAATTGGATTTATTATTTCTTGCTCAGTATTACAGGGGACTTGGGGCTGAAAATGAAAAACTCCCAAAATGAAACCTTAGAAGCTTTTCAGGAGTCAGGGCCGCCATCAGGGGGTGACAACCATAACGGTTGCCACGGGCCCGGCGGCCCACGCGCCGCCGGTGCAGTTCCACCGGAGCCCGCACGCTGATGGGGCCCTAAATGCGTGGGCCACCCGATGGGCCCTATATCTTCAGGGGTCCGGTCAGCGCTGCAGCCGTGGTATAGTGTGACCGGGCCCCTTTAAAAAAATTAAAAACGCAGCCGCAGCAAGTGCTGCTGGGAGGAAGTGGTCAATTCCTCCCAGCTCACTCCGCGCGGAAGGACCGCAAGCCAGGCAGTGAGGGAGAGCCGTGCCGACTACTCCCATCAGACCCAGCCACCCTCCTGAAAAGAAAAGGTAAGAAACAGGAGGGTGGCTGGAAAATGAGCTGTGTGTGTGTGTCTGTATGAATGTATGCATGTATGTATGTTATTATGTATGTATGTATGAATGTATGTCTGTCAGTATGTCAGTATGTCTGTATGTATGCCATTATGAATGTATGTCTGTATGCCATTATGAATGTATGTGTGTATGGATGTCAGTGTCTGTATGTCTCAGTATGTCTGTCTGTATGCATGTCTGCATGTATGTATGTATGTGTGTGTGTATGTCTGTCAGTATGTCTATATATATATATGTATGTATGCAAGTATGAATGTAGGAATGTCTGTATGTCATTATGAATGTATGTCTGTGTGTATGTATGTATGTGTGTCGGTGTCTGTATGTATGTCAGTGTGTATGTATGTATGTATGTATGTGTCTTTATGTCCTCATGCATGTGTGTCTGTATGTATGTTAGTATGTGTCTGTCTGTCACTATGTATGCCTGTGTGTCTGTATATGTGTGCATGTCTCAGTATGTGTGTGTCAGTATGTATGCCTGTATGCGTGTATGTCTGTATGTGTGTCTGTTAGTATGTATCTATGTCCTTTTGTATCAGTGTGTGTGTTTGTGTCTGTCTGTGTGTATTCCTGTGGGCGGTATTTGGAGGTGGACCCTGTGGGCGGTATTTGGAGGCGGGCCATAGGGGGCCCAGACCCTGAGCTGAGTTAGGGGCCCCAAAATTTCTGGTGGCGTCCCTGTCAATAGCCCCTAGCAATTACCCTGGTGAGAGGGGGGCAATGATTGGATTTTTTATCTTGTGTGCAAAAGTCTCATATGTTCTTTTTTTGTGAACAAAAGTCTCATATCTTCTTACTCATGCTGCATGTGACATGTAAGGGTTTGACAGATGGAGGCTGTTGGAGTGGTGAGGTGTTATGTATACCTTGAAATGTTTTGGCAAGAGAGGCACCTACACAATATTTGGCAGGTAGTTTTAATGTTGTGGCTCATCAGTGAATGCCAAGGGAACCCAGAAGAGACCTCCCACAGGCAGTCCTTGCAAATCTAGGTAAACAATATTAAAAGCAAAGGAATTACATCTTAAAATATGAAAGATGATATTTAAAATACAATCCCAGTTCCATGCAAGTAGAAATCAAATGGACACAGAAAATAGCAACAAACATTTATCACAATAGCAATAAAAGGTTATGGATACAAAGTCTAGAAACATATTTGAACTTAAAAATCATTATTTAAGGGTGATATTGGTTTTATGCTTAAAAATATTTTGTGTGGGGGCGGGACCTGACTGCCATGTTGAGCAGACACATCGAACAAGTGTTCAACAATTGAATCGATTTTAATGCTACCTTTACGATTTCCAAGCTGCTTTACCAGAGTGTGTGGACACCCATGTTGTCTGAGAGTGATTGAGCACCTTGTGGAGGCACTCCAGTTGTTGGCTTCAACTGAGACTCGACTGTCCTGACCTGCGGCCTAGTGGGGATCCGGCTGAGAGTTCCGGCCGAGTTCCTCTGCGGGATCCTGCTAGCTATATTGTAAGAGTGCCCCTTCCCACCCCCACCATCCCCCGGGCTGTGGAGGTTATCGCGGTCCCCTCTGCTTAAGCACCTACTACCTACATCTGTCCATGGCAAATCCTCATCTTGACTCACCACCTAAGGCCAAAGCACCAGGATGGCCACCGTTTGGGGATCTACACCTGCTCATGTGACACAATTGCAGTATGAAGAGAGGCTGTCAATGACCTTCCAGCCCTTGTGAGTGACATTTTTAGCCGGCCTGAGCAACAGAGCACAGGAGCAGACTCTGACCCTGGCCAAGCTATCAGGCCCTTCACCTTCATCTAAGCCTGCCCTGTGTGGTACTGTCACATGCATGAAGAGGAAAAGCCGAGGGGGTCTCATCGCCTAAAGACCAGACCCCAGTTGTACCGCCACTCACCTAAACCACGATCCGTTGGGGATCGTAACCCTACACACAGCTTGGGCCCTCGAGTGACCTTGGGCCTGCACAAGCAGCTATCCGCTGAGGGAGGAAGTGCACTGGCTGCTTGGATTCCGCTGGGACTGCGAGGCTGGTGTCTTGAAATGGAGAGGCGTTGTGGGCCGGTGGGAGACCAGCTAGGATCCCTGGGACACATGCATTGCAGTAGTGTCATGCGTTGAGTGGATGGCATAGGCTGAAGTGCCCACCCTCCCTGCCCCCCATGGCGATGGCAGGGGTTGTATGAAACACTTCCCTATCTCTCATGCTTACTCTCAACTCTGTCCCTCTTTCAAGAGTGCTTACAGTGGTTTACAAAGCTACAATACCAGTATCTTTACGTATATGCTTAATTTACATCCATGTTATTCTCCAATGCTTTTACCTTGCATTTGACCTTGGTACTCTAAGATATCTAGTAAAAGCAATGTGTTCTACTAGCCTGATGAATATACACAATGTGCAGTTTAACTTCCACTGTTTAGTTTTCTCATAAACTGTTTATTATATTTTCTGCTGCACAACAGTGCTGAATGCTGTCATGTACGACTAATGCACAACAAAAATAAAGAATAGAAAAAACAAAAACAGATACTTTAAAGAAGCTACAGAGGTCACTGGATGTGCACCAGTCAACAAACTGGCCTGTAAGGAAGGGTGGGCAGAAAGGACCCATTACTCAAAACCAGTCATATAAAAGCATATTTTGACTTTGTTCCCATAAAACTTAAGAAAATATTTTTAAACAAGCTCTGTGCATGTGCTGCCAAATAGCTTAGTGTGCCCAAATAGGGATGCCCAATCTCTATCTCAAATTCATACCTTTTAATGTTGGAATGTATGTAACTGTTGACAGTGTGACAGTTGATAAAAAAAAAAAATGGTGAGCCTAACAATGCCGTTTTCTTTTCTTTTTGTTTTGTCAGTCTGTCTTTTATTGACTTTTATAACTTCTGGAAGCACAGTTACATTTATGGGTAGATAAGTCCAACCAACCCACACAGTCAGGAAGTGCATGGGGCCAGCAGGGCAGTCTTCGGAGGAGGTAGCATGACAGGAGCAAGGGAAGTCCGGCCCTTCACCCCAGGAGGTATGCAGACAGGCCTCTTCAGGCCACGGACTTGAGGACTCCATAAGGCCAAGTCCATCCCATTGAGGGAATAACAGGAGACTTTGGTGTTGATAGTCTTCCTCCTGTGTGGACGATGCTTCGGTGTGCAACCCGTTGTGGCCTGCAGCATAGGAAGGCTAATACAATTAGCAGGAGACACTTGCGGTATCGCTGAGCCAGGAGGAGGCTTCATATATCCATGCTTCTCACTCCTTTGATCCTCCTCTGGAGGCAGACGAGGAGTTGCAGTGAGTCTTACTTCCAACTGTGCCCAAAAGCATGCATATAATTACTCCAGCTTCAGGAGGGAGCTTGCAGTTGAGCCATGCTAGGTTAATATCTTGTTTTGCCGCGTTGCAAGGGTACATCCACCATCTTGGCTAATCCCACCATATACCAGAGGTAAGTAGGGTGGAGGGAGCCAGCAGAAGGACTCTGCAATGAGGCTGTGCTGCACAGAGCAGGAGAGCGGTCGCCTCCAGCACCTGATGGCTCCACCTGGCCTTGCCTGGTGCTTCAGAAAAAGTGGCAGACGGCACTTTGTGGACCCGATCCTTGTCACTCTGCTGGCGGCACAAGGTGGGTAAGTTCCAGAGAGTGCTGGATGACTGTGCCTAAAGATAGTCAGGCCCCACCTCCCTGCCATGCACTCTTCAGTGACCTTCACACAACTAAGGGTGCTAATATTAATTAGGGACTTTTTAAATTAAAATGTAACCTGTTTCCTGCTCCCTGTAGATGCTGCACAATTAGTTTTTTCATCCTTGCAGAAAGCAGGCAAGCTGAAATCTCCAAATCAAATTCCAATTTTTTAATTCAATGAGAGAGATTTATTAAAGTGTAGTGTTTATTAAAGAAAGTACTGAATGGGAGAATCACCACGGAAACCAGCAGTCTCATTCTATTGGTGACTCCTCCCCCTTTACATGTTTGTCCCACTTTTTAGAACACAGCACTTTGCTAGGCCTCTCCTGACACTACAGAATCCCTGTAGGTAGAGGTTCTAACATAGGTGTACACTATTTGTTCCTCTGCTTGTTCAAACAGATTTGTAATTCCAAGAAAATGTCTCACTCCAGTCTGCTAATAAATTTAATTTCTTCAATTTATGGAAAATCAGTAATCTTTTTCTATCACTATATCTAATTAGACGTGCTTTCTATAACCCCTATATCAGCGCATTGTTTAGAATATTTTTTATGATCCCTAGATAAGGCCTCTGTAGAAGAAATGTCAAAATAATGTAAAAAAACAAAAGATAAACTCAGTGAGCTGGTTAATCTGTGCAGGAGGGTCACTTGATGCCTATTATGTGTAATGAGCCATGACACTGGAGGCTATTATACGCGGTCATTGCACTTACACACACCAAGGTCAGACAGGAAAGGGTTCTATAAGTATATCACACTAATCACAGTAATCAGAGATACAATAAAGCCACATACAGAGATTACAGCTTGCAAGGGTAATCTAAATCGCAAGAGAATAACAAAAAAAAAAAACAACAACAACAAACAAAAACAAACAGGTAAAACAATGCTATCAAATATGTTTATAATGGTGTCCAATTAGGTAAAGGAGCTTGAAGATGTTAATATATGCAAGCCTTTTCATTTCGTTTGCACATGTATATATAAATAGTATCCATGGCAATGGTTGTAGGAAGTTGATGCACCCACGGAACCTTATTTGCGTGATATGTAACTCAATTGATATACGTGTATTAAGGAAATATGCTGGTTTTCACTAGTTGACTATGGGCTGAAAAAGATGCAGTTGCATCAAAGTAAGAGTACATACCTTAAATACATTTTTATTGATAAATGTATAGCCGTTGTCTGGATTAGCACAAATAACTCAGACTGCAAAATCTGGACATCATTCACAAGATTTATCAATGTCTGGATCCGAATTATAAAAATCCAGGATTGGATTGTTAAAAACTGGAATAACATTTTTGCAAGGGATAAGTATGTGACATCTGGCCAGTAACTTATTTTGGATCAACAGCAAAAACAGATGTGAGAAAGGCTGAATTTGATGGATGCATGTCTCTTTTCAGCCTATGTAACAATGTAAAATATATCAAATAAAAGTAGAAACATGAGTGTCAATAACATAAATATATAACAAAACCATCTTGAAATTAAAGGGACACCATAGTCACCAAAACAACTTTAGCTTAATGAATCAGTTTTGGTGTATAGATCACGCCCCTGCAGTCTCACTGGTCAATTATCTGCCATTTAGGAGTTAAATCACTTTGTTTAGGAACCCTAGTCACACCTCCCTGCATGTGACTTGCACACCCTTCATAAACACTTCCTGTAAAAAGTCATCTAAAGTTTATCCTTCCTTTATTGCAAGTTCTGTTTAATTTAGATTTTCTTATCCCCTGCTATGTTAATAGCTTACTAGACCTTGCAAGAGCCTCTTGTATGAGCAAGAGATGAAATTGCTTAAGGTAAATTACATCTGATTGAAAGTGAAACCATTTTTTTTTCATCGTGGCTGTATCAATCAGAGCCAGGGGAGGTGTGACAAGGGCTGCATAAACAGAAACAAAGTGATTTAACTCCTAAATGGCAGTGAATTGAGCAGTAAAACCTGAGAGGCATGATCTATATACTAAAACTGCTTCATTAAGCTAAAGTTGTTTCGGTGACTATAGTGTTCCTTTAACTTGCTGCCTCAGCCACCACCTAAAACGCTGTGAGTGAGGTTAATGTCTTCTAAACTGTTAGCAGCCAGTGTCTGCGCATCCATTAATACCATGTCTAATAGTCTAATAACCGTATTGATCTACAACCCCTATGATGATGTTAGGTGGGGCTAAGGGAAGATTTTACGCGACTGATAGTTTCATGAAGATCATATTGATCCCCATATGCTTTTGCTTTTATTTGTTTACATTTTACTATGGCCCCTGGCTAGCAAGCGAGTACTTAATAGCGGATTTATTGTTTGTAAACTATTCAACCATATGTTACTTTGTACTGGTGTCTTTAATCTATATATATATATATATATAGATTTTTTTTTTTTAATAGTGTATAAAATATACACACCTACATAAAGCATCATTGTATCTTACATCTTTACAAAATTGTTGCATTGCCATGGCAACTTGTTTATTCACGAACCTGCATTGAAGGGAAATATACTGGCTGGTGTGTTTGCTCCTTTAATCAGCTAGGGAGTAATGGACAGAAGTCAGGCTAAAGTTCTGATCTATTTATAAAATGGACTTGTGGGTATAATATTAATAAATAGTACATAAAGCCAGCATTAACCTAAACTTGCATATATCATAAAGATGCTTCAGGGCCAAAACATACAATATAAAGAATACAACCCACTCCTTTCTAAACTACCTTTAAAACTCACTAAGTTGATGAAAAAAAAAAACACCCTAAAATAGGTAAAATTATTATACTTTGTTATAATATGACCATACATTGCATAGATGATGCAATATTTTATATATAATGTTGATGGTTTCTAGAAGCGCACCTATGATGCTTGCTTCGCTTCCATCTTATATGTTTCATGTAACGGAAGAGTTTGCCAAACTTGTTGAAGCTGCAGATTTTGGGTAGAAAGGTTACCTGGATAAATTAGGTTTAGGCAAAGAGCGTTACTCGTCGCATTTTTTCAGAATCGGGGCTGCAATGGAAGAGGCGAGGTTTGGATTAAGTGATGGAATCATTCAAATGCTGGGAAGATGGGATTCTAACAGATTCCAATTATATGTCAGACCTCATTTGTTATTAAAAAAAAAAAAAAAAAACACGATGAAGGAATTCCTTATGTGTAAGTGGTTGACTGGTTCATCAAAGTTTGGTGTTTCATATAATTGGTGCATATATTTCTCTTTCTGTAATAAGAATCCGGCGTTTGCCTGGGTTATTGGTCACTCGTTTGTAGATTGGGCCCAGAAGAAGGCACAGGAGCGCACATATGGCGAGAATCTGGGTTTGAAGAACACTTCAGTTAAAATATATTGGAAAGGCACCAGTGGTGCTAAGTGGTCATATTTATTGGAAATGTTGCAACAAGTTTATCAATTTTTCCCTACCGAGGTGTGATAATAGTGCATTTAGGAGGTAATGACATTGGGGCAACAAAATCAGTGAATTTGTTGCAAGAGATTGAGAAGGATCTGGTTTTTGTAGCACACATTTTTCCAGTAGCTTGTTTTATTTATATATTTAATTTGGGTATTTAGTCTATGGTCGAGATGGCCGTGGGCTTTGGGGGCCAACGAGTTTGGTTGCTCAGGACCTCGGTGGCTTTGGAATATAAGTCACCCTCCTGGGCATCACAGGAGGGTGGATTTGGTTAATTTGGTTGGAAATATTTATTTTTGGCTCCTGGCTTTAAGGGGCAGAGCCTGGAAATGGTTAATGGTTATTTGGTTTTGGTTTAACCCCTTAAGGACCGCTGACGGTTCAAGACCGTCATCAGAAACATCCCCTTGAGGACCGATGACGATCCTGAACCTTCATAACAGAAATATTTACTTACCTGATCGCCGCCGGGGGACTGGCGTTGCTCCCGGTGTAGGGGGACTGCCTAACATCCCAGACAGTGCCCCCTCGGCGAATTAGGCCCCCATGGCCATGTGATCACTCTAGCAGAGCAGTCGCATGGCCACAATAGGCAGTTTCCCGGAATGTGTAAAATAAAAATATGTTAATGAATAAAAATATAATTATGTGTGTGTGTGTATGTATATGTGTGTGTGTATATATATATATATATATATATATGTATATATGTGTGTGTCTATATATCTTATATATATAATGTCATACTAAGTGTATATTTATATTAATATATACATATATTAATATAAAAATACACTCAGAATTAAATTACACACGTGTATATATATAATATATATAATAACTATATATATTGTGTATATATATTATAATAAAATATAAATAATAAGTAAATAAAAATAAATATGAAAACTTAAAAATAATAAAAAGAAAAAAAGAAAAATTATATATATATGAAATTTTATTCTAACTGTATTTTGATATTAATATATATTTATATCAAAATACACTTAGAATGACATTTTATATATATATAAATATAATTAATACAAAAAAAATATATATATACAAAATTACATAAATAATTTCATAAATATACATGTAGACTTCAAATATATAAATATGTATATATATTTAAATTCTATGTGCATATTTATGTAATATTTTTACATAATTAAGTAATTTTATTGATTGCAATTTGAGGGACCTGCCTGACAACCCAGGCAGAAAGTCCAGAAAATTTAATTTGCTAGCACTGTATTTAACCCTGTAACTTTCTATGACACCCTAAAACCTGTACATGGGGGGGGTATGTTTTACTCTGGAGACTTTGCTGAACACAAATATTAGTGTTTCAAAACTTATCACAGCGATGATATTGTCAGTGAAAGTGACATTTTTTGCATCTTTCACACACAAACGGCACTTTAATTGATTAAATAATTGTTGTGATATGTTTTACTGTTTTGAAACACTAATATTTGTGTTCAGCAAAGTCGCCCGAGTCTAACAGTACACTCCATGTACAAGTTTTATAGTGTTTTAGAAAGTTAAAAGGTAAAAATTTTTACCTTGAAAATTGCCATGTTGCCTTTGAGAGCGTATGGTAGCCCAGGAATGAGAATTACCCCCATGATGGCATACCATTTTCAAAAGAAGGCAACCCAAGGTATTGCAAATGGGGTATGTTCAGTCTTTTTAGTAGCCACTTAGTCACAAACACTGGCCAAAGTTAGCGTTCATAATAGTTTTTTGCATTTTTAACACACAAACAAATATAAATGCTAACTTTGGCCAGTGTTTGTGACTAAGTGGCTACTAAAAAAGACTGGACATACCCCATATTAAATACCGTGGGTTGTCTACTTTAAAAAAATATGTACATGTGAGGTGTGATTCAGATTCAGAGATTTATGACAGATAAGTGTTACAATGTCACTATTGATACATTTTAAAAATATATATTTTGAAACAGCAATTTCCTATTTGTACCTATAGCCCTATAACTTGCAAAAAAAGCAAAAAAGCATGTAAACACTGGGAGTTTTTAAACTCAGGGCAAAATTTTGAATCTATTTAGCTGTGCTTTTCATTAATTTTTGTAGATAAGTAAAAGATTTTTCATGTAAAAGTAAAAAAAAATGTTTTATTTTAAATTTTTCACCATTTTTCTTTTTTTTTTTTTAAGTAAATTATATGACATGATACAAATAATGGTATGTAAAGAAAGCCCTTCTTGTCCTGAAAAGAACAACAATATATAATTTGTATCGGAACAGTAAATGAGAGAGGGGAAAATTACAGCTAAACACAAACACCACAAAAGTGTTAAAACAGCCCTGGTCCTTAACGTACAACATGGTCAAAACAGTCTGGTCCTGAAGGAGTTAAAGTTATGATTGATTATTAATATTGATGTTGAAATTGGAATTGTGAAATCTGTAAGAAAAGTCATGGCCAAATGTTTTTCAATTTATCAAAATAAACAGATTAAAGGAAAAGGTTGTTTTGTGTTTTATTTATACTATGTATCATTATGAATGCAACATTCAAACCTCATGCCTTGTATTCTAATCTGAGGTGATAAATACATTCTAATAAATCCTGTCCCTGGTACAGACTCAGCAGAAGAAGGAAGCGGGGAGGCTCTGCACAGCCTGTGTGTCCCATTGCTCCAGGTAAGGGCTGACTATATCTGCAGCTGTACTTACACTGATACACCCCTTGTGCTGTGTAGGGTTAAATGTGGAAAGAGATCTCTCCAAGGTGTGACTCTGGGTTGTCCATTACACTAAGCAGTAATAGAGCAGCATTGCTCATGGTACAGAAACATTAGCAGCAGAGAGGAGGCATCCTGCCTGTTCATTAGAGATGCAAAGTGACATCATGACTGTGCTAGCTAAAGGATGGGAATAATGAGGAGGCGGGGAGGCTGCACACTTTATGTGTGTGTGTGTGTCTGTATGTGTGTGTGTCTGTAGGCAGCCAGCTCTGAACCCTGCAGTCACTATACAGCAACCCAGAAGCCTGCTCGCCCTGCACTGTCACAGCTCTGTATGACTGTCACCAAGGTAAGGAGAGCCAGCTCTGTGTGGGAGACATGGAGGCAGAGAGCTGGGAGGGATAGAACACGGAGAGGGAGAGCCAGATGGGGGATGGCAGTGATGTGAGTAGTGATAACACTGCCATGTGTCCTCCATCCATAGACAGCTAAGGTCTATAATGGAAGATGTTTAGTTAATGGGGGTTTATACACATTGCTTTACCCCAGGCTGCTTTAAGATCTCAACCGTAAACCACCCTGCGTGAATGGCAGTGTATGTTTACATGATGACAGCAACCATCCACCTCTTCTCATCTGCCTCACCAACTTCTGCACATGGAATGTTCCCATCAGGCTCTTCCCATGTGTTACTGTCTTCCTTCTTCTAATATGGTGTATCTGTATTATGTATCTATATAACAGGGCAATACATGATTAACATGGGCAGCAATGCTTGTCATATCTGACCAAGCCCTACATGCAACCTGATACCTATGTGAGGATGCACCTACCTGGGCATGGAGTCCATGGGAAGACAGGGAGTGGAGCTCATTATGGGCCTATATGAGGGGCAGTAGGAGCAGCTCTCTGTATTAGTGAGGTGACAGAATGAGTTTTGAGGTTTGGTCATTGGAGTGGCTGATTTTGAGAAGTGAATTATGAGTGGTCTGTGTTCTTTGAGTCTGCTCAGTATGTACATAAAAACTGCCTGCTCACTGAGGGCCTTTATATATAGAAACTGAGTGCCCGCTCACTGAGGGGCATGTATATAAAACTGAGTGCCTGCCCACTGAGGGTCATGTATATAAAACTGAGTGCCTGCTCACTGAGGGCCATGTATATAGAAACTGAGTGCCTGCTCACTGAGGGCCATGTATACAGAAACTGAGTGCCTGCTCACTGAGGGCCATGTATATAGAAACTGAGTGCCTGCTTACTCTGGGCCATGTATATAAAAACCGAGTGCCTGCTCACTGAGGGCCATGTATATAGAAACTGAATGCCTGCTCACTGAGGGCCATGTATATAGAAACTGAGTGCCTGCTCACTGAGGGCCATGTATACAGAAACTGAGTGCCTGCTCACTGAGGGCCATGTATATAGAAACTGAGTGCCTGCTTACTCTGGGCCATGTATATAAAAACCGAGTGCCTGCTCACTGAGGGCCATGTATATAGAAACTGAATGCCTGCTCACTGAGGGCCATGTATATAGAAACTGAGTGCCTGCTCACTGAGGGCCATGTATATAGAAACTGAGTGCCTGCTCACTGAGGGCCATGTATATAGAAACTGAGTGCCTGCTCACTGAGGGCCATGTATATGGAAGGTGCCTGTTCACTGAGAGCCATATATATAGAAACTGAGTGCCTGCTTACTGAGGGCCATGTATATAGAAGCTGCCTGCTTACTGAGAACCATGTATATAGAAGCTGCCTGCTCACTGAGGGCCATGTAAATAGAAGCTGCCTGCTCACTGAGAGCCATGTATATAGAAGCTGCCTGCTCACCGAGAGCCATGTATATAGAAGCTGCCTGCTCACCAAGGGCCATGTATATAGAAGCTGCCTGCACACCAAGAGCCATGTATATAGAACCTGCCTGCTCACCAAGGGCCATGTATAGAGAAGCTGCCTGCTCACTGAGAGCCATGTATATAGAAGCTGCCTGCTCACTGAAGGGCCATGTATATAGAAGCTGCCTGCTCACTGAGGGCCATGTATATAGAAACTGAGTGCCTGCTCACCGAGGGCCATGTATATAGAAACTGAGTGCCTACTCACTGAGGGCCATGCATATAGAAACTGCCTGTTCACTGATGGCCATGTATTTAGAAGCTGCCTGCTCACTGAGGGCCATGTATTTAGAAGCTGCAGGCTCACAGAGGGCCATTCATATAGAAACTGAGTGCCTGCTCACCGAGGGCCATGTATATAGAAACTGAGTGCCTGCTCACTGAGGGCCATGTATATAGAAGCTGCCTGCTCACTGAGGGCCATAAATATATAGAAACTGAGTGCCTGCTCACCGAGGGCCATGTATAAAGAAGCTGCCTGCTCACCTAGGACCATGCACTGGCCCGGGAAATGTGGAGCTTTGACAAGAGAATTGCACATTTTAGGCCAGTTCTAGAAAAATAGTTGGATGTTTTTAAATTTTTCTGGCCTAATAGTTGCAGTTCTTTTTCTTAACTTAACTTATGTCCAGGTTAAGACGTAAACACCACAGACTTTCGTTTTGCTGAAAACTGAATTGAGCATTATGACATTGCTTATTTAGTTAATGAACTGACAGTAAAAGTCTGTTCAAAGCTCAAGGCCACAAGATGTATTCCTGGCAGGGTCAACTCGTCTTTTGGAGGTTGATAAAATCAGTTACACTGAGTTTTATAATAAAACATTTCCACCCTATAGTATGTAACAGTCAAATTAATTAAGGAAGCACCATTTGTTTACTGCCTTGACTAATCACTTTGCTTCCCCCAGTATAATATACGAGATGCACTTTCATGTGATGTCCACCAGCATTTAGAAGTGATATGTATCCAGGGAGACATTGGGGGGTCTGGCAACCTTTCTACCTAGGAATTGGTAGAATTATCAATGTTTCTTCCTGGTAAACGGTCATTATTTGTACATTAAAAGCACATATGGGAAATGACCTTCCAGTAAGATCATTGAACATTCACTAGATTAATCAGATGTAAAATCTGAGCCTATCAATCTCCAAACCAGGAGTGAAAAAAACATACTGTTTCTATGGCTGTATAGCCCTGGTTTACTGGACAGGATAATGCAGCAAATAGTGCATATAACATTCAGGCAGTATACTGGTCAATGACAATCCTCACACTTTCTCTATATCTTCTAAAATGTTTAGAGTAATATAACAGACGTTTCCATTAAGCTCCAAATATGCCTCTGTCCTTATCATAACATGAGACAGACAGCATCCTTGCTAGGCCAGTAGCATCACTAGATTGGTACCCAGAGAGATGCTGGTTGTGTTACATTGCCCTCAGTATCTTTGTACCCATACCTAAGCTGTGTATGTGTGCTTGGGATGGATACTGCAGTGAGGAGGGGCCTTCCTCTGCCAGTCTGCAGCAGTCAGACAGAGTGAATGACATCACGCAGGATAAATAGCACAGTGCAGGATGAAATGTTCTGCACAGATTATGGAAGAATGTGCTTGACCATAGCCCCCGGGAGATATGCTCAAAGTCACCATTATCACAAAATGTACAATTATCACTTGTGTTCAGACACAATCACCCCTTCTGGACAGTCCAACAAGAATAGTTTGAAAGAGTCTCTTTCAGCTTGTCTGTAATAAACGAATGAATTTAGCCATTGGCAAAGATAAGGTTGGGCTGTGAATCCCCCATATGATAATGTACACTTTCTGTCAGGACTGGGCTACAAATAGAAATGACTTAAATACAATTTTCAATAGATCACTGTTGTCCAATTTGTAACTTCCCAGTGTCTGTAGAGCTACAACACCCATTAGGCCCAGTCAGCCACAGCCACACACCCTCAGGGTTAATCGCTAAAGAGAGATTTGTTGGGAATTCAAAGTGAATTTGAAATTTAAAGGACAGCTGTCATAAAAGTTTCACTTCTTGTGCTTTAAATGTTAAATACAGTTTATGACAATATATATATATATATATTTTTTAAATAATGTGTACTGATGTTTGAGAAGTTTAAATTTTTATCTGGCTGAGAAGTCAGTTAGGTTACAGCCAGCAACTTAAAGGACCACTATAGTGCCAGGAAAACAAACATGTTTTCCTGGCACTATGTAGTCCTTAGGTATCCCCTACCCTCAGGCGTTTTTAATGCGCACACCGCTCTGGCCACGCATGCACATTCGACTCCCCCGTTAATACCCCTTCAGCCACTTTCCTTAATCCAGCGCCGGGCTCCCTCGGTGCTGGTGACCTCTCCCCCCCCGACATTGGCTCCCGAGTGGAGTCGAATGTGCATGCGTGGCCAGAGCCGCGCGCGCATTAAAAACGCCTGCTTTCCTATGGATGTCAGCGTCTTCTCACTGTGATTTTCATAGTGAGAATCGCAGAAGCTGCCTCTAGTGGCTGTCAGTTAAAACTAGAGGGACCTGGCACCCAGACCACTTCATTGAGCTGAAGTGGTCTGGGTGCCTATAGTGGTCTGTGTGCCTATAGTGGTCCTTTAACTTGCGTTAAGTTGAGTTAAAGTTAAAGGGACACTATAGTCACCAAAACAACTTTAGCTTAATGAAGCAGTTTTTGTGTATAGATCATGCCTCTGCAATTTCATTTCACAGTTCACTTCCATTTCGGAGTTAAATTACTTTTGTTTCTGTTTATGCAGCCCTAGCCACACCTCCGATGGCTGTGACTGACACAGCCTGCATGAAAATAAAATGCTTTCATTTTCAATCAGATGTAACTTTACTTTAAAAGTTTGCATTTCCTGCTCTGTAAATTGAACTTTAATCACACATAGGAGGCTCATGCATGGTCTAGCAAGTTATCAACAGAGCAGGAGATAAGAAATTCTAAATTAAACAGAATTTGCCATAAAGGAAGTGTAACTATTAGAAGACCTTTTACAGGAAGTGTTTAAGATGGCTGTGTTAATCACATGCAGGGAGGTGTACCTAGGGCTGCCTAAACACAATTATTTAACTCCTAAATGGCATAGAATTGAGCAGTGATATTGCAGGGGCATGATCTATACACCAAAACTGCTTCATTAACCCCTTAAGGACACATGACGTGTGACATATCATGATTCCCTTTTATTACAGACGTTTGGTCCTTAAGGGGTTAAGCTAAAGTTGTTCTGGTGACTCTAGTGTTCCTTTAAGTTGAGCAGCAGTTGGTCAGATAACTGTAGAGTCTGACCCTACATGGCTGCATGACCTGATAAAAAGGAAAATTTTCTCCAAAAAAAATCAATACACATAATTTGAAAAAATATTGTAACTTTTTATTAGATATAATAAACTTTAAAAAAAAAAATGTAAGTCATCGAAGCTTCCAGTTTGGTTATCTTGGTGTAAAATTTTAAATTCACTTTGAATTTGGAGTGATTACAGAATACTACCATCAGCAAAGCTGACTTGAGCTGGCTGAGATTTTTCCAGTTTGGCTGTTTTTACCCTGTATTGAAATTTACTTTGAATTCTCACTTTAATGAATAACCCTAAAGCTGGACAAGTATCTGCTTGTTACCCCTGGTCTGCAATCTATTGATTAATGGATTATTATTAACTTTCATCCCTAATTGGAAGTGGTATCAGCTATTCTTGTTTGTTTTACCTCTATTGGTACCTCAGTATGTGTAATGTTTTGGAACGATCAATAAATAATACTGTACCTTTGACCTTTCAGTTTCTTGGTAAAAAAACAACAACACTTGGACGCAGAATTATTAGCATCCATTAAGACATCATTAATACTGAATGAGCTGTATCTTTAACATTAAAGGATAGAGAATGTCTATGCAGTGCATTAATCCCATCACGTGACAACCAGGATGGAGAATGAAGCATATTGGTTTTCCATCTAATGAGACAGAAGTCCTGGCTCTTCATTTCTAAAGTTACAGTGAATTCCTAAAATCCAATTATATTCCCTCTGCAATTGGGTTATTTTACTATTTATAAAGCGACAACAAATTCTGCAGCGCCAGGAGTTAGCCATCTGGCCACCTCAGGGAACCCCCGATGCCATGCTAGGTAAGGCAGAGCAGGCACCTTCTTACCTTGATGGCAGGTGCCTGCTCTGCCAACAAATGCCGTTTACCTGAAGAGAGGGGGATGGAGAAAGCAGGCGGCGATGGAGGCTGTTCTTGCAGCCTCTCACTCCTCCCTCGCACGCCTTCTGTGATGCTGGGAGCCGAAATATGACGTCATTCCGGCCTCAGCATACTAAACAGCGGGCAGGAGGAGTGAGTGTGTGTGTGTCAGTGAGTAAGTGTATGTCTGTCAGTGAGTGTCTGTATGTGAGTGTGTGTGTCTGTCAGTGAGTGAGTGTATGTATGTCAGTGAGTATGTGTGTGTGTCTGTCTGTCAGTGAGTGAGTGTATGTCTGTCACTGAGTGTGTGTGTGTGTGTCAGTCAGTGAGTGTCTGTCAGTGAGTGTCTGTCAGTGAGTGAGTGTATGTCTGTCACTGAGTGTCTGTGTGTGTGTGTGTGTGTCTGTCAGTGAGTGTATGTATGTTAGTGAGTGCGTGTGTGTGTGTGTGTGTCAGTGAGTGAGTGTTGGACTGTCAGTGTGTGTGAGTGTGTGCCTGTGTGTGTGTCTGTCTGTCTGTCAGTGAGTGAGTGTATGTCTGTCACTGAGTGCGTGTTTGTGTCTGTCAGTGAGTGTCTGTGTGTGTGTGTCTGTCAGTTAGTGAGTGTATGTATGTCAGTGAGTGTCTGTGTGCATCTCTGTCAGTGAGTGAGTGTATGTCTGCCAGTGTCTGTGAGTGTCTGTCTGTGTGTGTGTTTGTCAGTGAGTGAGTGTATGTCTGTCAGTGAGTGTCTTTGTGTGTGTCTGTCAGTGAGTGAGTGTATGTATGTCAGTGAGTGTCTGTGTGTATGTCTGTCAGTGAGCGAGTGAGTGTTTGACTATCAGTGTGTGTGAGTGTCTGTCTATCTGTGTGTGTGTCTGTCAGTGAGCGTGTATGGATATCAGTGTGTGTCTGTCAGTGAGTGAGTGTATGTCTGTCAGTAAGTGTATGTGTGTGTGTCTGTCAGTGAGTGAGTGTATGTCTGTCAGTGAGTGAGTGTATGTATGTTAGTGAGTGTCTGTGTGTGTGTCTGTCAGTGAGTGAGTGAATGTTTGACTGCCAATGTGTGTGAGTATCTGCCTGTGTGTGTCTGTCAGTGACTGTATGTATGTCAGTGAGTGTGTGTCTGTCAGTGAGTGAGTGTATGTATGCCAGTGAGTGTCTGTGTGTGTGTGTGTGTGTGTATGTCTGTCAGTGAGTGAGTGTTTGACTGTCAGTGTGTGTGAGTGTCTGTCTGTGTGTGTGTGTCAGTGAGTGAGTGTATGGATGTCAGTGAGTATGTGTCTGTCAGTAAGAGCGTGTAAGTCTCTCAGTGAGTGAGTGTATGTCTGTCAGTAAGTGTGTGTGTGTGTGTCTGTGTGTGTGTGTGTCTATCATTGAGTTTCTGTGTGTGTGTCAGTGAGTGAGTCTATGTGTGTTAGTGAGTGAGTGTATGTCTGTCATTGAGTGTGTGTCTGTCAGTGAGTGTGTGGGTCTGCCAGTGAGTGAGTGACACGAGGGGGCGGCAAAATGGATCTTTGCCTAGGGCGGCAGAAATCCTTGCAGCGGCCCTGAGTCCAGACAATTTGCATCCATCTGTCCATGCAAGGATTAAACTAACCAGAGAATTTAGTTGGCAGTTTTCTAGAGCATTTTTTTTAAATGAATAGTGCAGGCACCATAACCTCTACAGCTTGCTGCGGTGTTTTTAGTGCCAGGAGTGTTATGGTGATTTTGATTGTTTGGTTGTTTTTGTTGTTGTTGTGAAGACACAGACAACAGAATCAGCAGCTATATTAATATGTCAGGAACACAAGTTTGCGATAAAGAAAATAAGACATCAGTAAGACACGCTGACATGGTTGCACATGAAAAATAACAATAAGTGTGTTCAGGGCATGTATATGTTATGCAGAGTTACTAGACAGTAGGGGTCACACAATCGGCCATACTAACTTAGTAACAAAGAAATCACAACTGTACTTATTAAAAATTAATGAATGGTATAATTGGAACAAGCAAATAAAATACTGCTGGCGTAGCTGGTAAGTTAGCATGTGGAGGCAGCACACAAAGAAATAGGGACTGAATTGTGAACAAAACTGGTTATACAAACTACCATTTCTCCAGACATTAAAGAGGCAGTCAATTCACATATTGGCTCTCAATCAATTCCATGCTCAGGAATTAGCCGGCCAGTCCGCCACCGAAGCCACACAGGCCTCCTGAGGATCCATGTGGCACTCAAATATGTATGCATACTGTATGCTATCGCCAAGACTTATATCTTAATCGATGCCCAATGATAGCAGGCCGAGGGATGTCTGCGCCTAGTGTGTCAGTTTTGGAATAATATTCTGGCAAGGATTGGCAGAAGCTCCATGTAGCCCACCATAAAGCAGATGTGGCTCAGCTTGGGGCATTGTATCGGTCCCCAGCGTAGGTAAGTGAGGTAGCAATCATAAGCAGGCCCCAAAGTTGGTGTGCTCCCTGGGTGTGTGTATGAGCAATACAGTCCCGAAGCATTGGCTTAGTGTAGCCCAGAATCCTTTACATAGGGCAACAAATGTGATGAGTAAATCTGTGATTTCCAAGGACACGTGAGTGATTGGCTAGGAATCAGCAGCCATCTTAGGTGTGTGTGGACGCCTCAAAGTCATCCGCCGTTGGGCAAACTCCAGGGTGGACTGGGATGACCCCCACTGGTGCAAGGAGCCAGCAATAAGTAATGTTGAACAGCAGATGTGTCACAGGTGTGGTGTATTACCAAACTATATACATTATGCACGCGTACACATATAAACTCTCCTCCGTTTACTTTAACAAATATTTATTCGGGGTAAAACAACAACAGCATACAAATAATGACACACAATCTAACTAAACCAACAACCACAATCTAACCAACTAACAATAACAACTAAACCTTATAAATTCATCAAATCCCACTCACAGTTCACCACGATAACCTTAGCCCATGTCTGCTCACATGTTTGCTCAATAGCACAGCCAAGAAGGAACAGGGAGGAACATAGATAAAGGGAAGTGGTTATATCTTTCTGACTTGTAAAGGTATTGAATTACCTAATTACCATATCAAAGGGTAAAGATTATCCTCCTATAAGAAAGGCTGGGTCACCATATTAGTTTGAAATATATATATATATATATATATATATATATATATATAAAAAAGTGATACAGCACTCTTACCATGATCCCGGTGCTACCACCCTTGGGGCTGGCTACCCCGATTGTAATAGTTGAACAAAATTGTGGTCCAATTATGCAGCAGATTTATATGGAAAGAGTGCATTTCAATCTCAAAGAGATATTTTTTAAGCTCATTAGTTTGATGACAGAATGTGGGCAAGAGAGCAGGGTGCCGGCTGTTCACCTCACTCACTGCCCGAGTAGGCCGCAGTCAGAGATGCTTCAGATCTCCCACAAATGCTCCAAAATCCTGGTTCTTGGGCTGAGTCACGGCTTCAACACCGATTTGAACAATTAGCCTCCGCTTTCTGGTGCAAGGTGAGTATATCTGCCGTTATCAGCGTAAAAGGCTGTAAGATTCAGGAGCTGCTTTTACATGTGACCAGTCAGCATGGCGGTCAGGCCTTGCCCCCCTTTATTGTTTGTTTTAAGTGTGGACTGCATAGCTGAAATATCAAGTTAAAAGAAAACAGCACATTTGTCTATAAACTGCTCCCTAGCCATACATGAAAATGTAAATCATGAAAACGTGTGGTTTGTTTTAATTTATTTGTTTTGTCTTTTTAGAAATATGGGGAGGGTGTATAACATAAGAGATTATGTGATATTACTTGCCATGCACCCGACAGGTTCAGCAAAATCACAGTGGAACAAATTATTTTATTACATAGCGGTGAAAAACTAACATAATACTGTTCTAATAATCTACTGATGTGCAATTTGAGAACATTTAGGGGAATGCAGATTCCCACCAAGACAGCAGATTGTAAACATTATATCAACAAAATATGTGCTGTAAATAAAGCATTCTTTCTAAATCCATCTGTGTTTTAAAAGGTGCAGCAGGCTGGTATTTCACCTTGCAAAAATGTCTCAGTATGTCTGAAAGTCCCTTCCTAAATGCTTCACTCCTGCCTGCATTTAAGTATTATCATTGCATACCTCCCAACAATCAGGAGAGGAGAATCAGGATGGGGTGTGCAGGTCAGAGGGGGCCTCACCAGTGATGTGACTTGGGTCACTAGCAATACCATAACGGAGTGTCTACTTGTCTGACCCCCAGCCTAGTTCAGGACCATGTAAATATCTTTCTGTGATTGATTTATGAAATAAGGTGGAATTTTTATTTTACTACAAGGTAATTTCTTACCTATACTTACCAATACTGATGGGCTTCAGGAACACAGAGGCACACTTACAGGGTTATTCACTAAAGTGAGAATTCAAAGTGAATTTAAAGGAACACTATAGTCATCAAAACAACTTTAGCTTAATGAAGAAGTTTTGGTGTATAGATCATGCCTCTGCAGTCTCACTGCTCATTTCTTTGCCTTTTAGGAGTTAAATCACTTTGTTTATACAGCCATAGCTACACCTCCCTGCATGTGACTTACACAGCCTTCCAAAACACTTCCTGTATAGAGTCATCTAATATTAACGCTTCCTTTACTGCAAATTCTGTTTAATTTAGCATTTCATACCTCCTGCTCTGTTAAAGCTTGCTAGATCCTTCAGGAGTTTCCTGTATGTGAATAAAATTCAATTTAGAGAGCAGGAGATAAAAACTTTTAAAGTAAGTTACATCTGATTGAAATTTAAACCATTTTTTTGTTTCATGCAGGCTGTGTCAGTCACAGCCAAGGGAGGTGTTACCAGGGCTGCCTAAACAGAAACAAAAAGGATTTAACTTATAAATGGCAGAGAAGCGATCAATGAAACTTCAGGGGAATGATCTATACACCCAAACTGCTGCATTAAGTTACGTTTGTTTTGGTTATTATAGTGGCCCTTTACGGCCAAAGTAGCCAAATTGGAAAATGTCTGCAAATCAGCTATGCTTCTAGTTTAGTATATATATATACAGACAGACAGAAAACAGATAGATAGAAAGATCTTCGTGAAGCTGAGAAGAATTTTACATCTTCTTTTTCAGATGCCATGAATTATGCAAACACTGATTGTTCTTGAATACACCCTACAATACCCTCTTTACTAGTTTCCTTGTCTTGGCCCCAAAGGGCAAAGGATGTAAAGCTCAGCATGTGTTCTTTAGTCTATCTTTACTTCAAAAGACAATGAAGGCTTCTGATGTTTGCTACTGGTGAGAGGGGCAGGCCTAATTTTTTTATTTTAATGGATCTAAAATAAACCTATTTTGATAAATTTCCCATAACTTTCATGGTACTCCTTGGCATTCTTGATAGAAAGCAACCTGTTGTCAGTCCATAAACTTCTGAATTTGCTCGTTTGAAACAGAAAGATGGAAAAATTCCCATTGCATTGTATGGAGCTGGGCAAATGGAGCTTTATTTAATCATTTAGATTGTGCTTTGCAGATCTTATAACTTTTTGAAACATTTCTAATGTTTGTAATGTGATCATCTTGGGATCTTAATGGAACAATATAATGGCACTATGGTACAGATAGGTACTTTTTCGAGATTGGTCCAATTAAACCTTCTTCAGCAGACAGCACAGGTACATTGTACCGTAATCCCAAAAGGATGACTGACCTAGAATCAAACAAAATGAACAATAACTAGATCAAGGTTAGAACAAAACCAATTTTCAAATCAGTATAGTAAAAAAAAACAAGCTAATAATGTGAAACAGTAATCTGCACTAACATTTTTATCTAGGTCATCTGTTAGATTATATGTTAAAATATGCTCAGAAACTTTCGTTCATTCTGTTCTCATAACAGTTAGTGTTGGGAGACTGGAACCTAAATGTACATTTTAATGCTGTTATTGATACTCCTAAAACAGCTTGGTTCTGGAGCACTGCAAAGATTGAGGACTGATAAGTACATTTACACAAGCACTTACAAATAGAAAGATCAAACCACTTCTGTTACACATATGGAAGAGGAGCAGGTTTGGAATGTTCTGAAAAAGGTACATAAAACCAAAAAATAAATGTAATAATACATTTTGATGCATATTTTCATATGTATATATATTCAGATCTCTCAGCATGTTAAATGGCCAAATGGAGATCATTTTTCTGTGAATTGTTAGGTGACCATGACATATTAATGCCCAATTTCTTAGATCAGTATGCCATTTGTAACAAGTCATTTGTTCACACTCAGTCCTAGTGTCGTTTATAGCAGTTTTAACACATTTTATTATGAGTTGATTGTTGGAGCTCTGTGATGCGCTTGTACAACTCAAACAGGTCCCAGAAAAGACAAGCTGCATGGTAAAAACAAAAGTCAGAGAGATATGCGCACCAAACCGCAAGAAGTGAGCATTGCCTGTCATTGTGCTGTGATTAGTTGGCTTCCATGCCAAACGAATACAGTGTTCGTACTGAGCGTTTAAAGTGAGGGAAGGCCTTTATAAAGGCTATTCCCACCTTGAATGCTCAGTCTGTGTGATAACATTAATGGGTTCACTAGGATCATTTTTTTTAATGGTGCGGTTTCCATTTTTTGCAGCTTTTTTTACAACTTGGGTCTATTTTATTGTAGACAGTTTTGTCGACATATGATGGTTTGTTTGGCTATTTTTTGCCAAAATTAGAAGATTGAAAAAAGAAGATCCATAATTAAGATTTAAATAGTAAGTATACTTTTTTGAAGATATAAAAGAAACCAAGGGGAAATGATTCCTCTTGGATATATAGGAAGGAAAAGTTATGGTCTAGAGAAAAGGGGGATATCCACTAAACAACTGGTAAAACAACCCACACCCTAGGTTGAATAAATAGACAATACAAGATAAAAAGCAAAGAGAAAACAATCTGATTGCTCAAACCAGGAGTGGATACCAACACCCAAAGAATACTATACAGTGGCGTACATACCAGGGTCGCCCGGCCGCCCCTGCAACCCGGTATGTAGCCACAGGGCCAGCCTCTTCCCCTGGGGTGCCCAGGAGCCGACCACTCCAGGGCCCCCAGAGGCTGGCCCTGCTGACCCCGGCGGGCAGGTGGCCGGTCGGGCAGGCGGGCGCGCGAGGGAGCACTCAGTGAGGGAGCTGAAGAAGAAGCACTGAGTGCTCCCTCGCGCGCCCGCCTGCCCGACCGGCCACCTGCCCGCCGGGGTCAGCAGCACCACTGGACCCCAGGGAATCCCCCCAGCGCTCCAAAAGGTAAGGAGGCTGGGGGGATTACATTTAAAAAAAAAAAAAAAGTGTGAGTGTGTATGAGTGTTAGAGTGTGTGTGAGTGTTAGTGTTAGTGTGTGTTAGTGTTAGAGAGTGAGTGTTAGTGTGTGTGTGTCTGCTAGTGAGTGTTAGTGTGTGTGAGTGTTAGAGTGTGTTAGAGTGAGTGTGTCTGCTAGTGAGTGTTAGAGTGAGTGAGTGTGTCTGCTAGTGAGTGTCAGTGAGTGTTACTGTGTGTGTCTTACTGAGTGTGTGTGTTAGTGAGTCTGTTTGATGTCTGTTAGTGAGTGTGTGTTGGTCAATGAGAGTGTATGTTTTGTAAGTGAGTGTGTATGTATGTCTGTCGCTGAGTGTGTCTCAGTAAATGTGTGTGTCTGTTAGCTAGTGTGTATGCGTCTGTAAGTGAGAGTGTGTGTGTCTTCAGCACTTACCTTTCTCCAGCGCCGGACTCCCCTGGCGCTGAGGATCCCTCAGCCTCTCAGCTCCGAATGCGACAGCGCACGCATTCAAACCGCCCATAGGAAAGCATTACTCAATGCTTTCCTATGGACGTTCAGTGTGCTCCTCTAGCGGCTGTCAGTGAGACAGCCACTAGAGGCTGGATTAACCCTCAGTGAAACATAGCAGTTTCTCTGAAACTGCTATGTTTTCAGCTGCAGGGTTAAAACTAGAGGGACCTGGCACCCAGACCACTTCATTGAGCTGATGTGATCTGGGTGTCTGTAGTGGTCCTTTAAGTGTGTGTGCATCTGCATGCGCTGGCGTACATACCGCGGTCGCAGGGGTCCCAGCCCTGTAACACCTGCGACCAGGTGCCCACCGCCCTGTGTTGCCCACGGATCAATTTTCGCACCGGGGCCCCATGGGTCATGTGTACGCCACAGATACTATATAAAAGAGGGAATAGAAAGGTAAACTGGTAACATACACAGTATCACTGCACAGTAAGCAAATAGAAACAGACCTAGGTCACAATTGAGTAAATGTATCTCAATAAATGAATATACATTGTATCAGTGCAAATAAAGATTGTCCACAGTCTTCGTTCAAGTAATAAACAGACATTGTAGTTTAGTGCTCAGTCCAGAAGATATCCTTTCAATGTAAGCTCATATATGTAAAATCTGTCTGGTATACTCTCTATATGAAAAGCAGGGAAACTGGCCAATATGAGCTAAATATGCCCTAGTAACAGACTAGTATAATAATCAATAATAGTATGGTACATTAAAAAAAAGGAATATTGCATATGTAGAAATGTGGGATAAACAGTTCTACATCTATTATCGATAATAAATCCTGGAACGTTATCTTCTAGTGTCAATCATTGAACTGTGCGATATATAGTTCAGAGGCAGAGAATTCTTCTTATAAAAATACTTTATTATACTACAAATATATGTGTATAAAATATAAAATAAAGACAAGCAATTGCTCACAGATAGCATAAAAAAGGGAACCTTCCTTTGGTGTCTTCCTCCCAGCAGTCTGGGTACTCTAGAAATGCTGTCTCATCAGAGCCAGCTTCAGAGGCAACTTCAGAGTCCTTGTTGACCAAAGCTCGTCGGGGAGATCCACTGCGTGCGTTCCACTTTGCTTCAGTATTCGTTCCACTGTGAGTGTGTGAAAAGATGCAGCCTTACGCGTTTTGTGACGTCCTGTCACTTCATCAGAGGAATGCATCTTTCGTGTGCCGATGGATTTATATACCCCTTTGGCAGTATTAACTATCCATAGGGTTAACCCTTTCATCACTTGATGACTATTAACCCATAAGTGACATGGCTAACATAACCTTGTAAAATCCATACATATAATTAATCTAAAACCACAGAATATACATATAATGGATATATTAAAACCATTGTAGTTTAAGACATAATGAAATAAAGATATAATCAAATAAAGGATAACGAAATAAAAACTGAAAAACAAATAATGGGTAATAAAACCACAATCATAAGTTAGTAGAATTACAATAAAATAATATAGTAGAATTAGCTCTGCATGAATAACAATAAATTAATAAATAACAGGGATATATATCACCCTATATGACCACATCTTAATGAAAAAAATCTCATATAAAATATAAATCTCATATAAAATATTAAAAAAAGACATCGTATAAAAGCTTAGAATAGAGCAAGACTCAATCTCTTTAGAAATGATAAAAAATGATAAAAAATTTAATTAAATTTATCCTTATATACTACTAAGAAGATCGAATATGTAAAAGCAAATACCTCCTCATTTTTATGGGAAGAGCATAGTATCTATGAATCACCCCTTAGTTAAAGTGCTACTAAATGGTGTACCATCACCACTTCAAAAATTCAGAAAAAATTCAAAAAAAAAACCAAACTAGATACCTTTGGTGACATAGAATCTAACATCGTGTTCAAAACATGGAGACAGAAGAAGATATGCTTTAGTCAATATATAAAAGAGAAGATGATTAGACTTATAGAATAAAAAATATGTAATAAAAGATATTCAGAATGAAACATAAAGAAATAATGTAGCTATTCTCATTCTTGGGAGTTTATAAAAAAGCATTAAATTCAAAGTCAAGATTTAGACCCTTAGGTTCTAAAGTATCCAACTGGAAGATCCATTTGGCTTCTGCTCTATCTAGACCTTTTTCAAAATCACCTCCTCTCCAGTGTAAAGAGACCTACTCTATGGCCATAAATTGTAATTCTCCTGGATCGCTTGAGTGTGTGATATGGAAATGTTTAGAGAGGTTATGTGTTGGGAGGCTCTTCTTGATATTTCAAATATGTTCAGCTATCCTGATTTTAAATACTTTCTTTGTCCTGCCAATGTAATATTTACCGCAGTGACATATCAACAAATATATCACTCCACTTGAATTGCAGTTTAGATTTCCTTTACTCTTAAAAGTCTCATTAGTTATTGGATGTTTAAATTGATTAATAAGGGGTACTTGTGTTATGATGTTTTTGCATCCCATACATTTCCCACATTTGTGGAATCCCATTGAAATTGGACCGGACTGTTTCTTCTTCTCTTCTTTCAATGTTGGGGCTATCATTATTTTTAAATTAGGTGCCCTGGAGTATATGATCTTTGGTTTACTTCCCAGGATCTGGTCTAATAGAGGGTCACCTTTGAGTATATTCCAGTGTTTATTGAGGATCTTGTTCAATTTAAAGGACTGGTTGCTATACTGAGTAATGAATGCTGGAATCTCCATATTCTGTTGTGGTTCTTTGTATTTCTTCATTAGTGTATCTTCTCTTGGTGTTTCAATTGCTCTCTTGAGAGCACCCTCTACTAAATCTACTAAATATCCTTTGTTTAAGAATTGTTTCTTCATATCTTTCATTTGTAATTCACACACTTCCATTTCTGAACAGTTCCACCTAATTCTTCTGAATTGACTGTATGGAATGTTATTCAGCCATGTCTTCTTATGATAACTATTGAAGGGTATAAAAGTGTTACAGTCCATTGTTTTTTTAAAAGTTTTTGTGTTAATGATGTCATCTTTAATGTAAATTTCTAAGTCCAGAAATTCTACTGCTTCTTTCGAGTGTTGAAAGGTGAATTTCAAATGATATGGATTAAAATTCAGATACTTCTAAAGCCATCAGATCACCTTTCCAAATAAAAATGCAATCATCTATATACCTCTGCCATAGGACCAGGTTTGCCACCGCAGGGGAGTTATTCCAAATGAATCCATCTTCCCATTTACCCATGAAAAGATTCGCATAGCTCGGTGCAAACCTGATACCCATGGTATTCCCTTCTATTTGCAGAGAATTGGTTAACCTTTTGTGAATCTTTGGTAGGTGATAAAATACTGCTAGTTTAGGGTGTTTGCATAGAATGTGGTCTGATTCCCTTTTTGATAGTATTCCACGCTCTTTGCCCATATTCACTAATTCCACAAGTTCGTCCGTAAATGATTGACTTGGATTCTGCTTTAGTTTCAGATACGTGTCTGTATCACTCAGGAGTCTTCGATTTTCATTTTCATAGTCTTGACTATTCATGATTACTACTCCCCCCCACCCCTTTGTCTGCTGTCTTTATGGTAATTTTATTATCTTGCATCAATACTTTCAAAGCTTTTCTCTCCTTCTTTGTGAGATTGTCCTTAGGATCCGTATAGTTTTTCATGGCTCTTAGATCTTTATCAATCATCCTTTCAAAAACTCTGATGTTCTCACTTTTCATTTGTTGTGGGTAGAATTTTGATTTAGGGTGGAGGTTGGTATGTACATAGCCATCCTCCATTCTTTCCTTAGTATATTTATTTTCCAAAAAGAAATGTTTTACAGTAAGCTTTCTGATGAACTTGTGCAAATCAATAAATATGTTGAATTTTAAATTCTGTGAATTGGGAACAAATTTCAGTCCCTTTTTAAGGAGTGATATCTCATCTACAGTTAATTCGTGATCTGATAGATTAAAAAGGCTAGTGACTTCTTCAGTTTCTAGTTCATTTACTCTTTTTTTAGTTCTTCTTTTTCTTCTCTTCTTGGTCTTTTATATATATATCCCTGTTATTTATTAATTTATTGTTATTCATGCAGAGCTAATTCTACTATATTATTTTATTGTAATTCTACTAATTTATGATTGTGGTTTTATTACCCATTATTTTTTTTCAGTTTTTATTTCTTTATCCTTTATTTGATTATATCTTTATTTCATTATGTCTTAAACCATAATGGTTTTTAATATATCCATTATATGTATATTCTGTGGTTTTAGATTAATTATATGTATGGATTTTACAAGGTTATGTTACCTATGTCACTTAAGGGTTAATAGTCATCAAGTGATGAAAGGGTTAACCCTATGGATAGTTAATACTGCCGAAGGGGTATATAAATCCATCGGCACACGAAAGATACATTCCTCTGATGAAGTGACAGGACGTCACGAAACGCGTAAGGCTGCATCTTTTCACACACTCACAGTGGAACGCATACCGAAGCACAGTGGAACGCACGCGGTGGATCTCCCCGACGAGTTTTTGTCAACAAGGACTCTGAAGTTGCCTCTGAAGCCGGCTCTGATGAGACAGCATTTCTAGAGTACCCAGACTGCTGGGAGGAAGACACCAAAGGAAGGTTCCCTTTTTTATGCTATCTGTGAGCAATTGCTTATCTTTATTTTATATTTTATACACGTATATTTTTAGTATAATAAAGTCTTTTTATAAGAAGAATTCTCTGCCTCTGAACTATATATCGCACAGTTCAATGATTGACACTAGAAGATAACGTTCCAGGATTTATTATCGATAATAGATGTAGAACTGTTTATCCCACATTTCTACATATGCAATATTCCTTTTTTTTTATGTACCATACTATTATTGATTATTATACTAGTCTGTTACTAGGGCATATTTAGCTCATATTGGCCAGTTTCCCTGCTTTTCATATAGAGGGTATACCAGACAGATTTTACATATATGAGCTTACATTGAAAGGATATCTTCTGGACTGAGCACTAAACTACAATGTCTGTTTATTACTTGAACTAAGACTGTGGACAATCTGTATTTGCACTGATACAGTGTATATTCATTTATTGAGATACATTTACTCAATTGTGACCTAGGTCTGTTTTTATTTGCTTATTGTGCAGTGATACTGTGTATGTTACAAGTTTACCTTTCTATTCACTCTTTTATATATATTTAGTATTCTTTGGGTGTTGGTATCCACTCCTGGTTTGATACTTTTTTGAAGGATTATTTGTATTTTTGAGTATTTGACGCCCTCGTAACTTATATGAAGGTGGTAGGTAAAGACATATGTTGTGGGTATAGAGGCGCATTTATGGGAGACTAGAGATCTCCAGCATCCTCATATTGGAGCACATTTTGGGACACAGGAGACTTTTGAGGCACAGAAAGGGTTAATTATAACTTTGTGCTGTTGTAGTTGCTATGGTAATTTATTGTTCTATGCATTTCACGATAATCTAATATTTGGTGATCAGTTCCAATTAGAGGTTAAATGTAGGGGTTAAGGTTGGAAACTTGTCGATAATTTACAGCCGTTAAAATCTACTAGCCAATTTTAATAATAACAGCTTAAGGCAGATATAAACGACAAGGTTGAAAAGGAGCCGTTAGCTGGCTACAGTGACAGATTGCACTTCCCAAGAATGCAATCCCACCACTCTAGGAGGATGGATGGCGCATTAACTGATTGCTGCTAATGAGCTTGGTCTGTATGCTTAATCCTGCTTAATTCTGTTTAATGAAAATAGTTTTATTAGTGCAGTCTAAAAAAATATCCCTCTTACCTGTAGGTTACTGAAACGCTGACTTCAGTGCAAAATTTAGAGTATAATGTGAAGCCTCCTGAGCCCCTAAATGTACATCAATACGAGGACCCAAGAGATGACCACAAGTCTCCTGAGCCCATAAATGTACATTAATATGAGGACCCAAAAGATGACCACAAGTCTCCTGAGCCCATAAATGTTCATTAATATGCGGACCCAAAAGATGACTACGAGTCTCCTGGGCCCATAAATGCGCCCCTTGTGCCAGCCAAAGTTAAACAGGGTTATTCACAAAACTCCCTATTTCGGCAGATTAAATCCCAATGGTAAAACTGAGACTAAACAACATGTTGTGCCTATAGTGGAGATGGAGAATTTTTGTTCTGTTTATTAAATATATATATAAATTGACCAATCCTTGGTGGTCCAAACAATAAAAGAAGAAAAATAGATATAATGCACAAAGAAAGTAGTATGTTTGATTATAATATCAAACTGTGTGAGGTCTTAATCACAAGTTAAAAACTTTACAAAAAATATCTCACATAAATGGCGCCCAAAACAGTTTATATGGGCTATTCCATCATGTTTCGTTATTCTATATTCTTTCCTCCAGGGACTCCCAAATATAAAAAGAGCTGACAGGCAGTAGTGTGATATGTTTAATTGTACAGTGATCCAACTACAATTATAACATATGCTTGTTATTAACTAGGAAACAGCCAATATCAAACCACAATCAATAGTGTAAGACAAGTGCAAAGGTTGTTTAGGGTAGCTTAGAAAATCCAATGTGTTTATTGTATGATTAAAGGGACACTATAGTTACCAAGAAAACTTTAGCTTAATGAAGCAGTTTTGGTGTATATACTATGCCCCTGCAACCTCACTGCTCACTTATCTGCAATTTAAGAGTTAAATCACTTTGTTTATGTAGCCCTAGTGACTTACACAGCCTTCCTAAACATTTCCTGAAAAGAGTCATCTAATATTTACATTTCCTGTATTTGTTTAATTTAGAATTTCTTATCTCTGACTCTGTTATTGGAATTCTAGAACCCACAGGAGCCTACTGTGTGTAATTCAAGTTTAATTTACAGAGCAGGAGTTAAAACTTTTAAAGTAAGTTACATCTAATTGAAATTGAAACAATTTGGCTAGGGCTACACAAACAGAAACAAAAGTGATTTAACTCCTAAATGGCAAAAAAAAAAAAAAAAAGCAGTGAGACTTTGGATGCATGATCTATACACAAAAACTGCTTCATTAAGCAAAATATGTTTTGGTGACTATAGTGTCAGTTTAACTTGCTGTCACTTACTTGCATTGGAAGTGGAGCGAAATTATAATGATAACACACTCACTGCTTGGAAAGGCTAGATAAAATTTCACCACCATCACATTTTACCATTCAAGGTAAAAACCTATACATGTGAGTTTAATTAGAATTGTGTATTATAATATTGCTTCCCAATATGAAAAATCCTAAAAGATTGGAGGAATATGTCCACCTAAGCTCTTTAACATGTGAGTAAACATTTTCCGATGTATTGGATCTATTTTTTGTTAGTCACTAATGGAGTAGATATAAAAGTATAGGAGACTGCCATCTGAGACATAGTATGGATAATATAAAGAGAGAGAAAAAGAAATACAAAAGACTCGAGGACTGAAAAGAATCCAGTATAACTCTTCTTCCGTATGCATATCAAACATAACTTTCATATAATCTGTTTATCTCTCAGTCTTTATATCATATTTTTCCTTTTAGAATTTTACCTACAAACATTATGGTGCATTGCATATCTGTCCTAAACTTAATGGTTGAAGGACAGCTTATAAAATCTGCAGTCATGTGTTAACTATTTTGTTTCTCTAGCTAAACGGTATCTAATCATTGCATGTTCTAAATGTGTATCTATAAGCAAACCTCATTTCTAAAAGTAATTTACATGGTATAGAAAATGCTGATATTATTGATACACAGTACAGATACATGCAGATGACATCAAATAAATAACTGCTCTAGTTGCTACCTGTAGAGGGCAGAAGTACCACCTACGGGAGGTTTGTTTTACTCTCCTTTGTCAGGCAATTCTTTGGCACAATGTCTATGCCAAAGAATTGACTGACAGGTGGGATAAAGACCTTTTTAAAATATACTTATTTCCTAATCTGTGCATTTGCTGTTGACTCTGCTAACACAATGCGCAGATGGAATTGCATGATCTTTTAAAAGAGCACAAGCTGTAGGTACCGTGCCAGTTACCCTATAAAACATGCTGTATGGGGGCATGCACTCTCTACACTCCAGTCTGTACATCAGAAGATAATCCCCTCTGCCAGCTTTGGCATTTACAGCATAAGCTTCTTAGTGCTGGGGGATATTGAGAGATAGGAGAGGACTGGACTGTGAATCACATCTTAGAATGAGGAATCAAATTAAACATGGTCTGAGCAGACCGCAGACAACACATTTTTATCTGCTATCAGTTTTTCTTGGTACTTACATTTTGTGATGAAATGTGGGATTGAAGTAGTAAACAATGAATGGCCAGAATGTATTATGACATTTTGGGGATATTTTATTTTTATTGTTAAAAATATACAGTATCTCACAAAAGTGAGTACACCCCTCACATTTTTGTAAATATTTTATTATGTCTTTTCATGTGACAACACTGAAGAAATGACACTCTGCTACAATGTAAAGTAGTAAGTGTACAGTCTGTATAACAGTGTAAATTGGCTGTCCCCTCAAAATAACTCAACACACAGCCATTAATGTCTGAACCGTTGGCAACAAAAGTGAGTACACCCCTAGGTGGAAATGTCCAAATTGGGCCCAAAGTGTCAATATTTTCTGTGGGCACCCTTATTTTCCAGCATTGCCTTAACCCTTATAGGCATGAAGTTCATCAGAGCTTCACAGGTTGCCACTGGAGTCCTCTTACACTCCTCCATGACAACATCACGTAGCTGGTGGATGTTAGAGACCATGCGCTCCCCCAACTACTGTTTGAAGATGCCCCACAAATGCTCAATAAGGTTTAGGTCTGGAGACATGCTTGGCCAGTCCATCACCTTTACCTCTAGCTTCTTTAGCAAGGCAGTGGTAGTCTTGGAGGTGTGTTCGAGGTTGTTATCATGTTGGAATGCTGCCCTGCGGCCCAGTCTCCTAAGTGAGGGGATCATGTACTGCTTCAGTATGTCACAGTATATGTTGGCATTCATGGCTCCCTCAATGAACTGTAAATGTAACAGTGCCAGCAGAACTCATGTTGTGAGGAACTGACTCTACTGGGTTTCGAACCCTGGTTTACATGGTGCTAAACCTCTTCCTTACCAGTACACCAGCCTACCTTTTGCAAATTTACCTGAGATCTGATACTATTGCTTGTAGAGTCAAGGTTATCAGTGACAACTCTCTTCAGCTGTGTCTGGTCAGGTGTCTGGTTCTTGGCCTATAAAAGCCACTTCCTGTCTCTGTACCTTTGCCAGATTATTGTGGTTCCTGTACTCTCTAATCAAGCGTGTTCCTGTTTCTCCTTCCTGTTGCTGAATTTGGACTGTTTTGACTTTGCTGCTTCTCCTTCCCACTGACCTTGGCTTGCCTCACTACGATTATCATCTTTCTGTTCCAGTCTCCCATCTCTGCTTAAGACCAGAAGGCCACTCAAGGCTCAGGGGCTCAACCACCTGGGTAACGAGTGGCTACCTCTGGCAGAAAACATTGCTGATCTGGCTACTGGACTCCAAAACTTTGTAACATCAATATCATTACAGAATAATCTGGCACATTCATGGAGACCGTCGGATCAGATTCTGCATTGGCCCAGCAGGTTGCTTTTAATGCAAGAACTATGCAGACCCAGGCACAGACCATTCAAGTGCTGCAGGATCAGGTAGCTGAACTGCAAAATGAAGTTCGATCAATGCATAGTGAGCTTACCAGCTACAGGGCACATGATGTTGTGGCTGCTGCTACTACTACTGTTACACCTGCACAAGATGCCCGCTTGCCTCTACCAGAAAAATTTGGAGGAGACCGCAAAAAATGTAGGGGTTTCCTAAATCAATGCCGTTTGCATTTCATGATGTTACCTAACCGTTTTCCATCTGAAAGAGAGAAGGTGGGATTTATTTTCTCCCTCTTCAAAGATGAAGCCCTGGCCTGGGGCTGCCCTTTTCTGGAACAGGACAGTCCAGTGTTGGGAAATTTAAAAGACTTTCTTGAGGCCATGTGCCTAGTTTTTGATGACCCCAATCGCTGTGCTACAGCAGAAGCCACTCTCCTTCATTTACATCAAGGGAGGCGCTCTGTGGCTGAATATGCTGCTGAATTCAGACAGTGGGTTACTCATACTACTTGGAACCAATCAGCCCAGAGGTTCCACTTCAGAAGGGGTCTCTCAGAAGCTATAAAAGATGAGCTAGCTCGTGTTGATCTTCCTGTTGAGTTTGATGCATTTGTGCGGTTGGCTATCCGTATTGATCGGAGACTTTCAGAAAGAAGATTGGAAAGACAGGGCTCTTTTAAACCAAGTGCTACTCCTACTTTCTATTCAAGAATTTCTACTCCGACCCCACAAACACCTACAGACTCTGAACCTGAGGCTATGCAGGTAGATCTAATAAGAGGGCCATTATCCAATGAAGAAAAACAGTGGCGACGCACTCACAATTTATGCCTGTATTGTGGTAGTGTAGGGCATTATGCCATCAATTGCCCTAGCAAGTCTAAAAGAACAATAGCTATGACTGCTGAGGGTGCACAGATTCAACACCAATCCCAGATTTCAGACCAACTGGATTCTGTCACACAACCCTTGTTTTCTCTGGCTCAGGGTGAGGAGGGTATGATGACTCAACATCCTCATTTGGTGGTGCCTATCACTTTGCAATATGGTGATAATAAAATTTCAACTACAGCTATGATAGATTCTGGAGCAGGCGGAAACTTTATGGACATTAAATTTGCAGCAGGAAATAAAATTCAGTCTATCCCTAAATCTTTACCTGTGTTAATGGAAACAGTAGACGGTTCTCCACTTATGTCAGGCCCGGTTACACATGAGACTGTGCCCTTAAAATTGATTCTGGAAGTGAATCACCATGAGTCTATATCTTTCCACCTAATTTCCTCAACACAGTTTCCAGTGATTTTGGGTATACCCTGGCTTGCTCTGCATAACCCACAGATTGATTGGAAGACTAGAACTTTGTACTTTCCTTCAGAACACTGCTTAATGAATTGTCAACCCTCTAAGGCAACACCTGTTACCACAACAATTAATGAAATGGTTGCTACAAACTTAACTAAGCTTCCTCTACAATATCGGGATTTTGCAGATGTCTGTGATAAGAAGAATGCTGATCAGCTTCCACCTCACAGGCCTTATGATTGTCCCATAGAGCTGCTACCTGGAGCTGCTATCCCATTTGGCCGTATATACTCCCTTTCTGAGCCTGAATTGAAAGCACTTCGTGCATACATACAAGAAAATCTTGCCAAAGGCTTTATTCGACCATCTACTTCTCCAGCAGGAGCTCCTATATTCTTTGTAGAAAAGAAAGATGGCAGTCTACGGCCATGTGTCGATTACAGGGACATTAATAAGATCACTGTTAAAAAACGCTATTCCTTGCCTCTCATTCCTGAACTTCTGGAGAGACTTCGTTCAGCTAAAATATTTACGAAGCTTGATCTACGGGGGGCATATAATCTGGTTCACATAAGACCAAATGATGAATGGAAAACAGCTTTCAGAACCAGGTACGGACATTACGAATATCTAGTAATGCCATTTGGGCTTTGTAATGCCCCTGCAACTTTTCAGCATCTAATCAATGATGTACTACGGGATCTCCTGGATCAGTTTGTTGTGGCATATTTGGATGATATCCTGATATTTTCTGATAATCTTGAAAATCACAGAAAACAGGTCTGCATTGTTCTTGAGCGCCTTCGTACCCACCACCTATACATTAAACTGGAAAAATGTGAGTTTGAACAAACAGAAATTCAGTTCCTGGGGTATGTAATAACTCCTAAAGGTTTAAGTATGGACGCAAGTAAAATTAAAGCTGTGCTGGACTGGCCCATCCCCAAGAATGAAAAAGATATTCAGAGATTTGTGGGGTTTGCCAATTTTTACAGGTGTTTCATTAAGAATTTCTCTGCCGTTATTACACCGATCACTGAACTTACACGTAAAGGGACTCCTTTTCAGTGGTCCAATAAGGCTGACACTGCATTTTCCAGATTAAAGACTCTGTTTACATCTGCCCCTATCTTGGTACATCCTCAGCCAGAATTGCCATTTACTATAGAGGTAGATGCTTCTGATTCAGCTGTTGGGGCTATACTGTCTCAAAGGACTGGACCTAAGATGTTGTTACATCCATGTGCCTTCTATTCCCGCCAGATGTTACCAGCAGAAAGAAATTATGACATAGGGAATAAAGAACTTTTGGCTATAAAAGCTGCCTTTGCCGAATGGAGACATCTATTGGAGGGAGCCACCCATCCAATTACTGTCCTCACAGATCACAAAAATCTGGAATGTATTCAATCCGCTAAGAGAATGTCAGCCAGACAAGCACGCTGGTCCCTATTTTTCTCAAGGTTTAATTTTTTTATTTCATACCGCCCTGGTTCCAGAAATGGCAAGGCGGATGCCTTGTCTAGGATAGCTGACCCCCTCCATACTACAGTAACCAAGGCCACCATCTTACCGGAGAGTAGATTTTTAGGAGTTACCTTTCCTTCTGACCTAATGTCTCGCATTAAAAAGGGCTACTCTAAAGATCCAGTTTTTCGTGATCCTCCTCGTGATCTTCATATGACCATGCTTAATGGGTTTTGGATTTTTCAACAACATCTGTTTGTTCCAGAATCAGTGCGACTGGACGTTTTATGCCTCTACCATGACTCAAAACCAGCAGGTCATCCAGGAATCCGAAAGACACAAGAAATACTTACCCGATCCTTTTGGTGGCCTAAATATTATGAGGATGTTAAGAAGTATGTGTCCTCTTGTGATGTATGTGTCAGACATAAGACTCCTCGCTCATCCCCTGTTGGCTTGCTTCAGCCTCTTCCGATTCCTCATCATCCCTGGGGATCTATATCCATGGACTTTATTGTGGAACTACCTCCCTCTAAGGAACACACTAACATTCTTGTTCTTGTTGTGAGCCTAGAATATTGCACCTTTTCACAATATTCTAATTTACTGAGATTGTGGATTTGGGGTTTCCATGAGCTGTAAGCCATAATCATCGCACTTATTACAAATCACAGTTTGAACTATCTTGCTTTGCATGTAATGCGTCTATCTCATATATTAGTTTCCCCTTTTACGTTGCATTACTGAAATAAATGAACTTTTCCACGATATTCAAATTTTCTGAGTATCACCTGCACTACTTTACATTGTAGCAGATTGTCATTTCTTCAGTGTTGTCACAGGAAAAGATATAATAAAATATTTACAAAAATGTGAGGGGTGTACTCACTTTTGTGAGATACTGTACATGACACTAAGATATACCAAAGAACATCATGTGAAAAACATGATAATAGAAATCCAAAATGAATCGCGATTTTCCCATTGCAGGGTCTTCACTCGTTTTGTTGTCTCTACAGTGTTTGATAATTTCTAATATATGGATAGAAATGTCAAACAATACCCCTTAAGTTGTACTTTGGGAAAATACATTGGGAATCCAAACATATGAATTATTTTTTTTATTCCCACATTTGTGTAAAGTTTGCAGATATCCCGAGGTGAGGATATCGATTTGTAATGACTGCAAAGATTTTGTTGACTTCTCACCAAGGAGAGCATGATGATACAAGAGGCTGCAGTATCAGAGAATCACTGCCTGCGGGACTGGCTGATCTGTGCAGGTGTTGCAAAGTTGTTCACAGCATGATGAGACAGTTATGTGAGAGTAATATGTTTAGACAGAAGCATAAAAGTAAAAAGTAGTTTGCGATTAAACCTGCATAGTGTTGTGCATCTGGAAAAGCAAAATAAGTTGCACACTGCACAGTGAGGAATTTTTATAGGTTTTGTACATATGTGTTCTTTCACCCCGATACAGTTATTATTATTGGCATTGATTTAGGGCCACTTTATTACGCAGTGCTTTACAGTATTATAAAGGGGGGATTTAACAACAGATGAGATAAGCTATCATATATTTTGACAGGAACAAGAAGTTGATAAAGATCCAGTTTACAATTTAGAGTTAAATACCTATTTTTTTTTTTTATTATGGCATATATGTAGGCTGGTGAGATAGCTCAGTGGGCTAATGCATCATCAGTAGAGTCATTAGTAGAGTCTGTTCAACTCTTGAGGTCACACGTTCACATCCTAGCAGGGTTGACTCAGCACTTCATTAATAAATTGGGTAATAGTAGCAACCGCTGGATGTTGGGCTAAGGTAACATCCCCAGGACGTACTTGAAAACCAGAATAATCTGAATGTGCCTTTCCTGGTTAAATACCTTGTTATTATTATTGTTTGCGATTTATCTGTATTCTGTTCTAAAAAGTGGTCCAAAATGTAAAAGAAGAGGAGTCGCCAATAGAATATGTCTGCTGTTTCCATGGTGATTGCACCACTTGTGGTATTTTAGATGGCTTTTTAGAACAGAACACGTTGTTAACTTCCTTTAGTCATCACTTCCAAATTCCCCCTGCTTCTTCTTGTCTCAATTCCCATTATATCCTTTAGATTGTAAGCTCACGGGCTATCTAAGCACATTGTATAAAAGAGCTTTAATAGTTAAAGCTCAGCTTATGGGCATGGCCCTCTCCATCTTTTGTATTGGTTTGTGCATATTGTATGCTCTCTCCTAATTGTACAGCGCTGCAGAATATGTTGACGCTTTATAAATGCCAGCAATAAATATATAAAATAAATAATAGATATTATTGAGCCCCTATTTCCAATGCAAATATAAATGTGTAGGCATTACTTCCCACAGAACATTGGCATGCACCTTAGTACGTCTGGCGCTACCACAATGCAGGGATCAAGTTAAAGCAGCACAAATTTTTTTTTCTATATTTCTTTCTGTTTTTCTTTCCTTTTGCCCCTTGTCTCTTCTATTTATACTTAACATCTTTTCTGCACCAGATCTCAATACCAGGGCACCTCTAGTTTGTTCTCCTCTGTACGTGATGATTTCATTTTGCCATTCTGTGGGATTCTTATAACTGATGGAATGTGTGCAAATTTGCTTAGCAACTGAAATAGAACTTTGCTAGCGCTCCAAAAAAAACCTGCAACATAACAGTATTGCTTTAAGATCCGACCTACTGTCATGATCGCGTTTGAAATAGCTCAGTATCTTGGTAGTATAAAATATTTGTATTATTTATCTTGTAAGTTATGTTTAATGATAGAGCCTAAATGTTTCTGTATTTAAATACATTTTTGTATTATAAGATAAAATGTAGATGAGCTAAGCATTTGCTTGTTTGGTAAATGGAACTGAACTTTGTGACAGCTAAAATGTCTCCTTTTATTAGAAATTAGAATCCCTATAGCCCACTTTGATGAAAGGTACTGATGAAATGACTGATGGCTGGGGTCAGTGTGATAAGCCATCATTTCATTCACATATAGATAGGACCTTACAGAGCTTTTGTGCTGAGTGACATAAAGTAACCTAGTCCTTACGTGCCTGGTGTAGCAAAAACAAGGTGGGACATATTTTTCAAACATTATGTGTTGTGCAACAAATAAAAAAAGAAATGATTGATCCACTTCATGTTGGGAATTAATAAAATGAATGAACTGATAGATGTGATGAGACCCAGTCTGTTCCCAGAGAGAAAGTTCTATATAAAACAATACATTTTGTTAATTTTAGGTGTTGTCTATATGACTGCACTTCCGTTTTTTGTTTTCCTTGAACCTTTCTCACATATGGACAATGTAGAATTGTCCTCTTTTAGAAAAAGACATGGTACTTTATAAAATGCATATCATCTAAATGTTATGTTCTGAGCTAACCAAGTAGAAGAACAACAGAGGGTGTTTGTGTAATCCCCCCGCATGCATTGTGCTCTGGCATTGAAGGATCAATACCAGGATGTCCGATGACAGGAGACTAGAGTGTCAGTCTTCTTAACTGAAACTAGGTTATTCTCTTAAAAGGTCTTTAAACCTGAAACTAGCTATGTTACAGGAAGGAAATGCGAGGAATCAGACTGTAGGGCAACAATTCTGTATTTATTTATTTATTGGCTCCTGTGAATTCTTTTGAATCCTCGGATTTATGTGGACCTGGGCTATCATTGTGTAAAGTGACTTAGCATATACTTGTAAATGTCAAAATTACTTTAATCGTATAAGATTATAAATATTGAGCTCGATGGACTTTTGTTTTTTTCCAACTTAGATTACTATGTAATTAAATTATGTAATTTCATTCACTATTGAAATAAAATTAACAAGCATTAAAAAAATTCCTTCAAAATATCCCAATATACCCATGGTCTCCCAAACCTGCTCCACCCATTATTATAGTGTCAGAACTGTGCATATCCTTTAATCTTCTGTGCAGGCTAGCTGAAAGCTGTACCGTGCAAGTACTTTCATTCCTAAAAAAGTAAACAAAACTACTACTAGCTAAAAGCAGTTGCCTCTTATAGAGAGCTGTATGGTGACCTGTACAAGGTGTGTGGCTTGTGCTTATACGTGGGCCTTTAAATGAGTTCTTATCTTACTAGCACGTCATGGTGCAATCCATACTTGCATTCATATGTAATTAAGAATATTGTTCCTGGGGGCGTGGCCTGGACGGGAACGCGAGCGGTCGCATGTTCTAACAGCTCCGCGGCAGTACAGGCCCTCACACGTTAATTAGACCCAAACCGGACAAAATCAACGGGCACCAGGCGCTACCGACCATGTCCCACGCCAAGGCAAAGCGGGCGACCGAGAAACAGGACAAACTCCTGTTTTTCAACGCCAAACAAGGGCACACGCGGGGAGCGGCAACACAGGAAGACCTCCAAGATGGCGCCGAAACAGACGGAGCCCAAGGAATGCTTACAGAGGCCTCGGGCCGCGTCCTCACCACGGAGGGGATGCAGGCTATGCTCGACGATATGGAGGCGAAACTGCAAACAACACTGCAACGCTCATTCACAGACCTCCGTGCAGACATCCACAAATTGGGGTCACGCACCTCAGATCTGGAGAATCAGATGGAGGCGCAATCGGAGGCTCACAACCGCCTAGCTAATAAGGTGGAGGAAGTATGGGACAGGATGCAAGAATATGAGGCCAAAATTGCGGACTTGGAGGACCGCGCACGCCGCAGTAACCTGAGACTGCGGAACGTGCCTGAAGACATAGGCCCGCAAGAGCTGCAGGCGTACGCAACGGGGCTTTTCCACACACTTGTCCCTGATCTGCCACAGAGTGTCCTGCTGTTGGATCGCATCCACAGAGTGGCAAAGCCCCAATACCTACCTGCTGATACGCCAAGAGATATCGTCTTGAAGATGCATTACTACCATGCGAAGGAGGCGGTCCTGAGAGCGAGCCGCACACGAAAAGACATACCTACTGAATTCCAAAAGGTGGGAATCTTCGCGGACATCTCTGCTATGACGCTGAGGAAGAGAAAGACTTTTGGCGCTATCACAGCGGCTCTGCGAGACAGCAACATCGCATACAGGTGGGGATATCCGACCAAGTTGCTGGTCCAACGCAACGGCACCCTTACAGCCATCACATCCCCAGAGGAAGGTCTCCTGAAGCTGAGAGAATGGGGCATCACCCCGCGCCCAGAACCCCAGAGGCCTGCAGCGCACGAGCGACACACCTCCACATGGAAGCGGGTGCGAAAATAGCCCTGGACGGGGAACAAATACGAACTTTTCAAGTCGCCCGCAAGTATACAGTATGCTGCATCACGCAATGCAAAATAGCCATGTTATGTTATGTATATTGTTTGATTTTGGTATGATTTAATGTTAGACTATCCAAGCCAGACTAGGGGTATGATAACCAGGGAGCAATTGAGGTCAGATAGCCAGACAAAGTTATAACCAGATATTTAAGGGTCATGTGTAGACCTAAGCTAAGTCCGCACAGAGTTAGGGATAACCTCTCCCAACGGTGTTAATGCCAAGTTTAAAAAAAAAAAAAATAAAAAAAAAATATATCAAGTATAACAATGCAATAATACCACACCCCCAATAAAATAAAAAAAATAAAAATAAAAAAAAGTCTTACCAAGCCCCAAAGACCAAATACGCCTAATAATGTAGAGCGATGGCTCACTAAAGAGTGTTAGCTAATAAGAAGACGGCATAACAGTGCAAATTGGGTCAATCACCATGTTAAAAGAAACAAGAGGGCCGCACTCGCGGCAGCACACCCCCCCCACGCAGGATCGAAGCATTACGCTCCGACCCCCATGGCTCCCTAAATGGGAACCTTGCCATTATTCTGGCATTTTTGTTTATGATTGTATATAGGTTTGCATTTTATGTAATATTGAGTTCTGTTCTTGTTATGTTTCCCTCCCTTAGCCCCCCTACAACCAATTCGGGCCAAGTGGGTGGCCCGCACGTATTACCTACCATCTACACTGTAGCACCACGAGCGCCTCTCCACCGGATACAAAGCACCGAACAGACATACCTATCGAATACCCGCAGGGGTTATCTTAGTGGGATCTGCCCAGCTCGCCGTATAGACCAATACATATCAAACTCTCACAATACCTTCCCATACAAACCACCTTAAGTTTTACAGCCACAATGTAAGGGGACTCAATCTCCCGGTCCAACGACACCTTCTTAGCAGGGATGTAGGTAAAGCTGATGCGGACATCGTGTGTTTACAGGAAACACATTTCAGGGGCACGTCCCATCCCAGCATCCTGACCAACTCCTACCCTCACCAGTTCCACTCTACGTCCACGACCAAATCTAAGGGAGTCACCACCCTGCTCAGTAAAAAAGTCGCTTTCACTCTGATCACTGAGGACACCGACCCAGAAGGCAGATACGTTATAATAGTGGGACACATAAATAATATACTATATACCATAGTGAATATATATGCCCCAAACACCAACCAGAGGAATTTCATACACAGAATGATACACAAAATCTCTCACATCCAACAAGGCACTACAATTATATGTGGGGACCTGAACCATGTCCTAAACCCAGCTGTAGACACTACTCTCTCCCGAACCAGCCCGCGATATAAATCACTTAAGCGCCAAAGCGCGGCCCTGACCAAATTACTGTCAATGCATCACTACTATGATGCATGGAGAGTCACGCACACAGAAGACAAAGAGTACACCCACCACTCGCAGGTTCATAATACATACTCGAGAATCGACGCGATCCTAGTGGAGGGAACCACACTAGGGCAGGTAGTGGACTGTCGGGTGGGACAGATAGTGTGGTCTGACCATGCCCCTATAGAACTAATCTTGAGGGACACTTATGACTTCAAACATAGGAGCCCCTGGCGGCTTAACGAGACCCTCCTGACAGACAAAACCTTCTCGGGAACGCTAGCAGAGTCCCTACAAACCTATTTTACAGACAATGCCAACCCCGACTTACAACACCACACAATTTGGCAAGCACATAAGGCAGTTGCCCGTGGACTCCTTATAAAACAAGCATCATACATCAAAAGGAAGACACAGACACAAGTGACGAAGTGGCAAAAAGACATTTACACACTGACGATACAAAATCAACTCCACCCCACACAACAGCTAAAAGAACAAATAGCCCTAGTGCGCCATCAACTTCGCCAACATGCGCTAACTAAGGTAGGACACAACTTATGGAAATTGAAAGCCTCACACTACGCCCAGGGGAATAGAGCGAGTAAACTACTGGCAGCAAGGTTAAAAAAGCGGCAACAGTCACAGAAAATAGCGTACCTACACACGAAAGCAGGGGGGAAAGCTATGTCGCCGCTCACTATTAGCGATGAGTTCGCACAATACTATGGGGACCTGTACAATCTTAGCAACGATGCAACCATACCCACACCGACAACGGCCGAGATAGAGACATACCTAAACAAAACCAACCTCCCGACTTTGACAGCCCAACAGAAAGACACCCTTACCCGACCAGTCACCCCTGAGGAGGTAGGAGACACCATAAAGTCGCTACCAAGGGGCAAGGCCCCGGGCCCTGATGGATTTGCCAACTCTTACTATAGCAAATTTAGAGATATATTGGCACCATGCCTAGCAGAAGTTTTCAATGAGGCCGTGCGAACACAAACCCTACCGGAGGAAATGCAGCTCGCCCACATTATCACTTTGCCCAAGCCTGGCAAACCCCCAAATTACCCACAAAATTTCAGACCCATATCCCTCCTTAATACTGACACTAAACTACTGGCGAAACTGTTCGCTATGAGGCTAAGCCCGATATTACCACACATCATACACGATGACCAAGTGGGATTTGTGACGGGGCGCCAGGGGGCAGACAACACCAGAAAAGTCCTCGACCTCATGCAAAGCTTAGGGGCGAAACGGGAAGGGGGGGTTCTGCTCTCACTGGACGCAGAAAAAGCCTTTGACCGACTGGGGTGGGGATTCCTGCAGGCGGCCCTGAGGAGGTACGGGATGCCGGAGGGGTTTATTTCAGTGGTCAGGGCACTGTATTCGGCACCAAGAGCCCAAGTACTTAATTCGGGTTTTGTGTCAAAAAAGATAACCATTACCAATGGAACAAGACAGGGGTGCCCCCTGTCCCCCCTGCTATATGTACTGGCACTGGAGCCGCTGGCTGCAGTGATCAGAGCCCACCCTGATATACATGGGGTCCAAGTGGGGGACAGGGAGTACACCCTTAATCTATTCGCAGACGACATACTCCTGACGTTGACGCAACCAATAATATCCCTACCGAATTTACTACAGTGCATACGAGAATATAACAAAGTATCCTACTACAAATTAAATCTCACAAAAACACAAGCAATGGGAATCCATCTGCCAGAACATACTTTACAAACACTGACGAACTCCTTCACCTTTGACTGGAGGGAAGACTATATCACATTCCTGGGGATTAAGCTAGCCAAGACGAGCGGCCAAATGTTTAAATATAATTATGAGAAACTCCTGCAGGAAATCTCTCAGACGTTAGACCAGTGGAACAGTGACTTCCATTCGTGGCATGGGCGCATAGCGGCATTTAAAATGTCACTGTTGCCAAAATTACAATACCTATTCCGCACGCTGCAAATCCCTATACCTAGGCAATATATGGTCAAACTACAAAAAATCATCACGAGATTCGTGTGGGCGAACAAAACACCCAGAGTGGCATACTCTACAATAAAAAGAACAACGGAGAGGGGGGGTATGAGCTTCCCAGACGTCAAACTGTACTACAAGGCGGCCATTCTAGCAGTGCTAGCCACGACACACAGGGCAGCTAACCCACCACAATGGGTAGCCATTGAATCCCAATGGACGTGTAGAGCAGGGATGCACCACTTGTTTTGGGTGCCAAAACACCTAAGGCCAACAACACCGACCATGCTAGAGACCACCAAACTAATGCTGCATACCTGGGACACATATAGAACGCACCTCAGTGGCTCAGGAACCACATCGCTAGCATCGACAATGTATAGTATCCACCTGAGGAACAAAACATTTGACTACCGGACTTGGACGGATGCAGGGTGTACACACATACACGACTTATACAAGGGTACATCCCTAAAACAGTTCCCGGACCTACAAACACAGTACAACCTACCGAGTAAAGCAATTTTCTCATACTTGCAGCTCAAGTCCACCCTACGGCAACCCAAGACTCCACCTATGACACCCATGATCTCAAACTTTGACACGTGGTGCCTCACGGGCAAGCCACACAGACGAAGCATTTCAAAAATATATAACACATTGCTTGAGGGCACTCACGCATCCACAGGCAACTTTATACAGGCATGGCACAAAGACCTTCGCAGCACCTTCACGGAGGCCCAATGGTCCAGAGCCTTTACAATCCACAAGGGCAACACAGCCTGCATTACACACTTTGAACAAGTGAGAAAACTGCAATACAGGTGGTATTTGGTCCCCACACGGCTAGCACACATGTTCCCGAATGTGTCTACTCAGTGCTGGAGATGCCAGCTAGACACAGGCTCACTAATACATATTTGGTGGACGTGTAAAGACGTGCAACCTTACTGGGCCATGGTGAGCACCATCGTGGACCAACTGCTTCCTGCAAAGATGACCCTGACCCCGGCTACATGCCTCTTATACATATGGCCAGAAGGCCTGACCAAGGTCCACTCCAAACTCCTATTCCACACGCTGATAGCAGCATGTAACCTAATAGCAAAAAACTGGAAATCACGGAACATCCCCACAAAAGCTGAGCTAGTTACCCAGATCCAAAAGAATTGGGAATATGAACGCATGGCGGCCCAACAATTGGGGACGGGAGTAGCAACTATGGAGGCGGGGAAAATTTGGGAACAATACTGGAACAAGGTGAAGTCCCAAACAACTGGGGATGAGTAAGATTCTTTAGCCTCACCAACGCAATCTGAGAGGGTATACCCCGGGAAACAGTGGAAAGAGGCCGGTGATGAGAGATCAAACAGGTACAGCGAACCCTTCTCAAAAGAAACCAGGTAGATGTACCACATACAGACGAGACAAACAACCCACCAGTGTATATATTTAAGCTAACTCCCCTCATACCCCTCCCCCCCCGGGTGAGCACCTGGACCCCCCCACTCCCCTCCACCACCTCCTTCTGTCCAACTCATTGACATAGGCCACACGGTAAAAAGGCACGACAACGAGCGCAGGACAGGCTGGTAAACATGTGGACACCTCCGGGCTGAGGTGCATAGACAGTGCCCTGCCGACACTGTTTAAACTATCCAAACTACGGCTGTACTAAGTAAAGTGGGATATAATGACCGTTGGAAATACACACGGTACCAACTAACCCCACTCCATCATACCCCACATTTGGCGTCTGTGATTCCCACCCCACCTTTGAAACACTAATGGTATACCAGGTAACCTCAGCCAGACCGGCATCTGGAGATACATGTTAAAGAGCCAAAACAATAAGCTGGTTATACAGAAAGGCCGGACAAGGTTGTAGTCATGATTATAAATACTAATAACCTGTGTATTGTATAAAGTGAAAATGTTGTATAAAGTATAATGTCATGAGTGGAACCTTCGTTATTCCACCCTGCCCCATTCATCCCCACCCCCCATTAATTTTTGTATCCCTTCCCCCCCCCCCTTTTTTCTATATGGAAAATAAAAATTGTCAAATTGAAAAAAAAAAGAATATTGTTCCTTTAGATGTTTCATGAGCATTAGAATATTCTGGTTTTCTCGGTTACATAGAGTCTCTGTGACGCACCATAAAAGGGTTAATATTTGGCAGTGCCGTGTTTTTTGCTCAGTCGGAATGTTCCCATGTATGCCTGGACCATGTTCTAGAATGTTAGAATTTGTAACTTGTATTAATATCAGCGTATAGCCATTTCTATCTAGCATATGAAGGGTTGTTTAATCCATGCGGAGCAGTTGTTATTTTGAGACTTCAGCATAGAGCTCTGTAATCTTCTCTAAGATTGGCTGATTGTTATGGTTTGGCACAGATCTACACCCCCACACCCAGCTGTAGTCCTAAACGAGCTGTGAATAGGATCTTTTTTTCCTCTCTCGTTCTGGCTGCACCAGCTTCTGTTAAAACTGCGGCTATTAGAAGCCTTTCATTTCATGCTTTTTAAAGATAGAACTAGGAGGGGTCCGCTTGGTGCCAATTTCTGCTTTTATGCTAAAGTCACATCTCACACCCAGATCTGATGGCACACAATTCAGGCACAGGAGATATGAGTTGGATGTCCTTCTGCCTTGAAAGCTCCAGAATCTCCAAGCAACAGCAGCTGACAATGTGCCAGGGCAAGTCATCCTACATAACACACAGTTCTTGGAAACAGATTTCAACTACAGGCAGAAGGGAAATTAGCAGTATTAACTGGGGGAGAAAAGTACTTTCTCTGTATTTAGAGTGAGCAGAGAAAATGAGATGCCTGTTTCTATGGGGTAGACATATGATGGCAGTATAAGAGTAACAGGAGTGAACAGGCTGCAAGGAGAAGAACATTAAGATATATGAGAGTATGAGGAGGGATGTAAGCTTAGATAAACAGACACATTTTTAGGGATCTTCTAAAAAAACATTTGGCCTTATGTGTTATTCTTCATCAAAACTGTGCCAGTGATCCGTGCCAAACCTGTCAGTATGAACCATTGTAGACAACCCGCTTCAGTCTTGAGGAACCCCACGCCATGAGGGTTGGAGGCTCCTGCTATTCCTTTCCTGCCTCCAGTGAGACCAGAATGGAGGGTCAGATCTTGCAGCAAGATCCTTCTGCCAGCCCACAAGTTGCTCCAAATGTGTCCAGCCCCACTCTGAGGAGAACAAGCCATGCTGGACTAATTTAGCAGTGGCCGACAGCAGGCCAAGGATTCATTTCTCCCACCAAAACACTAGACTTTTACACGTCATTCAACTAGGTCCTATTATGGCACTTCAGTTGGTGGCATATTGACTATCTGAACCTCAAGCTTGATCTATGTGACCTACTACTAATTCAGTACTGTGAGGAACGGCCATCTTGCATCTGAAGTATAGAAGATATTGATTAGTACTAATGAGTGCTTGTTTCATTCTGTAGTTTGTGAATGTCACTCCATATCTTGCCTAGAGCAATATTGATGCTGTGTTTTGTCCTGACCCCAACTGGAGATTGGCAAGTTGACTGTTCTCATTGAGGTGTATGGTGACATTTTTCATTTTTCTCAGATTTTGACAGAAATGTTAGGTTAATCATGTGGCAATTGTCAGGGTTGAGTTTGGCCTTCTGAGTAGAGGGTTTGTAATGATATTTGTTAATCTATACACTGCCAAAAAAAACACATACTTTTTTTTTTTTATCAATCTTTATTTTCTTTGTGCAATGGGTTACAAACAGGCTTGCCATGCCCTAACAGCAGAGCAAACTTTGCAATAAGACATATCGTAGTAACCTATGGCATTGAGGTTGCACATTGTTATAGAAATAAGAAAAACAAGATATTCAAATGCTTGGAATGCGTGATAATGAGAGGGTAATTATGCTTGTCTGTAGAAGGTGGTTTAAACCAAGCTTTCAACATATAATAAATGTCAGTCTAAGAAAATGCTTATGTTAGATATGCTAGGCTAAGCTAATCTGCCACTTAAGCTAAGAAGAGCTACAAGACAAGATGATTAGTTTAAGGAATATTCTATTGTTGTAGCATGAGGTTAAACTAGCAGAATTTATGTATAGACAGAGAAACATCTACAGTGGAATAGTGATGTGTTCCAATTAGGCTAAGAATCAAACAAGTACAAGCATACCCAGCTATACGGAGGGGTACCCCCAACTCACTAGAGCATATAAATATTGCCTATTGTAGTCTATATAAATCGCACAGTAAGTGCCCCGCTAAGGTTTATCACTGGTGGGTACACTGCCACCACTGTTCAATTAGGGCACACGTTATGAAGCATCCTGGAGGTTAAGTTGCTTTGTGCACCACATGTGTCTTACTCTGTTTATGGGTTTACCCAACACCAGCGCTTGCCATGAGTGTCCCATTACTGGGAACTGTGCTTACTAAATGTTGGCATTTTGCTCATATATAAACTTTTTACATTATATTGCCTTTTTCTATAGAAAGCTGTATTGCATACTAAGGGCATTTTACCATTTTTGTTTATCTATTGTTTGAAACAAATTATATTTTTGCTTCTTTTCTAATATCTCAGATCTTAGAATTGTTTAAAGGGATGAATAATTAAAAAAATAAAATTAGTGTAAATCTACATAATGTAAATGTTATGTATCTGTAAACAGAATTGCTATTTCACCCCACATTATCTGCAAGCTATGAAACACTCTGTTGCAAATAAATGCTATACTAGTTATTTTAAAACAAAAAGTGATTTGTATGGGAAGAGATTTACATTCAGCCTGAATTATTACAGTAAAAGTCCATGATGGATCTGCATTATTTGTGTAGCTAGGCATAGGTCTTGTGTTAATGATGATGGTATATATAGCTTATCCATTGCGATTGTTAAGGTCCTAAAAAAAAACAACTTTAGCTTAATGAAGCAGTTTTAGTAAACAGATCATGCCCCCGAATTCTCACTTCTTAATTCTCTGCCATTTAGGAGTTAAATCACTTTTGTTTCTAGCCACACCTCCCCTTCTGGCTGTGACTGACACAGCCTGCATGAAAAAATGGTTTATTATCAATATGACGTTATCTTACTTTAGAGGTTTTTATCTCCTGCTCTGTAAATCAAACTTTAATCACCCACACAGGAGGCTTCTGCAATGTCTAACAAGCTAATATATGGAAAAAAAACACATAAATGTCTAGTGGACACTGAGGCCCAAAAGACACAAATATGTCTCTTGTAGTGTAATAATAATAATAATTAAAAAAAACACACAATTTTATTAGTATAAGCAAAAGGACACTTTCAAAAGAAAAAAACAGAGAAAAGGAAAAAACCTTTTAAAAAAACCCTAAATGGCTCTACAGTTATAAGGGAACAAGGAGGTTTGAATGGGCATGGAGGATATATTGGATGGAGCAGATCCGAATGGATGAGGTGCAAGGTATTATACCAAAAAACAAGTTTGAGCCTTACAGGCGCAGCAGGGAAGAGATCTAATTAATGATCTAACCCTATGTTGCCTATATGTTGCTGGCCATCAAAATAGAGGCAAGCTGCTACAATCTAGTAAAAACTCATCTGAATTACAGTTAACCCCCATCACCAATATATCATAGAGGATCATGAGTTACTAACCTACTTATAGATTTCTATACTTATGCTGTGACACTGTAATCACTACTTATCAGCAGCCAAAAAGGTAACAAAGTGACCCAAAGGTGAGAACAACTGCTACTATATAGAGAAAATTTGTCCTGATTTAAATGAAGACTCTGTAACTACTATGCAGCTGTACCAAATGGCCTAGGTTACTCCCCTGCTTCAAGATTTCTACACTCTAGCTAAACCTCAGAAGCCCCTCACCACATCCAATCTGGCGTCCCTCTTTCAATATAGCCGTATTACAACACTTCCATGTCTCCCCCCGATAACTGAAATCCCACAACTAAATCAACCATGCATAACTACTGCATGTGAAAAATGAAATAAAGCAATAAAACAAGCTAACAAGCTATTAACAGGAGATACATTCTAAATTAAACAATAAAGGCAATGTAAACTTTGGATCTCTCTTCACAGGAAGTGTTTATGGAGCTTTGCACATTATATACAGGGAGGTGACTACGGCTGCATAAACTCCTAAATGGTAGAAAATTGATGACAACTTAAAAATGAAACCAATGATTAGATACATGTGCACGTTCTTGAGCCTGTAACTGATAAGATGTGACATCAATGAACCAAGAAACAATTACTTATTTCACAGCATAGCTGAAATCCCCTTAGCATTGAGGGAAGATGCTGCCGTTTTAGGCTGTGTGTGTCTCCCATCCACCATGGCACCAACTGTTAATGGAGACAGTCGAAGAAAACTGAACCATGGGGACCATATTAAAGCATAGGTTTGGGGAAAGTTGCCCATATAATGGCTAAACTTGTAAATCAGCCTTATGGATTCTACTCTATCTACCCATTCTTTAATGGATAGAGTTATAGTTGACCTCATTTGCAAGGAGGCTTTTGTTGCATTTAATAAATGAGGTAATAGAGATCTTGTGTGTTTTGTGTATTGTATTATTATAGATGTCACTACTAGACCGTTTAAATGTCCTGTAACCTGCAATTGCCTCAATAAAAGATTGACAACAACAACAACAAAAAAACAAGACCTGTTAGCGTTTGTATCTGAAAATTGTTCGTTAGTAGTTAAATCATAGGACTGCTTCCACCAAAGCTTTCACTTTAGTGTCGGTCAGAGTAACAGCACACAAACATACGTTTATATGTTCTGCTATGTGTGCTATGTGAAGACATATAAAAACCACATTAGTGCATAGCTGTGAATAATAAATGTTAAACCCTCCAAAGTTGCAATAGCCTAGCTCTAACTACCCTGTAATTTCTTGCAACTCTTAACAAGCTATGCTATATCACCTGATACATTCACATAGGACCTGCTTGATTGATGGTTTGTGACGTAAAGCCAATTATTTTTGTGTCTTCATAAATGAAACCTAATCTCGTAGACTGGATTTTATTTCCTCTAATAAAATGAATTCTTCAGACAGATGGATTTGCTGAGCGTAATGAGACTTGTATCTTCCACACAAGAAATTTTAGAGGCTGCCTCTTTGTGGCTATGAGACTTATCCGTGTTTGTGATGACAGGAATTAGTGAACATGCAAATTGAACCCAATGTAATTCCCACCAATCTCCGACAGACTGGACATGTATAAAACTAACAGAAACCAAAAGAGTGTAAAGCACTTAAAAATATCAAAAGTATAAATAGTGCACAAAGCCACACAATTACAGCAGCACTCACCAAACGTGACAAACAAATGACACCCCAAGTTAGTATATCAATAAACAGTGCACTTAAATTGTGTAAAACATAGAATCTTCAAATGTTCTGTAAATAATAAAAGGGACATTATATAGAGCAGAACATCTGCTTGTTTTGCATGCTCTGTTGTGGGTATCTTCCTGGCAATAAGAGTTTTTAACCTTTTTTATTATAATAAAGTTTTGGATAATGTTCAATCGGGGTCCTGGCCACTCTGTCTGTCTCCTACTTATATATAAGGACGTGTCTGGCTGAACACACCTGAGAATATCTATCTTGTCTAAATATCCCATTGTGGGAATTATCCCTCTCAAGCTGAATTTTTCATTTCCAAAACCCGGTGATGATTTGGCTCTGATAAGTGTGAGTTTAAAGGCCCACTATAGTGCCAGGAAAACATACTCACCCTCAGGGACCCCCTCCCGTCCGGCTCTGGAAAGGGGAAAGGGGTAAAAACTTACCTTTTTCCAGCGCTGGGCGGAGAGCTCTCCTCCTCTGACCCTCCTCTTCTCCTCCCCGCCGGCTGAATGCGATGCGCGGCAAGAGCTGCGCGCGCATTCAGCCGGTCACATAGGAAAGCATTCATAATGCTTTCCTATCACAGTGAGAAGCATGCAAGCGCCTCTAGCGGCTGTCAATGAGACAGCCGCTAGAGGAAATAGGGAAAGGCTTAAACCATTCATAAACATAGCAGTTTCTCTGAAACTGCTATGTTTATGAAAAAATGGGTTAACTCTAGCTGGACCTGGCACCCAGACCACTTCATTAAGCTGAAGTGGTCTGGGTGCCTAGAGTGGTCCTTTAATTCCAGACACTCTCTGCACTTTATATTGTGTGTATAAGCTTAACCAGGTTGTCTCCATTATATATGCTTATCATTTACAGAACATTGTAATATTTGTTTCCCATGATACACAATTCACTGTTATTTGATAGATTATGGTGAATAGCAGTGAATCTGCAAGAAAATATGGTGCATGTTACAAAGTTTATTACCAGTCCAGATTATCATTATTATACTAACCTGAAGATGTTTAAGGGACATGAAATGGAAAGAATAGTAACAATAAACGTCAAAGGCAAATCCTGAAGTGGGATGCACTGTTATCAAAGTTGAATGCCCTATCAGATATATTTAATGCCTTCTGTCCCATATCCTTTGTCTCCTGCAGTGCCTCCTATTATCGTTAGCAAGTTAACTTTCTAGCAGTCTCTAAGGAAGCAACTGATACTGACTGCTTTGGGAATCACTCAGGCCCCCACAGGAGATAGCCGTTTTACAAGTAGAAATCTCTTGGACATTGCACAGGACAAGTTTCTAAACCAGGCCAGTGTCTAGTCTATGTGTTTGTAGAGACCATGCCTAGCACAACAAGACCAACAAATGATGTTCCTAAAGAGGTATTATGATGATATTTTGTTATTTCAGTGATTCTGTTGAGTTTGGTTTTATTTAGAGTTTATGCTAACCTGACGTTACCGATTTTGATGAGATTTGAGGATGAAGTTCTATGTTTCTATGTTTGGAGGTAATAAAAAGTGTGTTGAAGCAAATATAACATACATTTTTATTGAGTTATTTTTTTTTTTTAGACTGGTATAATTTTACTTTATTTTTACACAACTTTCAGCTTGTTGGTGTATTTTAGGAATTAATTGCCTGACATTGCATGATTATTTTATAAAAGTTTAAATTTCAAAGGAAATTGGCACTTCTATAATTCACTTTACTCACACTCATGGACAGCTGGGAGGGTTTCCTGCCTCACACGCCATGTGAAGTATAGCTCAAAGAGGAAGTACATGCTTCTCATAAAGAAGCATTGGGCATCCACCCTATGTCTCCAAAGCTTTTCTACGACAAGGATTAGATTGGACAGAGGTAATCAGGATGGAGAGAGGAGACTGTCTGAATCACAAGTCAGTTTATCTTCTTTATTGTAACTTTTTATTGTAGAAAAGAAGCATAGATGCAGAAAGAACATTCTTCGTTTCTTGGAGTGTAGCTTCCTAAACATGCTCAATAGAATAAAAAAAAAAAAAAACAATGTCTATGTGATTATAAAGCCCACAACTACACAAAGGATCATTACTACACAGGGCCTTGCAGAGAGTGTATACTGAATCCTTGCCTCCCTGGCTGGTAGGTTGCTGTATTGAACTTTCAGACTATGAGTTGCTGCCGAACGTGGGCTGAATTTACAGACCTTCAGCAGGGATTGCATCAAGACATGATAAGGAAAATATATTCTCACCAAGGTGAAAGTCAGTGCCAAAAGTAATGGTTGGGGGTTTATAAATGGATTTCTTATACCTCACTTTACAATGTAAAACAAAATGGACATTGACATTATCAGGGCTTAAGACAGCAATTTAATGATAATAATGCAGAGGAACTAATAGGTTTACGCTATGAATATAGAATAGAAGGGATTTTCTGAAGAAAACACACAGAATTTGCCATGTAAAATATGCAGATATAGTATGGCATTCACAAGTTGGCTGTACTACAAGTATATGGTTAAACATTCATGTGAGTAGGAGAGAATACTAAGAGAGGGTCATTGTGAGGGTAATTGTAGGATTAGGAAAAAGGAGTGAGTGGAGTCAGTAGACAGTGAGCCCTTTGTTACCCCGCAGCCAGCAGCTAAACATGTCCTAAGGCATGCATGTGATACAAAACATGAGATTGCTAGGTTAGGCTACTCCGTGAAGACACGTCTGCATCTCCTATTACTTGTACCAGTTGTAATTCCTCAAGGGTTCTATACAGACAAATCAAACATGTAATATTCTGTGTATGAAAGTCCAGATTGGAGTCTTTAAAGGAACACCATAGCTTTGGGAATACAAGCATGTATTCCTAGTGCATTAGAGTTCTCCTTCCTAATTAGATTCATCCTCCAACACCAAAATGTAATTTTAAAAAGGGAAAAAAGTTTTTGCAGAACTCACTCAGTCAGCCGCTCAGTCTCCTGTGACATTCTCCAGCAGGTGTTGCTTCTTTGGCTTCTTGTCCAATCCAATAATTCTCAAACAGAATCAGGGGACAAAAACATCTGCAGTGAGTCCAGTCAAATACTTCCCATAGGGAAGCATTGAAACCAATGCACCCCTGTGATAAGCATTTGATAACATTTGTTATTCGTTTTTTACTGGTTGGTGTGTTTAGCCCTGCAATGAAAACATTGCTGTATCTATTAAAGGACCACTATAGTGCCAGGAAAACAAACTAGTTTTCCTGGCACTGCAGTGCCCTGAGGGTGCCCCCACCCTCAGGGTCCCACTCCCGCCGGGCTGAAGGGAGAGGAAGGGGGTTAAACACTCTCCTTTCTCCAGCGCCGGGCTCCCTCGGCGCTGGGGACTCTCCTCCTCCTTTGGTTGTCATCGGCTGAATGCGCATGCGTGGCAAGAGCCGCGCGCATTCGGCCAGTCCATAGGAAAGCATTCTTAATACTTTCCTATGGACGCTGGCGTCTTCTCACTGTGAAAATCACAGTGAGAAGCGCGGAAGCGCCTCTAGCAGCTGTCAATGAGACAGCCACTAGAGGCTGGATTAACCCTAATGTAAACATAGCAGTTTCTCTGAAACTTCTGTTTACAGCAGGCAGGTTAATCCTAGATGGACCTGGCACCCAGACCACTTCATTGAGCTGAAGTGGTCTGGGTGCCTATAGTGGTCCTTTAAGTGGCATTGTATTAGATTGCAGATGCATAATAACAAAGACGCTGCACCAAGACCACTTCATTGAGGTGAAGTGGTCTTTGTGCCTTTAGTGTTCCTTTATTGTGTGGAGCCAGGAATTTACAACAATGCAATCTATAATTTTATTAAAAAAAGACTGTCAACAATGACAAGAGTAGCCCTATTATACAAAGACACAGAAAATGTGATACTTCAAAGCAACTTGTGATACATCTAGACCAGTGGTTCTCAAACTTTTTAGGTTCAAGGCGCCCTTAATATTTCAGTATTTTTCCAAGGCACCCCAAGTCAAAATCTCTAAGTTGTATATCTGTACAGCGCTGCCGCATATACTGGCGTTATAGTGTAATGTGTTGGTGTTTGAAGGGGTGCTTGTATATATTAATTGTGTTTTAATATAGGGGTGTGTTTGTATGTGATGTTTGCGTTTCATTGCAGGGGTGTGTCTGAATGTAATGTTCACTTTTAAATGTGGATGTACATTTGTGTGAAGTATTTGTTTTTGATTGAAGGGGTGTGTTTGTATATTTTTTGTTTGTTTGAATTCAGGGGTGTGTTTGTATGTAATATTTGTGTTAAATTGCAGGAGTGTGCCTGTATGTTGTGCTGACACATACGTAGATACACAGATATTCATGCACATTAACACACAGATGCATATAAATACACAGACACATACACACAAATTCATATAGACACCGACACATTCACACAAAAAGATACACACCGACATATACACACACAAACATTGATACATGCCCACACCATGACACAGATACACACTGACATAAAAACAGACCCTGACACACAGATGCGCATACACAGATGTGTGTGCGCACACAGACACAGAAGCACACTGACATATATATACACACACAGATGCACACCCTGACACACACACAAACACTCATACACACACTCACACTCAAACACTCATTTACACACTCATACACACACACACTAATACACTCACACACACACACGTGATTTTTTTTATTATATCTCCAGCCACCCACCTGTCGGCTTACCTTATGTGCCAGGAGGGTGGCTTGGAGTCCTGCTGCTGTGAGAGTAAGGGGTCTGGAGCTCTTCATGTTCCTCTCCCCTCATGCTCCTCCCACTCTGTCTCCCTGCAGGATGCTGGGAGGAAGTGACAAAAAAAAGTAATGTTTCCCTGGTGCTATAATCATCATCACACAGTTTGGGAACTGCTGATCTAGACTGTAAGCTCGTTTGAGCAGGGTCCTCAACTACCTATTGTTCCTGTTACATTTTGTTATTGTCTCATTTGGTAAATCCCCCTCTTATTGTAACGCACTGCGGAGTAAACTGGCGCTATATAAATACTACTACTAATAATAATACACTGTATTACTCAATAACACAGGTACAGTATATTCCTATAACACAAAGGCACACAAATATGTACTATAAACCCCTATAAAACCGTTGTACAATACAAAATACAATGCATAAACCCCATGACAGTGTAGTGATAGATTTCCATAGCACCTATAAAACAAGTAAAGATTTGAATAGTACATTGATTGCATCAACAGTGAACTGTATTCATAGTTCACATGAATAAGAATTTGCATGCTGACAAAGCTTTTACTGTATCAAAAAATTGAGCAGATAAGTTATGCTATACAGAGCCGTATAGTCTTGGTTTGCCTGATGCAAAATTACGTGTAACCAAACGCTTAAGCAGTCAGTAATTCTTATCTACTGTTCTTTATTTTTCAACAATTTTTGTTTGTCAGTTTATATTAAACAGAGATTAAAGGAACACTATAGTCACCAGAACAACTACAGCTTAATGTAGTTGTTCTGGTGAGTATAATAGCTTCCTTCAGGCATTTTTATGTAAACACTGTCTTTTTCCTAGGGACACCTCCAAGTGGCCACTCCTTACATGGCCCCTGGAGGGGCTTCCTGGCAAAGGGCTGCACAGTAAGCAGCCCTGCCGTTCAGCGTCCCCACCAACTGCATAGAGATGCTGAATTTTCCTCATAGAGATGATTGCATTGATTCAATGCATCTCTATGAGGAGGTCCTGATTGGCCAAAACGGCATTTTACCCCGCTCCCGTGCCGATTTTATTCAATCCAAGCACTGGACTGACTAATAATCGGCCATTTTGATTATGTCAGAAAGGGGGCGGAGCCAGTGCCGTCGGACCCGCGTGGCGCTGGAAATCAGGTGAATTTTAAACTTTTATAGGGGAAATAAGGAGGGGGCAAGCCACCTAAATGGTGGGCATAGCACTATAGGGTCAGGAATACAGGTTTATGTTCCTGACCCTATAGTGATCCTTTAACAAGTACACGGGTACACTTAGCATCATGCATGACTGTGATGAGTGGTGATAAATTTCTATCTGATCAGGTTCCTTGGAGGTTAACATGATAAGGTTGTTTTGAGGGTGTAGAGTAAGGAGTGAGGAGTCCTTTGTAGTATTTGGAATTTCAATGGGAGAAATAAGTAAAGATGGAGGTGGAAAAGTAAAAGATTAGCGTGAGAAGAAAAATAAGGAGGGTAAGGGGAAAATCAGAAGAAAAAAATTAAAATATGAATAAATGTATAGAGATAGTAATGGGATTTATAGATCTGTCCAATCCCATTACTATCTCTATACATTTATTCATATTTTAATTTTATAGATCTGTCCAATAATGTTCAGTTTAAAAGCATAACACTCATAAGACTTCATCATAAATGTAATAGATTACGTTGTTGTCAGTGTTTTAGGTTTATCGAAAAAACTTTAATCAGGACAAATAAGAAATAAAATAGTCCATGTATTTATAAAAAATATACATAAAAAGCAAAGTACTCACTACAATGACAGACTTCATCTAAAAATTCAAAGTGAATTTCACATTTAAGGTCAAAATATCCTAATCGGAAATTGCGTCATTATGTCCTGAACAGCATTGGCTTTAACAACGTTAGGAAATAATGACACCTACTAACATCAGTCCTAGTCATGTAATCATGATGACACTGTGATCACATGACTTGGATGAGCTGGATTGCAGGATGTGCTGTAGGTGTACTGCTTGGGTTTGCTGGCAGCTAATAAAATAACAATCATACACAAATAAGAAAATAAATTTAGAATTAATTTATATATATGTGTTTTTTTCATTTTAACTGTATTTTGATATTATTATATATAATTATATATACAAAATAGTGTATTTATATATAATTATATTGTTTTTTTTAATGGTTTATTGTGGGACCAGCCTGACAACTGACAGGAATATCAGAGAATTAAATTTGGAAGCCTATATTTGATCCTGTAAATTTCCGATATCCCATAAAGCCTGTACATGAGGGGTACTGTTGTACTCGTGAGAGTTAAATCGCTTTGTTTATACTGCCTTAGCCACGCCTCCCTGAATATAACTTGCACAGCCTTCGTAAACACTTACTGTAAGGAGTGATCTACTGTTTAAACTTCCTTCATGTTAATAGCTTGCTAGAGTCAGCAAAATCCTCACATGTGGAATTAAAGTTGCATTTATGGAGCAGGAGATAAAAACTTATAAAGCAAGTTAACATCTGATAAAAACATTTTTTATATAGGCTGTTTGTGTCACCGTGGATTTTGAGCTCAGCTGTTTAAAATATCTCCAAACTAGATGTTTTTTTACAAAAACACACAATTCATGTCAGATACTTTGCTTAGGGTGTTCTAAAGGATTCTTCTAGTATTTTTATGGATGCAGATTTCTAAAGTGGCAGAGCAATGCACACATTATTACTTTTTATTGAATGCAAGCTCCACATACAGTAAATATAGAAACCTAGGTGAAACCAAGCATCTTTATGTACCAAGAATAGTGCCGACTGCAGAGCCTTCCCTAATCCATCCTTCCCCTGAATGCTGTTCAGTAGCCAAGAAACAGTTTAAAAACTAATTAAATGAGGAAATCTTTAGTGAGCAATCCCACCACTGCTGCAAGGATGCAATCAAAGACTGTACACTTTCCCATTACGAAAGCTTTACAGACGAGAACATAAACCTTGAACATCAAGGATGTACTAAAAAACAAGAAGTGACAGTTACTAGTACTTCCCTATGTTTAAAGGACCACTATAGTGCCAGGAAAACATACTCGTTTTCCTGGCACTATAGTGCCCTGAGGGTGCCCCGCCCGGCTCTGGAAGGGGGAAAGGGGTAAAAACTTACCTTTTTCCAGCGCTGGACGGGGAGCTCTCCTCCTCCGATCCTCCTCCTTTCCTCCTCCTGGGCTGAATGTGCACGCGCGGCAAGAGCTGCGCGCGCATTCAGACGGTCGCATAGGAAAGCATTTACAATGCTTTCCTATGGACGCTTGCGTGCTCTCACTGTGAAAATCACAGTGAGAAGCACGCAAGCGCCTCTAGTGGCTGTCAATGAGACAGCCACTAGAGGCTTTGGGGGAAGGCTTAACCCATTAATAAACATAGCAGTTTCTCTGAAACTGCTATGTTTATAAAAAATGGGTTAACCCTAGAAGGACCTGGCACCCAGACCACTTCATTAAGCTGAAGTGGTCTGGGTGCCTAGAGTGGTCCTTTAAAATCTATTGGGTAGTTGCCTGTTAAAATCATGTAAACAAGGCTGCCATCAGTTCCCACAGACATAAAGCAGTGTAACATAGCGTGCCGCGCGAGTTGCCATCGTGGGGCTCACGTGATTTGGACTGAGGAGCAGCTGGAAAGAAAAGATGGTGCTGGCTGGGCCCCCTCAGCACCATATAGGCAGGCGGCGGCGGCCGCCAGCATGTGCACATATATATATTGACAACCACTATATATATAGGGAAGTACTAGTAACTGTCACTATATATAGTGGTTGTCAATATATATATGTGCACATGCTGGCGGCGGCCGCCGCCTGCCTATATGGTGCTGAGGGGGCCCAGCCAGCACCATCTTTTCTTTCCAGCTGCTCCTCAGTCCAAATCACGTGAGCCCCGCGATGGCAACTCGCGCGGCACGCTATGTTACACTGCTTCCTCTCATTAACCAGGTACCTCCTTAATATACACACAGCCACTTCTCATTATACACATAGTGCCACTTTTCGCTTCACTCTGCCATTTTACACTATACACACTGCCACTACATCCACTACACACACTGCATCCATTACACAAATATACATTCTGCATCCACTATAAACACACTCTGCATCCACTATACACACACTGCATCCACAACACATCAGTGCCGGTAAAGCCCGCCAAATACCTGTGAACACACACACTCTACAACCACTATAAACACACTTCATCCACTATAACTATTCTGCATCCACTCCACACACACCGCATCCACTCTTCACACACCACATCCATCCCACAGACACTGCACCAGTGTGGGCGGACTCAGGACAGGGTGGATCCCAGGGGTCCAAACCTTGAGCTGTGTAAGAGCCCCCAAAATTTCGTATGGCAGCCCTGCATGTAAAGCATCACTTTGCTTCCAAGCCCTCATGCCTTATAATGTCAAATACCAAGAATTTGCTAAGTGAGCTAAGACTACATTATATGAAACTATTACATCAGCTATGTGGAACTGATAAATTCAGTTTTATATATATATATATATATATATATATAAAAAAAAAAATATATATATATATATATATATATATATGGTATACGGTGAATTTTGCCGCAATAAGCATGTTACTCAGTAACAAGTCTAATTTTCGAGAGAATAGTGTATGCAGTGCAAAACATGAAAGTCCGTATTGGTGGAAAGTGCCATTTATAATGTTACCAGATAGCACAGTTCTACATGGGAATTTTTCTTTGATTTTTTTCTTTGACTTTAAGATTCCAAAATAACTTGGGAGAATTAGATTTATGGTTTTTTTTCCAATATGAATATAACCATTGGATTAAGTGTTCCAAATCTTAACATTAGTTATTACATTTCACTATATCAATATAGGCAGTACAAGGTAGTCAATTATGTGTTTTTACCATTCAGCAACATATTGGACAAATTTCTTGTTACCAAATGGTCCATATATCAATTTAATTTCTAGTTCAGGTTTTTACCACATAAGACCTTATGCTTTCTTGTCCTGTAGTTATCCCCTTTATTTTACATTACAACGAGGACACTACTATTTTATAACTTGTTAAGTCCAGCTATCTACATGTATTTTATTTTTGATTTATATATGGTTTTGATTTAAACATTTCATTTTTGATATTCACCATATCTATTTATCAATAAATCTATCCAGCCCTATTTCTCTTCACAGTATACTGGACCTCTAAGGGTTAACTGTGAGGGATAGGGCTCTGAGACACTTTCCTCACTTGCCCCTCCCCTCTCTCATTTCGGCTAAACTATCAGCCAATCCGGAGAGAGGGTGGGCTATTTAAATGACATGCTGTCCGTTTACCCGGTTCCCTTGAAAAGCCGTTTTACGGCGAAACGCGCGTCGGGTGCAGTGCAGCAGAGGGTGTGGGAGGCAGACAGGGACGATCCTACTACGATTTAGTAAACTTACAGCCACCCCTCTGCTTCATTTATTTTATTTTATTCAGTTCTAGACGCTTTATTAGTTTAGACTTTTTTCTCTACCTTTTGTCAGCCATACTCAGCTAGCGATTATTATAGAGAGTTAGAAATCGATTTTGAGTGAGATTGGGAAACGGGAGTAGCGATACATAACAGGGATATTGGGCTCTACTTTTCATTTAACCCTGTCCTTTTCCCTTCTTACTTGTGCCAGCAATATATATAGGCACCATTTCATGATATTTATTATTTTCCTTTGTCTCTCTCCTGTCGCTAAATCTATTTAGCTTTGGTTGTAGCGATTGCGCTAATTAGACATTTTGTGACTGTGTTACTATTTTAAATTACCTATTAAAAGTTATATTTTACTTATTCAATATGGATTGCTAACTATGTACCAGTAGACTGTGGGCATAAAGTTTATGTTTCCCACAGTTTTACTTGTACCCTTTTTTTCTCTACTAATTATTGTTTCAATAGGGGTTACCCCCCATTTTCACCTTAGCAATCTTGACACACTCTTTCCTCTCTCTGTTTTTTCTATCTAAATATAATTGTTCTCAGTAGGTTTCAGTACCAATTTTGAACAGAGAGTAGAACCTAGGATAACTAATTTTCATTGTACTTTTATAGACATCAAAGATTATTAGGTTATTATTTGGCTATTATACTAATTAAGCTGGACTTAACATGTCAGATTTTTTACAACAAGTGGTACATCCAGACTTTAGGTCTGAAGATGTGGCAAATGTGTTTTCTAACAAACCATTGGGGAACCTTAACAGTGACTCTAACGATATAAATCAAGCATTTTTTGCGATACAAAAATTATACCAAACACAGCTAAGGGGCTTTTGGGAGCTAGCCAGTTTGAGACATTATATCGAACAGAAGTTGGTACCAAGAGGTCTTAGACCTGACATTTTACTGCCTGATAAAGTGAAAACAGAAGAACAGGTTGCGGAATGGAACTCCATCCTGCTAGACTGTTCGGCTAAAATAATGCAATTTTTAATCAAATTAGAACAAGAGAGTCTAGAAAAAACCAACGGGGACCTAGACACAGAGATTAAGAAAATTAAGACATTTGAAAAAGAACCAGAGTTTATAGCTATGGAAACAAAGCTAGAAAAGAATTTGGAAAACTTTAAGAGGAACATAAGACATAAAAAACATTATAAATTCCAGAGGGATTTTAAAGACTTCCAGGAAGGAAATATCTTTAAAAATAAAAATAAAATCAGACGTGACTTTAGAAATAACAGGATGGGAAACAAGGGTTTTTCTTCCTCTGATGAAACAGAATGGTCTGAATCAGAAACAAGGCCTCGATTTAATAAAAGACCACCCCCCAAAAAGACTCAATACACATCCACAGTTCAAACTAGAGGGATCCTAAGAAATACAGATAGGAATATTTCCTTTTCAGATCCCCCTGCTTTTGGTCCCACTTCAGACTCTAATTCCAGACAAGAAACCCCCTTAGGTTCATCCCAGTCCTCCTCTACTTTTTTAGATCAGGAATGGCCCCAACCACAAAGGGCACGACTCAGAGACAGAAAAAAGCGGGGATACAAAGTACATCAGTCCAACTTCCAATAGTGGATAAATTGGAAGAAAACAAAATCATAAATTTATCCAACTTTACTCTTAAACCTAGGCATGTCTCACTGCTACAGAAAGGATTATCATTTGTCCCCACACCCTCTAGAAATAGGTTCAATTGGGCCAAAGATGTAAACCTATTTGGTCGCAAATTGGCCCTTCATGCTTTCCATGAAAAGAGAAATCTAAAGAACTTGAGGGAACTAGGTCTTACATCAGAGGATAATGAAATTTTCAGTATACTCACAGATCTGCACTCTGAACAAGAACCTTTAAATTCCCTCACAGACTGTAAACCTCTGTGTTGGTTTACCCCAAACCTCAAAGAGTTCCCATGCATAGATTTATTCGTACAAATGTGTACTAACGACTTAGAGTTTCAAAGTACCCAACAGTGCCACACTTCAAATTTGAAATTTGAGGAAAGTCTGGCTCTACAAGAATTACAATTAGAGACAGAAATTGTGATAAAATCTTCTGATAAAGGAGGAAATATAGTCCTTATGCAGCGAACACAATATATTGACATGTGTATGAAACATTTATCAGACGACAATACCTATCAGGTTCTGAAAGAAGATCCTACTAAAGGATACCTTAGGGAATTACAGCTATTGGTGCAAGATGGTTTAACGGAGAATGTAATAACACAAAATGAACACAGATACATTGTGTCTCAGTCCAATATCACTATAGCTACATTTTACTGTCTCCCCAAGGTGCACAAGGATCTGTGTAACCCTCCGGGGAGACCTATTGTCTCAGGCAATCATAGCCTAACTGAGAGAGCTAGTCAATTTCTGGACAAATTACTCCAACCGATAGTACAAGGCCTTCAGTCCCACATACGGGACACTAAACAGACGCTATTGACTTTGGAAAACCTTACAGTGCCACCTTATACGTCTCTAGCGAGTCTAGACGTGGTGGCTATTGACTTTGGAAAACCTTACAGTGCCACCTTATACGTCTCTGGCGAGTCTAGACGTGGTGGCACTGTATAATAACATTCCACATGATAAAGGTTTAGCAGGTGTAGCTTATTTCTTAGAAAAGGCTGAGACTTTCAATGAACAGGAACAACGGTTCATTTTGCGGCTATTAGAATTTGTGTTAACACACAATTATTTTACATTCAATGGGAAATATTTTTTACAACTCCGGGGCACAGCTATGGGATCATCGTGTGCACCCAGTTATGCCAACCTATTTCTGGGTTGGTGGGAAGAGACCATGGTATTTATTGACTCAAATGCCATTTTCACTTCATCTATATTAAAATGGTATCGCTATATAGATGACGTGCTAATTTTCTGGATAGGTCCCTTTACGTTGTTCAAAGAAATGGTAGACATACTTAATGTAAATTCAATCAATCTTCAACTTACTCACGTCATACATGTTAAACAACTGGTATTCCTGGATTTATTGATTAGCATCCAAGAGGATGGACTAATCTCTACATCACTCTATAGAAAACCCACAGCAACCAACAGTTTGCTTCACTGGCAGAGCTTCCATCCATATCATATCAAGGCCAACATACCCTATGGCCAATATTTAAGAGCCAAAAGAAACTGCTCGAATCAGGAAGATTATGAAAAGGAGGCGAAGGAATTAAAAAACAGATTCAAGAATCTTGGCTACCCCAACAGAATATTAAAAAGAGCCTATCAAAGAACTAAAGCTGTAGATAGGATAGAAAGTCTGCACAGACCCCCGAAAAATAAATCTACAACTCCAGGGGTTACGAGGTTTATAGGCACCTTTGACAAAGACTGGAACCAAGCACTACAGGTGTTGAGTAAAAACTGGCCAGTATTACAGTATGATACTTGCCTAAAAAACACTATCACTGAACAACCCTCAATGACCTATCGCAGAGCAAAGAATCTGGCAGACCATCTAACACATAGCCATCTAAAACCAGCACAAATTACTTCTACTTGGCTTCAAACCAAAGGTCTCTTCAAGTGCGGCCATTGTAAGGCCTGTGACTTTATACTTCCCTCAAAAACTGTACATAACAAACGAACCTCTAAAGACGTAGTGGTGAATTCATTTATCAACTGCAGCTCCACTAATGTGATTTATCTCATAACATGTGAATGTGGGCTACAGTACATCGGTAAAACTTATCAACAACTACGCAGACGGATTTTACAACACATCAATTCCATTACGAACCCACGCATTGATACACCAATTGCCAAGCATGTACGCCTGAATCATGCCTCTAAATCGAATGTACTTAAATTTCAGGTGATCCAAAAAATGTTTCAGAACCATCGGAAGGGAGATATTAACGTTGCCCTTCTTAAAGCTGAGTCCCGTTGGATCTATTCCTTTCAAACTTTATATCCGAAAGGATTAAATGAGGAGTTTAAATTCACTCCATTTATTCATGCATAAAGACAAATTGACCTGTTTCCTCCTGGCTATTGAAGAGTTTTTATCATAAAGTGGCCCTATGGTCATTTACATTGATAGCCAAAAGTGTATGGTTCTTCTACATGGGAATTTTTCTTTGATTTTTTTCTTTGACTTTAAGATTCCAAAATAACTTGGGAGAATTAGATTTATGGTTTTTTTTCCAATATGAATATAACCATTGGATTAAGTGTTCCAAATCTTAACATTAGTTATTACATTTCACTATATCAATATAGGCAGTACAAGGTAGTCAATTATGTGTTTTTACCATTCAGCAACATATTGGACAAATTTCTTGTTACCAAATGGTCCATATATCAATTTAATTTCTAGTTCAGGTTTTTACCACATAAGACCTTATGCTTTCTTGTCCTGTAGTTATCCCCTTTATTTTACATTACAACGAGGACACTACTATTTTATAACTTGTTAAGTCCAGCTATCTACATGTATTTTATTTTTGATTTATATATGGTTTTGATTTAAACATTTCATTTTTGATATTCACCATATCTATTTATCAATAAATCTATCCAGCCCTATTTCTCTTCACAGTATACTGGACCTCTAAGGGTTAACTGTGAGGGATAGGGCTCTGAGACACTTTCCTCACTTGCCCCTCCCCTCTCTCATTTCGGCTAAACTATCAGCCAATCCGGAGAGAGGGTGGGCTATTTAAATGACATGCTGTCCGTTTACCCGGTTCCCTTGAAAAGCCGTTTTACGGCGAAACGCGCGTCGGGTGCAGTGCAGCAGAGGGTGTGGGAGGCAGACAGGGACGATCCTACTACGATTTAGTAAACTTACAGCCACCCCTCTGCTTCATTTATTTTATTTTATTCAGTTCTAGACGCTTTATTAGTTTAGACTTTTTTCTCTACCTTTTGTCAGCCATACTCAGCTAGCGATTATTATAGAGAGTTAGAAATCGATTTTGAGTGAGATTGGGAAACGGGAGTAGCGATATATAACAGGGATATTGGGCTCTACTTTTCATTTAACCCTGTCCTTTTCCCTTCTTACTTGTGCCAGCAATATATATAGGCACCATTTCATGATATTTATTATTTTCCTTTGTCTCTCTCCTGTCGCTAAATCTATTTAGCTTTGGTTGTAGCGATTGCGCTAATTAGACATTTTGTGACTGTGTTACTATTTTAAATTACCTATTAAAAGTTATATTTTATTTATTCAATATGGATTGCTAACTATGTACCAGTAGACTGTGGGCATAAAGTTTATGTTTCCCACAGTTTTACTTGTACCCTTTTTTTCTCTACTAATTACAGATAGCACAGTATACTAATAGAGATACTTAACATTTCCAGTATTTTAAGCTCCTTATTTCACCTAACCCCTTCCTTCCACAGATGTCATGGCGGCCACAGTATCGCAGTTCCAAGTTCCGGAATGTATATGGCAAGGTGGCGAGTCGAGAGAAATGTTACGACTGTATACCCATCACCAAGAATGTCCATGATAACCACTTCTGTGCTGTAAATGCAAAGTTCTTGGCCATTGTCACCGAGAGTGCAGGAGGAGGTTCATTCCTTGTAATTCCTATTCACCAGGTGAGTGGCATAACGTCTGACTTGGCATATTTCCCATCTATAGGCCATCTCCGTCAATTCCTCTCAATGCAGGCTGACACATACAAAAATTATTTATGGACCATGGATTCTGTCTGCATGATTGCCTAACACAAACAATAGAGAGACATGTGATGAAGGCTGGGGAAAAGACTTTGTTAAAATAAGGGCTGAATAGGGCACTTTTGTGAATTCTAGTCCATGTCTCAAGAAAATTAGCAGTGCCACTCTGTGCTTGTCCCCATGTTCCTTTAGTATTCATTAATCTGAAAGACAAAAGCTGCTTATATGTGTTTAAGGACCCCGTAATAACCAAATGGGAGCTTCAGGGTCCCCCATCTTCCATTACTTCTTGAGGAATGGGTTTATGGTTCATATACAGAGTGGCGGCCTTGGCATAACCCTGCTCAACAACCTCCTAATAAATACATCAGGTGCCAAGTTCTCCTCATACAAGAGTATTCATAATTTTTAATTTTGTTTTATTCCCAAATAAATTATCTTCTATTCTAGGAACTTTTGACATTTTAGGGTTAATTTTAATGTTTACCTTCTTTCATTGGTGGGGGACATTATCAAAATTATTATTAAAAACACCTAAAGCACTTCAGCTTGCTAATGTCATTTATGTGTGTTGAATCTGCCCTCTTTTTTTTTTCCATTTTACGAAATGTGCAGATTTCAATAGAAATTGTCACTTTTATAAATTAACCTTGTTACAACCCCTACTAGCTGTCAGTCATGCAACCAGTCCTGTTACTTCCTGGTTTGGTTAGCTCTGTGGAGGCAGCAATTGCTCAGAGCAACTGCCTTGCAAAGATTTCTCATTAAGCTGTGTTGGTAAGTCTGTAATTAGACAGTCACAGACAGTCTGGGCTGGGGAAGAAGGGGAGGGTTTGCAAAGGCAGCAGACAAGAGATTTGTAGCTTTTGCAATATGTTTTCTATATACCCTCTATGAAATTTTTTGGGGGATATTTCTACTCAATAGAGATTTACAAAAACATTTTTTCTTTACTTGGGCAGTGGAGTGTCTGTTTAAATCTGGAAATCGGGAACATTTGAGCTTTAGTATAACAGCCCCATTCCACAATTTCTTATCTTTATGTTAATAAACTCACACCTATCATGTATGCTGGATTCTATCATTGTTCTATTATTGTTAGTATGGAATAGCAGGGACCTCTGTACTTGTTATCAATCCACACATCAAGGAAGGCATAAGGAGCATCCAAGGACATGTATGGAAGATGGGGGACCCATGTATGCAATGTAATGTATATCAGTGCCAATATATAATTTCATCAAATATATAAACTACACAAAAAAGCTTGCACATAATAAATAGGAAGGGGCTGTGCCAATCTCCCTATCTAGTTTGGGTGTTGTCTGTGTGGTGTTGAACATTAAATATTCACAACCCAGCGACCTATATAATCCAATCTCACATCCAGTGCTCTGTGAGTGAATATTAACTATGACATGCTACAGAGATCACATCCTGAAAATACAAGTGATTCCCTCCTGATCTGACATGCTGCATCCTATAATGATATTAAATACGCTCACTGAATTAGAAATGAGGCGCTAATTTAAAAACAGATGACATAGCAAATTATGATCACTGCTCAATCTTATAAATACAGGAATATGATTCAAACAGCTATTGATTTTAGCACTCCATTTTGTGGACTACATCTTCCATAATGCTCTTACAGCCATGATGTTGTTATCAGGGGAGACGTAGTCCACAATATCTGGAGTGCTGAAGGTTGCCTAGTGGTTATCATGCTTACAGTTCCCCTTTAATGATCCTTTGTGTCAGCAGTGTGTCTGTGTGTAGAGGTGATTCCCATTTTCCCGATATATATGAGTCGAGTCATGTCAAAGTCACGTAAATACATACAGATAATGATAGAAATGTCTATTCAGCCAATTAACTCAGGTCTATGTTTACTTTTCACATCTCAAGGATTCTGCCAGATCCAGATAAATTGCAATTGGTTGCCCAAAAGGTAGATCCCCAGATGTTGAAGAACTACCACTCCCATGATGCTTTGCATGCCTTTGGAATGGCAAAGCATCATGGAAGCTGTAGTTTTAAAACACCTAGAGATCTACCTTTTGGGCAGCCCTGACATAGACTGTCTTACATATTGTCTGCAATTTATGCTGAAATCACACCAAAACATTCTCATACTCTGGCGATTATTTAATCAGTGGATCTGTCATTATCCTGTTTTTTTAGAGTGCTCTGAATGATATTGATATTGCAGGACACATATCTGGCCATTTACTACATTATAGAATTATTATAAATGACATCACGCTGTAGCAGAGAATGTGCGAGGGAGCATTAGTAGCAGGAGGAGGGAGGAGCTACTGACAGGTGTATCTGTCTGTTCTCCTCCCCCAGGTCTGCATAGCGGGGGGCTTCACCTATGCAATGTTCTGTGCCTCCCCCAGACTGGACGCATTGAGCCCAATCACCCCAAGGTGTGTGGGCACCAGGGCACAGTACTGGATATTAAATGGAACCCTTTCATTGAGAACGTCATCGCTTCCTGCTCTGAAGACACCTCGGTGAGTGACTCTGCATGTCAGCGCTAATTAAATATGTATTACAGGGAAAAGGTACAATGATGTAGATGTGGTACAGAATATTATAAATGTATCCTGTCATGTATCCGCTGACATTTCATGCCGTAAAATCACCATTCTCAGGGTCTCGCTGTTTACATGATCTTTTAAACCTATGGAGGGTAATTATGCCTATCTCCTAATATTTCATAAGCTTTGTGTTAGTGAATGAGAATTTTTTTCATGATAATGTGTAATGTCTCACAGGACCAGGGTAGACTGTACCAGTAGTCCCTTCTTGATTTCAGGGAGCTTGAAAATATATCAAAATGTGTCTATTCCCAAATCTGCGTTTGGGCATCATCTACACATCACAAGCCATCACATCTGAAAGGTTTTTTTCAGACTGTAATGTCAAAACTAAACACTACTTACAATTACACAGTAAGGACATCTGTAAAATGACACAATTAATGCATGATTTTAAGCATAAGTGTAAAGGAATAGTACAAAAAAAGAGCAAACAGTAAAGTCTAAATCTATCAATATATCTATTTTTATCTGTCGATCTATCTATCTATCAAAAAACTGAGAGCACTCATGAGACTAAATATAGTGTCACTTTTATTGTCGTTTCAGTTTCTGTATAAAACTTTCATCAGTCACAATGAAAGTTTTTTTTACGAAACTGGAGCTGACAATTAAATGTTTTATTTATTTAAAGAAGTCCTAGAAGTGCTCTCAGATATTTCTTTTTGTATGTATTGATGCTGTATTAAGCACATTAAGCATAATCTCTTTGAATATTGTGTATACGTGCGAGTGTATATATAATATATAATCCAAAGAGACTTGCACTCAAGCTACAGATGTTTAAAAATCTCAGTCAGTACAGAATCAGTCATATTAACTAAAGATATCTACAAGGCAAAAGATGGAAGATGTAAGGAAGAATAATTTGGAATTTGTTTCCACCTGAAGAACTGTTATTCTTATCTCACTCATTGTATCTTATATTATTGTATAAGTATTGAATAAGTATATTCAATGTAATAGAGCAGCAGGAAATGCTAGCAGAATGCTTGGTTGTATAGGGAGAGGTATTAGCAGTAGAAAGAGGGAAGTGCTCATGCCATTGTACAGAACACTGGTGAGACCTCACTTGGAGTATTGTACACAGTACTGGAGACCGTATCTTCAGAAGGATATTGATACCTTAGAGAGGGTTCAGAGAAGGGCTACTAAACTGGTTCATGGATTGCGGGATAAAACTTACCAGGAAAGGTTAAAGGATCTTAACATGTATAGCTTGGAGGAAAGACGAGACAGGGGGGATATGATAGAAACATTTAAATATATAAAAGGGAATCAACACAGTAAAGGAGGAGACTATATTTAAAAGAAGAAAAACTACCACAACAAGAGGACATAGTCTTAAATTAGAGGGACAAAGGTTTAAAAATAATATCAGGAAGTATTACTTTACTGAGAGGGTAGTGGATGCATGGAATAGCCTTCCAGCTGAAGTGGTAGAGGTTAACACAGTAAAGGAGTTTAAGCATGCGTGGGATAGGCATAAGGCTATCCTAACTATAAGATAAGACTAGGGACTAATGAAAGTATTTAGAAAATTGGGCAGACTAGATGGGCCGAATGGTTCTTATCTGCCGTCACATTCTATGTTTCTATGTTTAATATTTCACAAAATGTAATAAGATAATTGCATCACTTACTGCTTGTATTAGAAACATTTAAATTATCATGAAACAATAATGTGATATTTTCTGTTACTGAATTATTCACTTGGTATAAATTTCATGTATTTCATTATTTGTAACTATGGCAACTAAGCCTGTCTCCTTTGATTGTAATTACCGCTTACAGTGTAAAAGTGGCTGTATTGTTTTTTTTACGTGGAATAATAACATAGAATGTCACGGTAGATAAGAACCATTCGGCCCATCTAGTCTGCCCAATTTTCTAAATACTTTCATTAGTCCCTGGCCTTACCTTATAGTTAGGATAGCCTAATGCCTATCCCACGCATGCTTAAACTCCTTTACTGTATTAACCTCTACCACTTTAGCTGGAAGGCTATTCCATGCATCCACTACCCGCTCAGTAAAGTAATACTTCCTGATATTATTTTTAAACTTTTCCCCCTCTAATTTAAGACTATGTCCTCTTGTTTTGGTAGTTTTTCTTCTTTTAATGTAGTCTACTCCTTTACGTATTTTAATGTTTCTATCATATCCCCGCTATCTCGTCTTTCCTTCAAGCTATATATGTTAAGTAGCCCAGTTTAGTTGCCCTTCTCTGAACTTTTTCCAAAGTATCAATATCCTTCTGAAGATACGGTCTCCAGTACTGTGTACAATACTCCAGGTGAGGTCTTACCAGTGTTCTGTACAATGGCATGAGCACTTCCCTCTTTCTACTGCTAATACCTCTCCCTATACAACCAAGCATTCTGCTAGCATTTCCTGCTGCTCTATTGCATTGTCTGCCTACCTTTAAGTCACGCAACATGTGGACACACCAAAGACCACTCAATCTTCATATACTTATTGTAATCTGTAAGGTTTTCAAAACAAAACAAAGTAGCTCGTGAAGACCTTGCTGTGATGGATTGAAGAGCAGATACAATCTGGCGGGATCCCTGTCCCTGAGTACAGATTCAATATTCATGGAGAGGGATCCCGTAGAAATGTATATTCTTGTCTGATTATGTTGTATTATGTTGTCCTGTTTCTATCATATCATAATTACAAGACCGATCTTGAGGAAACCCTGGGTAATATTTAATCTCTTGATCGGCAATATCCATTCCTCCACTGTGATGAAAGTAATGGCCTTGTACATCATGAAGGGATGCTGGGCATATGGTTGCTGATCATCTAAGAAGGAGTGTGAAGTTGAGTACTGCGAGAAGATGTGGGGAGGCATACAGTGTGGTGTGATGATCCAGTGGGAGAAGTACCACTTTAAAGACATTCAAATGGCATAGGGTGAGACAAGGCCAAATGTTTGGACTTAATCTACGGGGAGAACTAAGTCAGTTATTTGAAGGGCATCCTGTTTTTTCCCAGGACAGATGCTTTGTGAGAATAAACAATAAAAAAGAAAATCCTGCGCACTCCCTTATCCACTAAACAGCAACTTCGGTCTCTCAGATTCTGAATTCTGAATCTGTCAGCACCAAAGTTGCTGTTTAGTGGATAAGAGAGTGCACTGGATTTTCTTTTTTATTGTATAAATTGGCTCCCAGCAGCACCCTATTTATGCATGTTCAGGTGAGTTCAGCCAGCCCCCTGATTTCTCATATATTTTATATATATATATATATATATATATATATATATATATTTGGGAGCAGGGTTGTATTTGCCGCGAGGCAAACAAGGCATTTGCGTAGAGCGCCACTTTCAGGTGGGCAGCAAAAATCGTCGCCCTAAGTGCCTAGGCAAATGCCTTGTTTGTCTCTTACCCCAGGGATAAAATTAATGAGTGTGTGTGTCAGTGAGTGTTTGTGTGTCAGTCAGTCAGTGAGTGTATGTGTGTCAGAAAATATTGGTATTTGTGCGTGTGTGTGGCTTTCAGTGTGTGTTTGTGTATCAGTCAGTCAGTGAGTGTGTGTGGGGCTGTCAATGTGTGTGTGGCTGTCAATGTGTGTGTGTTTGTCTGTCAGTAGCTCAGTGGCTTTGATATGAAGAGGTGGGGCAAATTTAGATTAGGGAGGTGTCTGAATTTAGTTGTGCCTAGGGCAGTACAAACCAGAATACAGTGGCAGTACAAACCAGAATACACCACTGTTTGCGAGTCTAGCCAACTCCATGGTTTTGCACCCCTCCCTGTCACATGTGCCTCATTCCAGGACCCTATTTAGCCTTGTACTGCAGAGAACTCTAGGTGGAATTTCCCCCCCCAAGTAAGTAGCTCATGAAGCAGAAATTAGGCTGTTAGAGTAGGACCTGCCAACGATGGGGTACATTGACGTTGTGGCAGGCCTAAGCAATGTATGATCATGTAATGTAACTAAACCTCCATTATTTTTTGCATAGATTAGGTGTTTTAAAAAACTAACTAAAAATCTGTGGATAAGGGAGTGGATAAGGGAGTGCACTGGATTTCTTTTTTATTGTATAAATTGGCTCCCAGCAGCACCTTATTTATGCATGTTCAGGTGAGTGCAGCCAGCCCCCTTGTGAGCATAAACTATGCACAAAACTTGTGGCCTCATCTCACACTCATACTCACTCATAGGAACAGCAATTGTGATGCTCTACATTTAACATCCTGCACTAACTCCTACAACGCCAAGGCCTCATCTCATACTCACTCATAGGAACTGCGATTGTGATGCTCTGCATTTTTTTTCTCTCACCACTAAAGGGTTCTCTCTACCTCTTGTATTTGTCTGTGTATATTGTACGTTCTCCACTAATTGTACAGCGCTGCGGAATCTGTTGGCGCTTTAGAAATACTAGAATATAATTCAGTAATAAAAAATAAATAAGTGACAGCGACAAAGCTGATACAACATATAAAAGAAACCTTAGACTGCTGATTTTACCCTTCAGGTTCGAGTGTGGGAAATCCCAGATGGTGGACTCAAGCGAAACATGACAGAAGCCGTACTTGAACTGTATGGACACAGTCGAAGAGTGGGGTTGATAGAATGGCACCCCACAGCAAACAATATACTGTTTAGTGCTGGATATGACTACAAGGTTAGTAAGAAGATATGTTGTTTAGCTTGAAACACGGCATAAGCTATTTAAATACCGATTTCCAGCTAGGGTGAAGAAAGTGACAAACAGAAAATATATACATGAACAGGTTATCCATATTGTAAAATTATATTCCCCAAAGGGCCCCATAACTGTTACATCACATATTGTAAGTACTGTTTTACTGAATGCTTCTGTTTGAATTCCAATTAAAAAGGGGTGATGATTTATATTCCAAATGCAGGTGTGAATTCATCTAACATTCATCCAGTCCCTTCAAGCGGTGTTACATAACTGTTTAATGGGTAGTGCGGAATGCATCAGGTAGCATGCTGGCAGCAGTCTAAAGATAATGTTTCAACATTCTAATATAAAACTTTATTTCCTGCACTCCATACTGGAAACTTATATACCTGCATTTGCACTTATATATATATATATACACTTTTCTCTTTCCATAGATTCTAATCTGGAACCTAGCTATTGGAGAGGCAGTGAAGATGATAGACTGTCACACAGATGTTATCCTTTGCATTTCATTTAACACAGATGGGAGTCTCTTGGCCACTACTTGTAAGGACAAGAAGTTACGTGTGTTGGAACCTCGTTCAGGGAAGGTTCTGCAGGTAAGGGGACACAGTGAACCACTTTAAATCTCCATAAACTGTTAAACTCTTCTGTATGCACACATTTTGATGTTAGTCTTACATTTTACAGCCTTCCACACTCACATACCTATTGCACCCGTATGAACTCATCTTATAATACCCTTCCACTCACATTGCATTCACCCTACTTCCTTTATGCACATCTCAGTCTCACATTTGTATATGTCCCACTCTTACCAAACAAAATCCGTTGCAAACTAGATATTTTTCTGTCTCACTTTTTAGGAAGCCAGCTGCAAGAATCACAAGGTGATGCGCGTTGTCTTCTTGGGGGATATGAATCGTCTGCTCACAACAGGGTTCTCCAGGTGGAACACAAGGCAAATTGCACTGTGGGACCAGGTGAAGAATAGTGTGCCAGTCATGGGACTATTATCTCCTGTATTATTGTATGGGGATGAGACTCTTAAATGTACTTAAACACATAGTAATACAACAGATACCATAAACTAGATCTCACATACGTTAAATAACCCAATGCAGCAATGCAATACATAATTGTCCCACCAAAGGCCTACCATATTCCTTGTGTCATATTTATGCTGTACTTTATTCAGACAGAGAATGGCAAGTTATGTTGACCTCCAAATTGGTTTCCATGATATTAAAAGCAGAGGCCTATCAGGTTCTACTAAATGCAAAAGATAATGATACTGCACTCAGAAAATTCTGAATAAAGTTCATTACAGAATTTAATAATCATTAATTAATTGAATGAAATTCATTAGTTGTGAAATACTACAAAGTTAGAAAAAATTAATGATATATACACACACTTAAATTGATAATATATACAAGTTGATATGAACCAATATAGTTTGGTAGAAGCACTATATTGTGAATCTACTATTGTTACTCCATGTTAATTAAAGAGAGTCCCTGACCACATCAAGAAGTTAAGTACTAAGTTGTTGTGTCTGGAAGTCCAAACAGATATATCATCCAGGAGAGTAGGGTTAATAAAAAAGAGAAAAAAGTAAAAAATGAAAAAAATATATACAAAAAAAGGAAAAAAAGAAAAAAATGGAAAAATTAAGTATATACAGTCCCAGTGTGTACACACTATGATGTAATATGGATGGATCTCACCAGTGGAGGAAAAGGGTCCAATAGTCCAGTTCTTTGTATCTCTTAATGTGTTGGTGAAATCCCTGTAGTTGATTATTCTTTCTTGGTTTTCAAATAAAGTATAAAAAGAGGTTCCCCACTTGTCCTGGAGGTATTTGAATGAAATTTCTTGTCAGCTGGTCCTGGGTCTCATAAACGGGCTGCGCGCTCGGGATCTACATGTATCCCTTCAATGGCCCTGTCGGAGGAAACAGTTAGTGAAAGTCACATACTTTTATGCAGTTCGGTGCGCCCGCATTAATGCGTGGGTCGCGCCTAGATGACGTCATGACGCTCGCGTCCGTGAGTCGCATCTAAATGACGTCATGACGCACACGTCCGGTATCCATGCCCGACGTGTGCCGTTTAATTATGTAAATATCAACATCCCTATGTAGTTGTATGTGTTGAAAATTACTTGTGAAAGTCCATTGCATGCAAAATTTGACAATGTACATTTACACATACAATCCTTTACCATAGTCTGCATGCATGGAAAAAAGCAAGTTCCCTAATACATATTTACCTAGGGAAGAGCTGTGCATATTGAAACAAAAAATCATAAAATCATATTAACATAGAGTCCTAAGATAATTAATTGTTATGATAGGATTCTTCACAAATAAAGGAATACTGATCATATTAGAATATACTCAAGAGTTAAAGGCATATTTTATACCTGGTTATTCTGGTCAAGAAAAAGCTACTGATCATTTTATGCAAAGAGAGCTAAGATGATTGAAATAAAAAAGTGTGACTCAGACTGGGTCTTTACTTTTGTATTTTGAAGTATATAAATCACTAAACCTAAAAATTGAGGTTCTGGTCTGCAAGATGGAATCAGGTTCTACTGACACTTTCCACTACAGAGGTTTGTGTTTTGTGGTTGCATGATGCTGGCTTATGAGTAAAATATGTTTGTGTCATCTACCCACCTTTATGCAGGAGGACTTGTCCGTGCCATTGATAGATGATGAAGTAGATGGGTTGTCAGGGCTGCTTTTCCCATTTTATGACATGGACACTCACATGCTTTACCTGGCTGGAAAGGTAAGCTAATTACACGCCCTATAAGAAAACTCAAGATATTTATTTTACTTGAAGAAAAACTTATGTCTAACTACCTATCCTTCCATGCATCCCTGTTATTATCAAAAGAAAACAACTAAAAATGTGATTTCACTTACTGCCATAAAAATAGAAGCAAAATCTAATATTTAGCTCAACCAAAATAATCATACCTGAAAAATATTGGTTCTCTCATTATACTAAATGATACACTTTCTATAATCCAGTGGTACTCATAGTAGCAGTGTTACCCAGGATATTCACGATGGATGATCCTATTGACAATATGTTTAATTGTGAGCATGTGTGGGCATCTTCAGACACTTTTCTAGTAGTGTTGCAAAAATGAAATCATAGGGAGACGTTTAGGGCCAGATATACATTCAAAGCATCAATAGCCACAAGTATTAAATAACTCAATTTGTCCATGTGCCCCCACTCTAAACAAAATATGGGAACATGAGCTTATTGTCATGCTACGGGAGAGATAATTGGTCTCTGGAATATGTAGATATATAGAAAGATTCTTATGGCAAATAATCATGAGCAGGCAGTCTACTCTGTCCATTTCCTCTCTAAAAGCAGTTAATGTTCTTGCCTTTGTTTCCTGTTGATGAAAGCAGGATGTCTATTAACAGTCATCATCACATGAAACGCATTTTAAAGCAGTTCATAGATAGATGATTTTTGAACACCAGAGCTCCCACTAATTAGACATTTTTAAACTCCAAATCCTACAGCCTTTTATTTCAGTACAGTATATAAAATGTAGTAGTGCTTACAGTAATAAATCAATATACATGGAATAGAAATCCATTGCATCTGCATGTTAGTTACAGGGTTACAAACCAAAGCGAGAGTTCAAATATGAATTTCAAATTCAAGGTAAAAATAGTTGAACTGAAAACATTCTCTAAGTCAGCTATGCTTCCAGTTTTGCTTCTTTGGCCTTACGTTTGAAATACACTTTGGTGAATAACCCTGTTAGGGCAGCAATCACAACTATTTGGTACAGTTGCACTACGGTCCCTATTTTTCAGAATATAATAACTAATTAACTTTCTATTCTAGGGAAGACCTTGCTCTTACTATACTACTTGTATATTTAATAGGAAACTACAATCTAATCAGGAAAGTCTCATTGATGATACATTGTTATTAGCATTTATATGGAGCCAACGTATTCCGCAGCACTCTACAATTATAAAATGGCGATATTTAATAAGAAGTACATTACATATATAACAGAGACAAGAGATGAGGAAGTCCTTGCTCAAACAACACACAAGAGAAAATAACAACATACCAGAGGGGATAGGGATTGATGGATACCTGTGTTGAAATAAGCTAGTAAAAGCAATTTGTGGAAGAACTGAACAGTGGCAGGAGAGGCAGTGAGGTGGGCTATGAAGTCGTGGGAACTGATGAGAGCAGTTAAAGGGGAAAAGAATCACCCAGGAAGATAGTAGGCTTTCATAAAGAGGTGTGTTTTCAGTGACTTCTTAAAGGATCACTTTAGAGTAATACAATACATGTATTCCTGACCCTATAGTGTTAAAACCACCATTTAGGTGGCTTGCGTCCCTGGCCTTGCCCCTGATCCGCCTCCTTGCTGACATAATCTGAATCTATGATTTCAGCCAATCCAATACTTTCCTAAATGATTGGCTGAAATCGACAAGAAGGCAGGATGGGGGCGGGACCAAACACCTGCTTGGCCAAACAGCACCTCCTCATAGAGATGCATTGAATTATTGCATCTCTATGAGGAAACTTCAGTGTCTCCATGCAGAGCGCGAAGACGCTGAACGGTAGAGCTGCACACTGTGCAGCATTGCCGTAGGAAGCACCTCTAGTAGCCATCTGAGGAGTGGCCACTGGAGGTGTCCCTAGGGGGCAAAGTAAACACTGCCTTTTCACTGTAAAGATAGTGTTTACATGAAATTACCTGCAGGGAATGATTATTCTCATCAGAACAACTACAAAAAGCTGTACTTGCTCTGGTGACGATAGTGTCCCTTTAAAGCAGGGGACAACTTTAGGCATAATTAGTAATTATGGTGCAATATTCTAAAAGTGCCAAGTGGTCACCATACAACATGCCACTACAGTCTTGTCTGTGGACTTACCTGCGTTTATCAATCTTTTTCCCATGCAAGGGAGACGGGAACATTCGATATTACGAGATAACAACAGAGAAGCCATTCCTGACGTACTTAATGGAATTTCGTTCTCCGGCACCCCAAAAAGGGCTTGGTGAGACTCATATTTAGAAAATATTGACAAATTAATATTATTGAAAGTGAGAGTTCATCTTTACATGCTGAATTGGGTTGTAGACTGCCTCATTCCACATGTGTAAGGCAAGATCTGCAAGCAACACCTTCTTTCTAGTTATTTTATGCAATTACGCCTCCTGTACAGATTAGGAACAGTTCGAAAATGCATCAAGCACCTGATTATGCGATCTATTTTTAGGGGCGATGCCAAAGCATGGGTTGGACGTCTCACAATGCGAAATATTCAGGTTTTACAAATTGATCACCTTGAAGAATCAAATAGAACCAATCTCCATGATAGTGCCTAGGAGGGTAAGTTTTTCACAGACAGGAGTAGTTACATAAGCCATAAGACCTATAAAGATGAAAGGGCACTCAAAGATAAAAGACTGTATCCCTTAAAACACCTTCCAGTAAATAAAAGCCCAAAAAAGTTAGCTGCGCACTGTCCCAAATTCCTATGTACATTTAAATAACTGAAAGTTTTTAGTATCACTCCAAAGGCCATTAAAGTGTAAGCCCACCTGCCACATCAAGGGAAAACATCTAAAGTGAGTCCTACACTAATTACCTTGCTGGGTTTTTTTGTTTGTTTTTTATTACCTGCTGAAAATGGCAAGGTAATTTACTAGTGTAGGACTGTCACGGGAGTCGTATCCCAACACGCAAAAAGAGTGGAAATCAACAAAAGGTCCGAAAGACGTATTACAGAGCCTTAGATTGGCCGGATTTAATGTATTAAATATAGCGAGAAACAAGGTTAGGGTAAGTCAAGGTCAGGTATGCAGAAATACACACAGTATACACAAAGCCGGGTCAGGATACCAGAAAATCACATGTCAAATATGAAGCCAGGTCAGGCTACGAGAAATCACAAGTCAAATACGAAGCCTGGAGAGGATACGAGAAATCACAAGTCAAAATACGAAGCCGAGGTCAATAACAGGACTACAACAAGAGAGACTTCTATATAGCACTAAAGTGTATCAGCACAGAAATCACAATAGAGCAATGAGTAAGGACTAGAACAAGCCTTAAAGGACCACTATAGTGCCAGGAAAACATACTCGTTTTCCTGGCACTATAGTGCCCTGAGGGTGCCCCCACCCTCAGGGTCCCCCTCCCGCCCAGCTCTGGGGAGAGGAAAGGGGTAAAAACTTACCTTTTTCCAGCGCTGGGCGGGGAGCTCTCCTCCTCCGATACTCCCACTCGGTTAGCTGCGCGCGCATTCAGCCGGTCGCATAGAAAAGCATTTACAATGCTTTCCTATGGACTCTTGCGTGCTCTCACTGTGATTTTCACAGTGAGAATCACGCAAGCGCCTCTAGCGGCTGTCAATGAGACAGCCGCTAGAGGAATTGGAGGAAGGATTAACCCATTTGTAAACATAGCAGTTTCTCTGAAACTGCTAGGTTTATAAAAAAATGGGTTAATCCTAGCTGGACCTGGCACCCAGAGCACTTGGTAAGCTGAAGTGGTCTGGGTGCCTAGAGTGGTCCTTTAAATAGGTTCAAAAGAGTTCCCATTGGTCCACGTCATCTTTGTGACCCAAAACAGCATGGAGTCGCGTTCCTTTAAGGGTGTGATGTCATGGGAATTTAATTATTTAAGGTGATGCGGTTCGGCCCGCAAAACAGCAGAGGGACAAAAGGTCTGAGGACTGCAGTAGTGGGGCCATGCGGTGCATTCTGCCCTTGTGGCCCAAGGAGAGGAACGGTAAGTTTGTGACAAGGACTCAGTTAAGAGGTTTGCTTTGATATGGCAATTGAACTTACACTTTAGACACAACTGGGTAATCCCTAAATCCTGGACCAGTAGGGATGCCTTGAGAACTGGATTGGGAACCACTCCTGTAGATGTTATCACTGAAGAAAAAATAATGATTTCCGGCAAGACACTAAGAATATACAAATGTATTCAACTAGTAAAATAGTGCGGAATACCGGATCATATTGTAATAATAATTAAGAACTTATTGTTGATCTTCACACGTTTCTAAAACATTATTAAAACAATTATTCAATATATACTTTACATAAATGAAAGTATAAAATCAGTAGAACAATAATTTTACAGACAATTAACAGTATTTTCTTGTTACAGTCGGAAACATACCAGGAAGATATATACCCGATGACTCAAGGAATGGAACCAGCAATGACTGCTGATGAGTGGCTAAGTGGCATTAATAGAGGTGGAGTGTTGAAGACACAAGTGTTAGGGGTGGGGGGAGGCTTGGATATTCCAGCTAGATAGTGGGCACTAACTGACCATAGCAATTCAACGGGGGTTTAAATCTAATCATTGGGTGTTTGCTTATAAATATTTTCTTATTTCTCACATATTCCTTGATTGAATAATCTGTGTAATGGCTTTGTCTCAGCTGTATATTCAATTCCAATAGCACACATCAAACAATTGCTAATCTCAGTTTTCTGCAGGCCCAGTCCTGATGAGCTTGAAGGAGGGATATCAGAAGGAGTGTAAAGCCACTTTCAAAGCACCAGTGCGGGACAAGAAGAGCTTAGTGGTCAATGGAATTGACCTATTGGAGAATGTCCCACCTAGGACAGAGAATGAAGTATGTATTATGTTCCACATATTCAAGCAGTTGTCTGAACACAGTGCACTGCACTGCAGGGACCACCATTATTTCATATAGTAAACATTCTGTAACCAAAGCTCATTGTCTGAACATATTTGGGGTTATTTATAAAAAGTGTGGAGTTCACTTTTCACACTGCCATTCTGGCGCTTATCCGTTCTCCTTTGTATTACCTAATTTGCACCAAAATATTTCTTGCTCTGTCTATTCTGTCATTTTATCTTCCTTTTTCATCTTTTATTTTTTGGTTCTGAAATTTGTCTCTTCTTGTGAATAAGAAAAGAGATGACAAAGTACACCTTTTCTTTTCAACATTTTTTTGGGGGGCAGGTTTTCTGAGACAGGTAAGCAGCTTGCAGGATTATAATTGACAAAAAGGTATAAAAAAAAATTGTTTCAATTACGAAATGTGTTTTTATTTCCTAGTCATTTTACTCAATTGCCTTATATTTTTTAATGTAATAAATTATACAAAAAGGAGAAAAAAGTGAAAGAGGTGTCAAGAGTGTCAGAAAGGCACATTTCGGCACTTTACAGAAAAGATACCAATGGATAAAGGTAGGAGTAACAGTAATATAAGTAAGAAAATAGCACATGCTCAAAAAAATGGGGTAAATACAAAAACAAATGTGACACTTTTTATACATAACCCCTGTTCAAAACACTGCTTCACTCAGTGCACAGAGCATGAGACAGACATTAGAGTTCACATTTTCCATGTACATTTAATGCCTATGCTGCTGATTCTGCTCTCCCTCTACCCACGTACCTGTCCCTTGCAGTTGCTACGCATGTTCTTCCGGCAGCAGGATGAAATCCGACGTCTGAAGGAGCAACTGGCTCAGAGAGACCTCCTCATCAGACAGCTGGAATTGGAGCTCAGAAACCTGAGGAACAATCCCAAGGACAGCTAGCTGCCTTTATGTTTCCCATGTAAACCACACACTGTCCAAAGGACAGTTAACTGCCCAATGTATAATTCCTGGGGTATATGTATATAAATATACTAACACCCTTGTAATGCCTTTCCCTGGCACACTGGGAAACTATGTATAGATCTGAGCTAATTGCACCACTGCCCTATGCATATTTAGCTAAGGTCCTGACACAAACATCTACCACATTGTTCCCCAATGCAGGAGCTAAATGTGGCTAGTACCAAACCTTTTCAGCCTCTCTCATTGATGTACATTAAGGCCTGGATTTGCCTTGTAAGACAGTTACCTTTCCCCAAGGGTATACACACCACACACACATATATATATATATATATCCATCCATAGTGGGAAGGATACATGACAAAGGTTGCAATTTAAAAAAGAGTTTACTAGCTCATTAGACCAAGAGGATCTGTGGATACTCAAATATATTTTTCTTCTACATAACTGATCTATACACATATTAATATGGAGGTCTAAACAACAGTCGTAATTATTTGACTGAAGAAAGCCATAACTAACTGTGCCGAACGTATGGTATGAGCTCTCAATAATAAGGCACTAGAGAGCTCCTGCTTCCACTCTTACTTATTATTTTATCACCTTTTCTTTTCTTGTACGGTTACCGGCACATTTTCATGTGTTTTTGTTCACAATGGAGCACTCTGTGTGTGAGATCAGGCAGGTCACTTTCTTGCTCATTTTCCTTCTATTTATTGCTAACTGTTATTTCCTATGCAAAATGGGACATTAAAATCATTAACTCAAACTATGGAGGAATGGTTATTAATAAGGCATTTCATTTGTCAGTTACATAGATTACAGATCAACATTTTACACAATGCAGATGGTTGAACAACTGTGTATCACAAACAAACAAGGAAAGTGTATGAATGATTAAAATAGTCTATGAATGGGTAAAATGTTTACCATGCCACATTTATCGAGTCATACATAGTTCAGCTGCACTGTGTTTGACCCTGTAAATATGGAGTGCTGATCATTTTACCAGGGTGTGCTGTACTATTCTATTTATTGACAGAATTTATTCACTGGACCAAGTGTCTTGCACCCCTTTAGGTACATATGCTCGATACATTTTTACTTTGGGAGCAACAAAAATGTCTAAAAATGGTTTAAAATAAATATGTCAGGTTTCTTTTAAATATGGTGAAACTTATCAGAAACTCAACTCCAGGAGAAGAACTAGAACGGCGACAAATCTTTGCACATTGTATTTACATGGTAAAAACCTAATACCTAATTTTATAATGAATTAATTTTTTAATTATAGGTTTGGTTTTAGCTGAAACGAATAGCTATTCCGATCTATTTGATAAATCAGTTTTTCATACCTACTTTAAAAAATTAGGCAGATCACAACTGTTAACATTTCTAAATGTCTTTTTTTTTATAATTACTTATTTGCAAACACAGCGGACTGAGTTTTAAGTAAAATTAAACAACAGAAAAGGAGGAGACAAGAAGTAATGAGAATAACTAATAGGGAACGCAAAGGCATAAACCATGGGTTTAGTATCTTGATGACGATAAGAGTGGGATCATACACTGAGGATGTCAACCTATCCATATTAAATGAATGAGAAAACTACAAAGAAGCTATTAAACAGAATTAATAATAAAAACAATTAATAATTTAAAAAAAATGTTTTAAATATACTTTGGCTTTCCAAGTGCTACCCAGTGCTAGTGGTTTTTCATCAATAAACACCAGGGCCATCTTAGCAAGGGTTATAAACTTACACAAACTTTAGGATTGATAGTGGCATGTTAAAACAGGTATTTTAATGTTTAAAGGAGCACTCCCATCACCATATCCAGCACAGTTCGCTGGAGTGGTTATGCTGCCAAGAGTGCCCTGGTGCCCTTTAATTATGTTTTTAGTAGATTCAATTACAAGTGCCTTAAAGGACCACTATAGTGCCAGGAAAACATACTCGTTTTCCTGGCACTATAGTGCCCTGAGGGTGCCCCCACACTCAGGGACCCCCTCCCGCCCGGCTCTGGAAAGGGGTAAAAACTTACCTTTTTCCAGCGCTGGGCGGGGAGCTCTCCTCCTCGTCGACTGAATGCGCACGCGCGGCAATAGCTGCGCGCGCATTCAGCCGGTCACATAGGAAAGCATTCTCAATGCTTTCCTATGGACGCTGGCATGCTCTCACTGTGAAAATCACAGTGAGAAGCACGCAAGCGCCTCTAGTGGCTGTCAATGAGACAGCCACTAGAGGAAATAGGGGAAGGCTTAACCCATTGATAAACATAGCAGTTTCTGTGAAACTGCTATGTTTATTAAAAAATGGGTTAAGCCTAGCTGGACCTGGCACCCAGACCACTTCATTAAGCTGAAGTGGTCTGGGTGCCTAGAGTGGTCCTTTAATACTATGAATTTGCATTTACTTTGTAGTTTGAATGATAAACTTATATCCTGACATCTTGCAATCAGAAAGCTATGAAGGGCCGAAAATATGCTGGGTAATAAATTAAAATATGCACCTGTGATAGGCTTAAAGGTTTTCAATAATATGTATACTTATCTCCTATCATATTTAGAGTTGAGTGAGGTGTAAAAACAAATGAGTGCAGAAAGCCATTTTATCTTGCAATTACGTGCCCCCATCTTAGTTCCCTGTCAATCATTGCTATAAGCTCAGTCTTTTGAACCTGGTAGTCAACATACAAAAATCATACTGAGAAGAAGAAATTAAACAATGGATGAGGTTTATCAAAGTGTTGTTATAGAAGGTGATTAACATATAGAGATTAATGCACAAGCTTGCAAGGGAGTAATCCCACCAGGGTGAACTAGAAAGGAAAGGCAAATCCCCAGAATTTCACAGGTAAATATATTCAAAGTAAGGTCTAGTTACCAGTGTGGTACCTCAGGGCAGGGGCGTACCTAGGGCATGTGGCACCCGGGGCGGGTCCTGGGTTTGGCACCCCACCCCCTTGTCCCCCCCTTCTCCAAAAACAAAAAAACTAAAAAAAAACTAAAAAAAAATTAAAATGTGTTATATTTCTTAATTTTTTTTAAAAATGTATTGAACAAATTTGTAAACTTTTTAAAACCCCTGCCCCCCTCTACAAAATCCCTGCACCCCCTCACACACCGTTACAGGCAGACAGTCACAAGCAGACAGTCACACTCACACAGTCACATGCAGACAGTCACAAATATAGTCACAGGCAGTAATACACACAGTTACAGGTAGAGAGTTACACACACACAGTCAGTTACAAGCAGTTACACACAGACAGTCACATATACACAGTCACACACACGGTCACAGGCAGACAGTCAAACACATAGTTACAGCCACACACACACGGTTACAGGCAGTTACACACACAGTCAGTTACAGGCAGTCACACACAAAGTTACATGCAGACAGTCACAAGCAGTCACGCACAAAGTTACATGCAGACAGTCACAGGCAGACTGTAACACACAGTTACAGGCAGCATCACACAGTAACAGGCAGACTGTCACACACAGTCACAGGCAGTTACACACACACAGTTACAGGCATGCAGTCACACACACACACAGTTACACACACGCACACACAGTTACAGGCAAACAGTTACATACACACACAGTTACAGGCAGACAGTTACACACACACACACAGTTACAGGCAGACAGTTACACACACACACACACACGCAGTTACAGGCAGACAGTGTTACACACACACACACAGTTACAGACAGTTACACACTCACACACACACAGTTACAGCCAGACAGTTACACACACACACAGTTACAGGCAGACAGTTACACACACACACACAAACACACACACAGTTTCAGGCAGTTACACACACAGAGTTTCAGGCAGTTACACACACACACACACACAGTTTCAGGCAGTTACACACACACAGTGGCGTACATACCAGGGTCGCAGGGGTCGCGGCTGCGACCGGGCCCGGCCCACCAGGGGGCCCGGCCGCCCCTGCGACCCGGTATGTACCCACAGGGCCAGCCTCTTCCCCTGGGGGCCCCAGGAGCCGACCACCCCAGGGCCCCCCTGAGGCTGGCCCTGCTGATACTCGGTGGCCGGTCGGGCAGGCAGGCGGGCGCGCGAGGGAGCACTCAGTGCTTCCTCTTCAGCTCCCTCGCGCACCGCAATGATACCGGAGCCGGAAGATGACGTCATCTTCCGGCTCCGGCATCCCTATGCGGCACGCGAGGGAGCTGAAGAGGAAGCACTGAGTGCTCTCTCGCGCGCCCGCCTGCCTGCCCGACCGGCCACCCGCCCAGCAGCACCACTGGACCCCAGCACTTCAAAGGGTAAGGAGGCTGGGGGGGATTACATTTAAAAAAAAAAACCAACAAAAAAATCATGTGTTAGTGTGAGTGTTAGTGTGTGTGTGTGTGAGTTTTAGAGTGAGTGAGTGTTAGAGTGAGTGTTAGTGTGTGTCAGTGTGTGTGTTACTGTGTGTGTCTTACTGAGTGTGTGTGTGTGTTAGTGAGTCTGTTTGATGTCTGTTAGTGAGTGTGTGTTTGTCAATGAGAGTGTATGTTTTGTAAGTGAGTGTGTATGTATGTCTGTCGCTGACTGTGTCTTTGTCAGTAAATGTGTGTGTCTGTTAGCTAGTGTGTATGCGTCTGTAAGTGTGTGTGTCTTCAGCACTTACCTTTCTCCAGCGCCGGACTCCCTTGGCACTGAGGATCCCTCAGCCTCTCAGCTCCGAATGCGACCGCGCACGCATTCAAACCGCCCATAGAAAGCATTACTCAATGCTTTCCTATGGACGTTCAGTGTGCTCCTCTAGCGGCTGTCAGTGAGACAGCCACTAGAGGCTGGATTAACCCTCAGTGAAACATAGCAGTTTCTCTGAAACTGCTATGTTTTCAGCTGCAGGGTTAAAACTAGAGGGACCTGACACCCAGACAACTTCATTGAGCTGATGTGATCTTTTAAAGGACCACTATAGTGCCAGGAAAACATACTATAGTGCCCTGAGGGTGCCCCCACCCTCAGGGACCCCCTCCTGCCCGGCTCTGGAAAGGGGTAAAACTTACCTTTTTCCAGCGCTGGGCGGAGAGCTCTCCTCCTCCAATCCTCCTCTTCTCCTCCCTGTCGGCTGTATGCGCACGCGCGGCAAGAGCTGTGCGCGCATTCAGCCTGTCACATAGGAAAGCATTCATAATGCTTTCCTATGGACGCTGGCGTGCTCTCACTGTGAAAATCACAATGAGAAGCACGCAAGCGCCTCTAGCGGCTGTCATTGGGACAGCCACTAGAGGAAATAGGGGAAGGCTTAACCCATTCATAAACACAGCAGTTTCTCTGAAACTGCTATGTTTATGAAAAAATGGGTTAACCCTAGCTGGACCTGGCACCCAGACCACTTCATTAAGCTGAAGTGGTCTGGGTGCCTAGAGTGGTCCTTTAAGTGTGTGTGCATCTGCATGCACTGGCGTACATACCGGGGTCGCAGCCCTGTAACCCCACCAGGTGCCCACCGCCATGTGTTATGCCCCGCCGCTGCTGGGGGGGGGGTGGAGGCCACGGATCAATTTTCGCACCGGGGCCCCATGGGTCATGTGTATGCCACTGCACACACACACACACACACACACACACATTCTTATACTTACAGACAGTGTGGGCTGGAGGAGTGGATTCCCTGGCCTGAAGTCCTTCCCTGGCTGGAGGTGGAGGTGCAGGGATTTCTTCTTGCTGCACCTCCATGTGCAGCATTAAAAGCAGCAGGTAAGGGCCGTATTAAGCCCAGCCCCACTCGTGATTAGGCTCCACCCCTGAACGGCCATAGCCTCACCCCCTTCTTCCTCCTGTGCGGCCAGTTCATCTTGCTGGTCTCTGCATGTGAGCTGTGTGACACCCCAGCTGCCATGGGGCACAGCTCACACAGCCCCCTCCAGCCCCAAGACCAGGGTCAAGGCGCCCCCCTACCAGGTGGCACCCGGGGCGGACCGCCCCCTCCACCCACCCCTTAGTCCGCCACTGCCTCAGGGATCTGTACTTGGACCCATTCTCTTTAATATTTTTATTAGTGATATTGCAGAAGGTCTTGATGGTAAGGTATGTCTTTTTGCTGATGATACTAAGATATGTAACAGGGTTGATGTTCCAGGAGGGATAAGCCAAATGGCAAATGATTTAGGTAAACTAGAAATATGGTCAGAGTTGTGGCCACTGACATTTAATGTGGATAAGTGCAAGATTATGCCTCTTGGACGTAAAAACCAAAGGGCAAGGTACAGAATATTTGACAGAGTCCTAACCTTAACATCTGAGGAAAGGGATTTAGGGGTGATTATTTCTGATGACTTAAATGTAGGCAGACAATGTAATAGAGCAGCAGGAAATAGAATGCTTGGTTGTATAGGGAGAGGTATTAGCAATAGAAAGAGGGAAGTTCGGGGGCGGAGCCTGGCTACAGAGCTGTACAGACGTGTACTGCATGAGCTCCTGTGGCTGGTACACTAAACTTGATGAAAATAGAGAGCCAAATACTTACCGGGCTGGAAAGCAACACCAAACCTGTTCCTGACATGTCGGCGGTTCCGGGGATACCTCTTGCAGGTCTCTCCTCCACGGGCAAATCCACCTTGAGGCTTTGCGGCCTACCAGTGACCAGACCGAGGAGAGACGGCCGTTCTCCTACGGCTTCAACTGGCCGTAGGAGATGGGGTTATCCCAGTCCTCCCAGGCATGCACAACTCAACCGGGCAGCCGGCACCTGCTACATGCTACCGGCAACCACGAGCTCCAGGGGCGCCGAAGATGGCGGACAAACGCAGCTCAATCACCACAACGTACTCCATGGAGAGGACACTCCAACAACTGGACGAGCTGTTTGCCCGATTCTGGGCTAAGCTAGACAAGCACACAGCAACAGCCTCAAAGAGGAGCCCCCAGAGGGGCGCTGGTCAAGGAATGGAAGGCTCACAAATAGGCGCAAAACGCACCCGGACACGCTGCCAAATCCAAGCCCAATTCACACAGACCGGGGGCCTCACGAGTACTCACCCGGCAATGATCACCACACAGACTGAGAATAATCCACCGCAGATGGCGACCAAGGACCAGGACCCTCCACCGCACACGCGGCAGACAGGACTTAGACTCTTCGGGCCACCAGGCTCATGGCTCAGAGATACTGGTCCTCAAGCCGGCCCGAGGCCAAAAAGGTGAAGGACGCTACCCCTATTGCTCTGCAACCCTAGGGATGCCATCAGCCCTTAGCGAGCACATACCTAGTGTGGGTGTTGGCTAAAACCGGACTGACCATCTGAAGTGAGCGGCCGCTGCCTGCACTAACCACCGAGAGCCGCAAAACATGACCAGGATTAAGTGTTCTCTCCTCTGAGTGACTCTAATGTGTTGTGCACTACGATAAGAACAATGTTTGTTTGTCCTATGACTTGCATGTATAGCTAGCCACACTACAACCATAGGCCTTTCCCCTCAAACCCACACTCTTTCAGATTATAGGCTCAGATCCAAAAGTTAACACATTACATGAGAAGTGGAGAGGAAAGAGGGGCCAGACCCAAACGTAGAAACATACTACTGATAAGCCAAGCATGTGCATGTCACACAAACATTTACCATTTACATAATACACATAATACACAGGACCAGACAGAGGTGAGGCTCATCAATCTGCTGCTCAAGCACGTCTCTCCTAGTTAACATACAAGTATAGCCAGTCAGTATAGCTTGACTTCTCATCACATATTGTGCCATCACTGACTAGCACTCTTGACAACCTTTTAAAACAAAAATGTGCAAATGTTCCCTGTGCCACGACTGTTTAATCTTGTTTACCTCGGTACATGCTAATGCTGTTGGGGCAATGCATGAAAGCTTGTAACATTAACCTATGCACGAAAAATAAAGAATTTTTTTTTTTTTTTAAAGAAAGAGGGAAGTGCTCATGCCATGGTACAGAACACTGGTGAGACCTCTGGAGTATTGTACGCAGTACTGGAGACCGTATCTACAGAATGATATTGATACTTTAGAGAGCGTTCAGAGAAGGGCTACTAAACTGGTTCATGGATTGCAGGATAAAACATACCAGGAAAGGTTAAAGGATCTTAACATGTATAGCTTGGAGGAAAGACAAGACAGGGGGGATATGATAGAAACATTTAAATATATAAAGGAAATCAACACAGTAAAGGAGGAGACTATATTTAAAAGAAGAAAAACTACCACAACAAGAGGACAGTCTTAAATTAGAGGGTCAAAGGTTTAAAAATAATATCAGGAAGTATTACTTTACTGAGAGGGTAGTGGATGCATGGAATAACCTTCCAGCTTAAGAGGTAGAGGTTAATGCAGTGAGGGAGTTTAAGCATGCGTGGGATAGGCATAAGGCTATCCTAGACTTAAGATAAGGCCAGGGACTAATTAAAACTATTTCAAAATATTGTGCATACTAGATGGGGCGAATGGTTCTTATCTGCCATCACATTCTATGTTTCTAAGTATCACAGTCAAAATGCTACCACTGTATTTTGTATCTAAATAAAAGACTGCTTTAAGAAACCAGAAGGTGTGCATGGATTTCTGTGAAACAATATCTAAGGGTTGGTTTCAGTAATATATTGTAATTAATACATTAACCCCTTAAGCATACAACATGTGTGACATGTCACGATTCCCTTTTATTCCAGAAGTTTGGTCCTTAAGGGGTTAAAGGAACACTATAGCATTAGGAATACAAATATAGAGCCCTAGTCACCTAAGCGGTTACTAGGGCACCTTCCGCGGCGAATAAATGGCTAATTAACCATTTATTTACTTACCTTAATGCAGCGCTGGTCACCTCCATCAACGTCAGCTCCCGAGTGGAGCCGAATGCGCATGTGTATGTACCTCAGAATGTGTGTCTGACAGAGAGTATCCTTGTGTGTGTGAATGTATGTCTCTGAGCATGTTTGCGATTTTGTCTGGGACCGTATGTATATGGGGTAGCTGCTTGAAGTGTGTTGTGTGTATGGGGGTCTGCCTATGGCCTTTGTGCATTATGTTTATGGCAAAGCTATGTTTCCTGACTGTGTGTATGATGAATGTCTTCAGCTGGTGACTGTGACAAGGTAAGTAAAGGGATACCAGAGGCAAGGGGAGTGTGACAGGGCAAAGGGGGGTTTGGAGGGGGTGAGATTAACAGGATTAAGAGTGGATAATGTGTGTGGATGCATGAAGAGTCTGACAGTGTAGGGAGGGGTGACAATGTGTGGGAAGGTGACAGTGTGAGGGGATGCTAACAGTGTGTCTGGGAAGGCTGACAGTGTGTGGGAGTATGGTGACACAACATTGTTGTGGGGGGCATGACAGTGTGGGTGTGATCCTGTGTGTGAGAGGGTGATGGTGTGAGGGTAACAGTGTAAGGGAGGCTGCCCAATTAGAGGGCTGCCTCTGCACTTCGGAGTGCTTTCATTTTGAATTTAGGTGATGCACCAAAGACAGGATTACTGAAGGTCTCCATTGTATTTTTATTGATGGAATATTAAATTACGTTAAAAACAAATGAAATTGCACTTTGTATGTGGTAAGCACCAGACTTTTCACATTTTCCATGGTGATTGCCTCACTACAGACCACTTTTAATAACAAACCACATTGATAAATCCCTAATGTGTCTATTTCCTGGACTGAACAGGATTGTGATGCCAATTGCTAAATATTTAATATAAAAGTGAAGTGAACATTGCATGAAAAAAATGATTTCTTTCAAGTTAACAATTAAAGGGTTATTAACTCTTTAAAAACCCGATTCCATTACTAATGTTCATCAGCGCCGGCTAGGTTTCGTCCTACGTCAGTGCCAAGCGGGATTCTAATGCGCCTTAGGCCTTCCACATAGGAAACCAATGAATTAATGCTCCTCTAGTGGCTGTCTCGTAGTTTTTCTGAAACTGCAATATTTTAGATTGCAGGTTTAAAGGGACAGAACACCCAGACCACTTCAATGAGATGAAGTGGTCTGGGTTTCTATATTGTTCCTTTAAATGTGCACGCCAGGCTGGAAATAGCCTTCTCATTTTTTAAAGTATTGTATAGGCCATGTAAATACGCAAAAAAAAAAACAATCTAAAATAAAATTAAAGATATATTCTTAAGTTAACTTTTTCTGAAAGTTCCAACACATTACATCAAGTAAAACCAAGAAAGGTCTACTTAAAGGAATACAGTAGACACTTTGTTAAAGTGCCTAGAGTCCACTGGCACCGTACCTCCATTCACTGTTAAACCATTTTCCAGCAGTTTAAAACTAAATATGGGTCCCTTGCTGCCCACAGATGGACCCCTACTGGAGATGTGGCAAAGGCAGAAATAACACTTTTATCTAGCTATACTGATTCATGCCTGCAATGGGCACTGTGAGAGACTGAATGCGGTTAGTTGATATTCTTAGCTAATCACAGCTGCATTTTGATGCTCAGGCTAATGCTTCCTTATCAACACTAGCAGAACAGTCATCAGACTGTAACTATTACACAGTAGCTATAGGACCTAACAGTAGTTGACACATAAAATCTAATGCTTTAAAAAAGAAATGTGAGTAAAATAAATAGGTCTAAATAACCAGGGCAATGTCTAAGCATGCTGGAACCCCTTTTCCTCAAACGAAGGCCACTCATACCCAAGTAATAATGGTATCACAGCTCCAACTGGTTACCTAAAGTGATGGATCAACCCATATAGTGAGAATCTGGCCAGTACTGGAAGGATATGAATTAAACAGTTTCTTTAGCCAACTGCTTGCCACTGAATATTTTGAGCGGGCTCATGTTCAAATATTTAGGATAAGCAGTGGTATGGGATTAGCGTGCTGCACAACCTTCGTGTTTGGTAAGTCTACCTGATAACTTCAGGTGAACTTATGCTCCACTACAAGTCACTTGGGCTGTGCACTCTGGCAAGGGGCCATCACCACCTCCTCAATATGGAGCACTAACGTTGTCAACTTCCATTTCTGGGGCTCATCCTAAAGGATCCGGGGGATGGGGGTCCAACTGGAAGAAAGGCTACCATATTTAGGCCATAACTCGGGAGAATGATACTTCCAGTCACCAGGATTCTTAGTTACTGCCACATATATGAGTTTATAGAGGGGGACAAGTAATTCTCATAGAAACTCTCAACCTCCCATAAAGCAATATCGAAACCGTTGAGGTCTCAGGATGAGCAATCCCTGCAGGGGTGCTAAAGCAGTTAGACACCAACTCTAAACAGCTGAGATTACCACCTCCTGATATATCAATCCCCCATAACCTAAATAACACATAACGCTGCAGCCCGGACAGCAGTAAAACCTCATGGGATTTATAGAGATTACCCCCTCTACGTCCAATCAAAGTAACCCCTTTAGAAATGATTCTCCCCTCCAGGGTAAATAAAATCATTGGGATCCAACGGGGAATGCCCTGCTCAACCTCAGACCACAGACACCTTGGTGGGGACTTGCCCAGATACAGGCCGCCATTTTGGGCGGTAAAGTGAACCACGAAGAAGACTTTGTGTTGGGAAATCATATTTAAGCGCTCTATGTCCTTGTTGCAATACTACTTATAAAAAAAGAAAAGAAGGGGTACATTTTTATCATTCATCTCTATACATCTAGCAGGGGGATTGCTCCCACCCCTCATCACTGAGACAACATAGTATTTACATATTACTACATCCCTCCCACTTTATGGACAACCTTTCCCCACCAGCTATACGTCTCCCTATAAACATTGCTCACTCCCCCTACAGCCAGTATGGCTATTAAACTACTCTCTATTAATGTTAAATGCCCCAAAAAAGTGTAGACTCCTACTAAGGGACATGAATGCAAAAATGTAGATATCGCTCTTGTTCAGGAGAACACACCTCTCCACGTCGGTTCATGTCACTTTAACAGATCAGGCATATACTACTATATATAAGGCGCAAACCCACCGTAAACTGACAGGAGTAGCCATTTTAGTACATAAAAGATGCCCACTCCAGATAACAGTTAGCCAAATGGACACAGAGGATAGATACATCTCCATCACTGGTACCCTACATGACGCTAAACTCCGGCGGTAAATCGTAGCTCGACACCAGGCACTCTTAGATCTCATGGACAAGGGAGTCAAGACAAGCTAATACACACTTTTCAACATCGCACAGATCCAATGGATGTATGGAGACTTCAACCCCCTGATACACTTGATTACACATTTTACTCCCCATCTCACAACACACTCCAGGATTGATAACATATTGTTCAACGGGGTAGGGATGACTAGAGCCATTCATTCATAAATCAATCGTATAACCTGGCCCGACCATGTTGATATCACAGTAACCTTCAGTAAGTTACAATATAACACTAATTGGCCATGGAAACTCAATACTAGCTATCTTCAGGATAAGATTATTACTGAATCCACCAGAGGGGCTACTTCACGCTGCATGCCACCCCTAATATCAACCCCACAGTACTATGGGCAGCTGATAAGACTGTTCTTCAGGGACATTATATCATGGTGGCCACAAAAAAAAAAAAAAAAAAAATCAAACAATTTTTATTACAACTACATTCTGCCTTGATTAAAGCGGAACACCACCACAAAACTCCTACCGCTTCCAAACTAACTGAACTTAATGCGTTACAACATTCCATCAAGGAAATATCCCTTGAGAATGTAGCTAGGTCAATGTAATGGTGTAAGCGGATGTTTTATGTAAAAGCAAACAAGATGGACACTATAAGTTAGGACTTTGCGACCAAGACAAAATCCACTCTGTGACTAATTATTTGGCCACTACACCCAAAGTAATTAACAAGGTGTGTACTCAGTTTTTCACAGCCCTTTATAACCATTCACCCTAACACACTGCAGAAAACAGTGAGGACATATGCTCATTTCTGGCGGCCCTTGGAGCTTCCTAGATTAACTGAAGAGGAGGTTGATCCATTAAAAGCTCTAATCACGCCGGAAGAAGTAGAGGACAAGATAACGGCCCTGAGGGGAAACCTTGCTCCGGGACCCGATGGTTATGACATCAGTTATTATAATAAATTGCAAGAGGAACTCACCCCTCATCTGACAGCTCTCTGTAACCACTTTATGAAAGAAGGAGTGCCTGACGGTGACATGGCCACAGCCAATATCATCCTGCTACCAACACCTGGTAAAGATGAGACTCAAGCTCCAAGTTATAGACCCATTTCCCTAATAAACTCAGATCTAAAGTTTTTGCAAAACTACTAACAAATCGACACTGCTATTGACGAGGTTAATACACCTAGATCAGGTCAGCTTTATGCCGGGTATACAAGTATACGATAAGGCTCATCGAATAGCGGATATGATGTGGTATATGGCGGAATCACACTTGTCTTCACAGGCTCTCTCACTAGACGCAAAGAAGGCATTTGATAGGGTTAAATGGCCATTCCTATTTGAACTACTCTGATCACAGGGCTTTCCTGCAACTTTTATGACAGCCATTCAAGCCTTATATACAGACTTACGAGCACAGACAATAATTACAGGAGAACCCCATTTCCTTTGAGCAATGGAACAAGACAGGGGTGCCCATTATCCCCTCTCCTGTTCGCAATCACTCTGGAACCACTATTTCCGTCCATAAGGACTCACCTGCATATTTAAGGGGTGAAAGTGCTAGGTCAACAATTTACTGTATCGGCATATGCCGACAATGCACTTCTTACCCTCATGGACACAATATTCACTCCAAAACACTTAACACTGTTAGAACACTACGGGGAACTATCCGGCTACAATATTCATGGCTATGCAGTTTCATCTTTCTGCCCTGCACATGACAAAAAGTGATAGACTTAAAGCAGCACTGTCATGGCCGAATCCCTTTTTTTTTTAGATAATGAGGGGGGACCTACTGTCCTCCTCCTGGCCCCCACCCCTGCGCGGTGGGTCGGGCCATAAATTACAATGGGGGGGACCTACTGTCCTCCTCCCCCCGGCCCCCACACCTGCGCGGTTGGTGGGGGCCATAAATTACAATGGGGGGATGGGGACCTACTGTCCTCCCCCCACGGCCCCCATCCGTGGGCGGCGGCCATAAAGATAATGGGGGGGGGGACCTACTGTCCTCCCCTCCCCCCTGGCCCCCACACCTGGGAGGCGGGTGGGGGCCCTAAAACAAATTCCCCCTGCAATATCTAGACCATACGCAACAGACAAAAAGGGGAAAAGCACTGGTACCTTAAATTATAAACTATAAAGTTTGAATTGTTATTTGTTTTAACAAACAGATGGAAAAGTTGTCAGGCGGACATACCATATGCTATGACCATCCTCACTTCTACTGTGAAAACTTTCGATTCTACATATTGTGACTGGGACTTCAACAATGACCAAACTTAATGATTTAAAAACACTTCACATGCCCTATATTGTCATGCTACCCTCAAATGATTTTTTTATTGTTATTGTAATGTATGTCAAAAGCTCTAACATTGAACCTGTTTGCCTTGCATTCTATTAATAAAGAATATTAAAAAATATATATATATTTTTTTTTTCATGCCATTGTGGAGTTCCAAAAAGAGAAAATCTGTGGCTCTTTGCGAACTATAGACTAAAGTTGCAGTTGTCCTCAAATGTAAGAGACAAAGCAGGTCTTAAAAGATGGTTATGTATGCAGTCAGGTTCTTCTGTGTAGCTTGGTGACTGTTATACAGTTAAGGTTTTATATGCATAGAGCCTCCATGAGGCTAGTTACAATGGTGGGTAAACTATGCCCCTAAAGATAATCTTACCTATTCAACCCATGCTCCTAAAGAAAACTCCACCTCTATTATATCTAATCCCAAGTACACCTCTTTTCTAGGAGCTCACAAAGTCTGGTTTGTATAACAGAGATACACAACAAGACAAATCACAGTAATTTGTGATTAGCCTGTAAGTTGGTCACAAGGTTTCCCCTTTTTGGTAATTTTTAATGTTGGTACAAAGAAACTGCAGTGAATCAAAACCTAGCAGAAAAGCTTGTGTTCTTGATTTTGACTCTGAAAACCATTCTATTAAGAACCTGTGGTAGTTAAAAAAATTTAAATATTTTAGCAAAAGCACAATATAATTGAACAATCAAGAATATTGTATAATAAGCATAATGAACATAATTTTATAATTTAAAGGAAGTATAACAATGAGGAGTAGTAACGTCGGCAAGACTGGGACACAGCTGGATGTAAGGTGGGTTTAACGTTTTTTTTAATTTATGGTGGAGGCAATAATCTAATGCCACTAGGAACACACTAATATTTAGATACACATATATATTTATAACATGATTAGAATGTTTCTTCATTACAAAGACTGGAAGTTGAGACCTTATGGACTCTGCATAAATAAAGTGGGTATGGGTAATGTTCACCACACTATTCTACTTTCAAGCTGCTGCTATTTAAATTAGACCATATCCCTATAAGGCTATTGCAGGAGAGGACCTGAGAAGACAGAAATTGAGCAATTCTGTCTCACTAGTTCCCTGCCAGCAGGGAAATGAGCTAAATTAACGCAGCAATCAGTGTTGCTGAATGTAAGAGCAAAATTCCAAGATTCCATGACAAATTAACCAGGTTAGTAGCAAAAGAAGTATGTATATATAATGTGTAAATGGAGAATGTATTAAATATCTATATCTCTAATCTTTTTCAGATCATGGCCCATTGTAATATGTATTTGTGCCTATGAATTCTTACAATATGAATCAGGTCATGAACTTTCATACAGATGTGTTTTTTTTTTTTTTTTACACACAGCATGTATCATCTAAGCCCAGTAATGGTTTCTACAATATTGACAACCAAACCATGTATAATAAAAAAAAAAAACAATATGCTTGAATAAAACAAATGTGTATAAAAAACAGGTTTATTGAAATTTACCAATGACAAAAAGACAAATGCAGTTTTCGGCTGTCCTGGGAAATTGGAAGCCGCTGATCACCTTCTGGTGACATGTTATCGATAGGGGACCGCAAGAATTACGTCTAAATCAGAAACAAAATTTTGCCAGCATTAAAACATTTGCAAGATCCTTTAGCCAATTGGAGAGGATCTATTGAACTAGAAAACACAAAACTTGAAACAAATTGTGTGCTGGAGTAAAAAACTGAAGGAACCTTGTATACCAAAAACATAGGCTTTCTAAAAATATAGCCAAACGGCTTTACTGGGAAGGACCAGAAACAAATGTAGCTTTTGACAGTGTTTGGTTGAGTGGCTCTGTATATTTGTATTGGAGACATCACCTGCGGGCACTATGCGTCCAATACAAATATAAATAAATATATATATACACACACACACACACACACTCATCTGTGTGTACTATGCCTCCAATACATAGTTATAGTGATGTGCACTAAGAATTAGCTTGCCTTACAGAGAAAATGGCCATTATAAATATTACTATTGCCTAGGAGGGAGGCCTTGTGCAGACTGAAAGAAAGTCATGTGTAACAAAAAACTAAATTAAATCACAGGAAAAATGCCAATGGATCATGTGCCTTGTTTTCTGGATTGACACTGAAAACACATTGTACTTTCTTCCATGCTCTGCAATTGACTTGACAATTAAAAGGAGTGGTAAACAATGCACAAAGTTAAACCGAATGGTTAATTTCTCGCCTGAAGCCCAACCAACAGTCCAAAAACAAAAACGGTTTCCACTTCTATAGACTGTGTGCTACACACTGGGACCTACATAGGGTAAAATTTTAAAATTAAGGCAAAAGCCACATTTATTGTAAATTTACCATTGATTCATAATACTGCTGCTTTGTAAAAAATACAGGAACATTACTTCTTGTGAATACTAAATCAATGAGTATCAAGTCTGCAGTCTCTACAACCTCTGGATCTTGTGGAAGAAAATGTGATGGGCCTATAAAAACACAAATAAAAATAATACTGCTGCAGGCAAAAGTACAGATTTCATCACTACACTACTGCCTTGTGTTCCCGTTACTTTTTACTGCAGGTTATACATGATCAGTAAATAATTTTTTTCTCAATTCGTATTTCGTAATTGTATATATTTTGCTCATAAAAATATTAATTAAAACGGATGCCTTGGACACATCATAAATGAATTGCACATAGAAAAGCTATGGCAAGCTATCAGGCTGTATAATTGATAGGATATTTTGGGATTCTGCTATCAGGCTGGCAGAGCATCATGGAAACACCAAATGTTAACCATGGCTCACCTAAAAGATTGTTTGTAGCCTAGTGTTTAGGGAAGCCATCTTAAATTCAGCCTATTTCATATACACAAGTGGCTGGTGAGCACAGATTACCAGTAAAACTGCTTTTAACAAAGCAAAATAGGCTTTGCCAAAATGTCAATTTTACATAATTAACACTTTCTATGCAAGAAAACCTGCAGAACAATGTAGCATGGGGGTTAATAATAGCAAACTGCCTACTTAAGACTTTCCTCTTTGACAGTAAAGGGTTACTGACATCAAACCACATCCATAATAACTAACACGTTAGTAATAGGGTGTATACCAACTGTATAACGCATATAGTAAGGAACCTGTGCTAAACACAAAGTAAACGTCAATAATCAATAATATTAAAAATCTGCAGGATGAACATCAGAAATTCTAGGTGTGTATCTCCTCACATATTTACCTGTCACACCGCAACCTTATATATTGGGTAAGAAGAAAATAAGAGGAAAAAAAAAAAAAGTGTCTCAGGGTAGTTGATTGTAAAAACAGTCAAATTACAATAGGAAACTCTGAAACGGTCTTAAGGTTCAGTCCTCTGTCTCCATCAATCTTTAACTCGAAATCCTGGCCGCTTAGTCCTCATCATCCTCTCCCTCGTCCTCTAGGTCTCGTTTTCTCTTCTGACCTTGTTCTGCTGTAAAAAGAATAATAAAAAATAATTGTGCTTAGTTGATTTTTTGGGCTTTGAAAGATCTGCCTCCTGGTGCACAGGCTGTTCTGGGCTTCAAAACTTTGCAAGTAGTAAGGCTGAATGACTTATGCTTTATTGGCTTTGCTATTCATCATCACATAGACAAGTCTTGATTTAAATGTTTACAAACACCTTTCTAGGCTAAAATATAACCTGCAAGTGAATGTGGTCCAAATACAATTTTCTATGTATAACTTGAAAAGCTAGGAATTACTAAAAAGTTAGAAAGAAAGAGAGCATGCACCAAAAAATACCTCTAATAAGAATAAAATATGAAAATGAAAACTTACTGAGAAACCCATTAATGATCCCTAATAAACAACCACTTTATATTAAGTATTATTTATTGAATGCTATGCTTGGAAATTAGTGCAACTACTTTGGTGTTGTCTGGTTGCTTAGCAGTAGACTCTATTCTTGATAGATTTTGGCATTTTGTATTCAAAAATCCTCTTACATAACAAAACTGAGTTTTCTCACACAGCATACCAATACTGTTCATATTATTCAGCATTTTATTTTTTCATTTCATTTTTGGCCCTTAGTAACATTATGTCACTTCCAATGTCCATAGCAACCTCATTACAAATATGCACGTCACTTCTGGTTTTCAGACCCGGCAACCTATCACCCCAGGCACAATTGGTAAGTTTTTTCCCCATATTACTATAAGCTGCATTTTTATAGTGGGTATTTTCCTTGATAGAGGCTTGAATGAAGGATATGAGTTTGCAAGATCTGAGGATGGATAGATAGATAGATTTTAAGTTTAAGTATTAACTCAAGATCTGAACTATTTTCGGAAGCACCAAACCTCATAATCACGGTCTGTAATATCTGGATTGCAAGATAAATAACATACCATCCTCTTCAGCTGCGTCCTCCTCGCCTTCTTTGTAAGCTTCTTCATCCTCCTTTAAAACAAAAAGCAGATTAATGTTGGATTTCCGAGTTCTTACAAGATTTTATATAGTTATTCACTAAGCTTTTATACAGACCTGGATTACTTATGGGGCAAATTTAAAATTGTGTGTGTGAAAAATAGATCAACTAAGAAATAATTAAAGGGTTTATTAACTAAACTAAAATGAATTGTCAATTTTGAATGAGTTGGATTTCTTTTCACAACATTGTAAAAGTTGTTGTAAAATTTTGAATTACAACTTTTGTCAACTTAGAATACACAGAACAATGAGATATACATCATGAAATAAGAAAGCAGTCATGAAATAAAAAAAGAAGTCAGATAGTTCTCCTAGTTATGTGAAATTGTTGCCTCTTGTAAACACTGTGGAGAGAATGTTCATACTACTAATACAAGGGGCACACAAAACTTCCCACCTAACCCAGATTTCTAACTATTACATCAAGAGGCATTTATCTGAAATAAGTCAATGAACACCCGTTACCCAATATTGTTTCATGTGCTCTAAAATGACAGTACCCTCAAGGTCTATTGCTTTTACTGGCAATAACTATCTTTCTGTGGGTTAACGTTGAAAGTAGTTGACAAAGAGATGGCCATTTCCTGATCAAACTGTGTCTCATGTTTACTAAAGTATTGAAGGTATTCCCATCAAATAAAAAAATAATACAAAGTGATTAGGAACCGCACCTCCTCCTCACCGCTCACTTCCTCTTCCTCCTCTTCCTCCTCATCATCCTCACCCTCTTCACCTGGTGGAGCGTCCTCATCATAGTCTTCCTCTGTGTGAGGAAGAGGGCAGCCTCAGACACCAATAGACTGAATATGTGCATAATCTAGCCTCCAGTTTGTGAGCACAAAGATAATCAACTGAATCATGAATGCTTATGACACATGCATACCTCTGGGCTGCATATTGTTTATTGCCCTAAGGTACACCGTTTACTCAATAAGCATCCCTCATTCAAATGGCATGTGGGAGTAACAAAACATCAGATAGAGAAGAAGTCTATTAATGCATTTACAGTAAAGTTTTCACATTTCAACTAAAACATTACTAAAATTAGGTGTGCAGATAACTATATTACATATGTTACTACTATATGCCTAAAGGTCAGAAATTCAAAGGTACATATGGGTTTTATAGTAAAGAAGTAAAGGGAAACTATAGTGCCAGGAAAACAAATAGAGCTTCCTCCTTTGTCAAGGTCCCCTCCCACAGCGCTGAAGGGGTTAATAACCCCCTTCAGTTACTTACCTGGGTCCAGCGCCGATGTCGCGGCTCTGCTCCGCCCATGCTCCTCTCCCACCGACGTCCAGGGAAACCTAATGCGCATGCACGGCAATGTCAATGTTGCCGTGCATTCAGTTTTGAATGGTCTACTGTTTTTAGAAATAAGGTATACTACGGTTCATGTTCATTGCTGCAGAATGAGGACATGTATACTAAGTTGATACACACCCACACTTATCCTATCTAGAAGGAGGCTTAACTGCAAACAGCCCTAATGAAATAATTTAGCTCAATCATACAGTGCACAAAGCAAGTTGCACTTGTGTTTTAAAAACAGAAGTGGTTAGTTTCCAAGGTATCCAGCAACAGGGAATAAAATAATAATATTATTAATATAGCGCCAGTAGATTCCGCAGCACTATACAATGGGTGGGCTGATTGACATGTAGTTGAAACAAGACAAGATAAGATGCACAGGAAGAGTGGGGTTAAGGGCCCTGTTCGATGAGTTTACATGGTAGAGGTAGTGGGTTATAGTGATGCAAAAGGTAAGGGTAGAGTAGAAACTATGGTTGCTAAAATAGTATTCACTGAGGGCTTGAGGGTGTGTGTGTTTTTTTACAGACAGTTGCAGGAGAGGAATCAGGGTGCGTGGCGTGAAAGCTGGTAGCAGTAACAGGGAAGGGATTCCACAGGAATGGTGCAGTCTTAGAGAAGTCTTGAAGGCGAGCATCAGAGGTAGGAGTATGAGCAGAGGATAGACGTAGTTCTTCGAAAGAGCGTAGGTGCCTAGGAGGGACATACTTGTATTAGGGAGAATAGGAAGTTGGCGCAGTAGTGTGTACAGATTTGTAAACAAGTACCAGAATTTTAAATTGAGACCTATATCTAATGGGAAGCCAATGAAGGGACTGTCAGAGGGGGCGGAGACGTGGGAGGTGCAGGCAAACTGGAAGATGAGCCTTGCCACCACATTCATTATAGACTGTAATGGGACAAGTTGGGAACTCGGGAGACCAGTAAGAAGCAGATTGCAGAAGTCAAGTCGAGAGAGGATAGTGGCATGGATCAGCACCTTAACTGCGGCCAGTGTTAAATAGGGGCCGTAACGCACAATGTTATTTTTGATGGAAGCGGCAGGATTTGGCGATTGACTGGACAGGCGGGGTGAAAGAGAGGTTGGCATCAAAGTGAACACCTAGGCGGTGAGCCTGTGAGGTAGAGCTGATGGTAGCGCAGCTGACTTGAAGGGAGACAGACACTGGAATATCAACACTTGAGGGAGGAAGACAAGAAGTCTGTTTTGGACAGGTTTAGTTTAAGGACGTGAGCAGCCATCCAGTTGAAAATAGCAAGAGGCAGTAAGAGACACGTGTCAAAAGGGGTGGCGAAAGATCAGGAAAGGACAGATAGAATTGCATGTCATCTGCTTAGAAATGATATTGGAAGCCAAAGGAGCTGATGAGTTTACCAAGAGAGGCAGTATAGATCGAGAACAGTAGGGGACCAAGTACAGAGCATTGGGGAACACCAACAAAAAGTAGTTGGGAAGAAGAGGCAGACACTGTTGATGATCAACAGTGTCAAAAGCAACAGAAAGGTCAAGGAGAATTAGAACAGAATAGTGACCACAGGATTTTGCAGTGATTAGATCATTGAATACTTTTGGTTACAGCTGTGTCGACAGATTAACAAACGCGGAATCCAGACTGAAGCAGGTCAAGTAGAGAGTTGGAATAATTTTTATATAGTTATTCACCAACACACTCTACTGCAGAGTTGCTTTCCTGTGGAATGTGCTGCAGACTTGGGTACTCCTACACTTTATCTGTTAGGTCACATGGACGTGGTAATTTTGTGTAGCTATGGTCCTATAATAGGGCTCAAGGCCCCTCTAGAAGTTAAAATAGAGCATAGGACAGGCATGTCTGCACCCAATGATGTAGATACACACAGTTCCACATATTGTCTGTGATAAACAAAGAACAACAAAAAAAAAAAAGTAAATCATACTGCTATATGATCTTATGCTTTTTTCAACTGAATCTCTACTAATTAAACATTCACGTGAATGAAAACAAGATAAAATATTAACCACCAACTTACAAGAGTCATTCCAAAAGAAGTAGACATTCTATCATATTCCACTCAGGATAGGAGACAATTCCATATAAACATTATGCTTTGTATATTGATATACAACATCACTTACTGATCCACTACATTTTCTAACTTGCAACAGGAATGTAAGATTTTGCCAAACCACCCAAAAATATACTAACCAGACCCATAGATAAAGTTACTGTAGTAACTTTAGGCCCAGAGACAACTGCAAAGAAATTCCTGAATAAATTTACATTTAAGGATCACTAAAAGACAGACAGACAGACCACGTCTGAATGAACAAGTCTGGGTGCAGTGGTCTTTAAGTTTTAACTCTGCAATGTAAAGCATTACTATTTAGTAGGTATGGTAATGCTTACATTGCAATGTAAAAGAGAACCTTCAACTATCCAAATAATAATTTAAAAAAATAAAATGGAAAATCAGTTTAGTAGATATATCCCAAATTAAAACATACTCTCCTTAAGAAAGTCTAAAAGGACGCAACTGATCAGACACAGAGTTCTTTTTAACTGTCGCCTTGAGAACTTTGAACACACCGGGATCAAGGTCTTCACCTTTTGCCAGGGATCCAGACCTGAAGCAGATTGGTTTACAAACTACTGTAGATGATACCTTACCGTTTCTGGCTCTTTGGGACCTACCAGCATGCCTTTCTGGCCATTTGTAGTGGCTGTATGTTTGTATGTGTTCAGTGTTTTAAATCATTGTTTCTGAATTTAATGGCTTTACACTATGTTTATATTTATGTATTTTAAGTGATTAAAGTTTGTATGTATTGGTGCTTTATTATTAAAAGAAGAATACACACACACGCCTGCTTTTTGCACATCACAATTTTGTTTTGTTTTTTACGTGTATGCATTTAATCATGCATTTTTTCATTAGCTCTAAAAACAATTTGCAAAAAAAAGAGAAAACTGCCTGTATTTTATTCAACCTATAAAATGTTAGAAAATTTGTACTGTACAAAAAAAAAAATCTATTTCATTCAAACTTACCACAATCTCGAAAATGGACTAGACTTAATAACCAGTGCAGAAAAATGCTTCAACAATGCTATAGAACCTGCTAAAATGTTATGAGCCTTTGGATCTATAACCATTTAGAAGGCGTAGGCACTATATTAATCAGGAACGGAGCATATTTAAAAGAATAACACAGCTATCCGGTCTATGTAAAATGTAATAGGATTCAGTTTGAATCATTTCTAATTTCTAAATAAAAAAACATGTTTAAAAATGTATACCTCTGAGCTAATAAATCTGAACCAATTTTGGGGCACTGCAATAAAAAGTACAAAGTAAGCTAGCAAATTAGAGATTAAATTGTCTGGAGGTAACCAGAACAAACTTATGTAACTGATCAGTTGGAAAAATTTGTCAAAATTTTTGGTAAGTACCAGATGTATTAGCCATAATAATAAAATCTTGCCTAAAAAGAGCTAGTATAGACCATAAATGCCACACACCATCATCATCTTCTTCATCCTCTAGCCCTTCACCATATAGCTCAGCATCAGAGTCTGGTGCTTCTGTGTCATCTCGGTCAAAGCCATCCAGGTATGTAAGCTGGGGGAGGAGCTTAAATACATTTTCTCGATAGTCATGGAGGTTAGTGACTTCGCAATTAAATAGGTCCAAGCTCTTCAGGCTCTCTAACTTCTTCTAAAGAAGGGAGAAATAATAGTGTTAGCAATATATTTATATTTCCTAATCTAGTTACATAATTTAATATTAACACTTTTATATTGTTTTGGAACCATAACACAGCAATTATGTGTAATGCTTAGGCTTAACAGCCTCTCTGTTCTCCATTCTGTAAATTTGACTTCACCACTACTTGCACATTTCTAGGCTTGCTTTGAGGGACGTACTGGGCCAGAGCAGGAGGAGCCTTTTTGGATAACTCAAAACAGTCTCACTACCCCAACAAAGAAGTAGACATTCTATCATATTGCACTCAGGATAGGAGACCAATCCATATAAACATTATGCTTTGTATATTGATATACAACATCACTTACACATATCGTACCGCACAATAAAAACAGTACAGCATGTGTGGGAGCTATGCGCCTGTGTGAATTGGGGACCAGGGGGGTTACAGGTTAGGGAACTGCAGTCAGCATAGAGTGCCTACGCTGCAATGTAGCTGCACAAAGTAAATAGAAAAGGCCCTACCTCGTTCCCTCCAAGCTTGCCATGTATCCGTGGAGGCCTATACACATACACAGAAAGAGTGATGTACAGCCAGGCTACAACTTGGAACCAATGGCTGTAGTAAAACAAACTGCCTATTTACAGGGATGGGAAGGGGGTAGATTCTAAGCCTCTAGCATTTTTACACTGTGCAGTGTAGAGGGTGTGGGGGAGATTATTACACTTTATCTCCTACTGCACATGCAGCAGCATGCCTCAACTAGTCGAAAAGTGTGAAAGAGAGCAGACCAAAGCAGAGACAGACTTGGTATGGGCAAGTATACTGAATACTACACTAAAAAGCAATGTCATGCGGTTATTGAAAATGTTGAGTCTTCAACCTTCAACCTCCCCCATATTTATTAGTTTCTGAAACGTTACAAGCTGTGAAAAGTCATGGTTAAGGACATTATTTCCCTAAATCGGGCACTGAAAATCATTTTCCAGAATTATACACTCCACAATGCTCAGCCACCCACACTAATGAGAGGGGGAAACATCTTGGGTTTTGTAGTGCAAAATGTGATCACTACTGAGATGACAGTTTTGGAGTTGAATTGCTGTGGAATTCTGTGATTGCACACTTAACACAAAGACACTTCATAATAATGTAATAATTATAGTTCTAGAACTATTTTGATAGTGTCCCATGCTCTACCTTAGGGTGAAGGGATTACTTTTTGCTATCTTATTTTTTTGTGAATAAATATATAGATACTGGGAAGATTTCTGGAATATGTGCTGTGACATTTATTTGCCGAGGGGATAACACAAATTTACTATTTAAAACAGAAGATTTTCTTTAGTAATATGAGGGAGAAAACTGCTTTTGCGGCTGTGAGGTATTGTCTATTTGCTTTTTTTTTTTCTAGTGTGAGACATTCTCATTATATTCAAGTTGGTGTTAGGTTTAAAAAAAAAATGTATTGGCTTGTTCTATATTTTGGATAATTTATATATACTTATGTATATCACATTAAAGAGATCTATAATTATTATTTATTTTAAACAGTTTTACATTTTAATTTATTAATGTCCTGAGTTTTTTTTTTTTTTTTTTATTTAAATGGGTGACAGTGTTGCTGCACTAAGGGCCTCAGGTTGTACTTGGCCCTGGGCTAAAAGCTGCCTCTGCTCACAATAAATCCAAATTTAACCAAGAAGGGACAAGACACTTTACCAGGGGTTCTATCGTGCTCAGATCCTTTATCCTGTTCCCACTCAAATTGAGGTGTGTAAGGTTAGGACATTTTTCTGCCAGCACGTCCAATCCTCCAGAAATGTTGTTATCACTCAGTAAAAGCTGAAAATTATAAACACAGTTTTAGAATTGGATCTCATGCTACTACATAAAAGATACAAAAGGATTTACATCTCTGGAATTCTATTTTTAAAAACATTACATCTAGGAATTGAAAAAAAACCTCTTTTCTATGTATTAATTACGTGAGATGTATATCATGTCCCGTGGCAGTCACTCAGACTGCTACTAGAGGTGTTACCAGGCAACAATGTAAAGTGTTTGCATTAAAGCTGTAGTGGTTCAGGTGACTACAGTGTCCCTTTAACAAGGCAACTGTATTTAATTTAGTAACTTAAGCCTCAATCTAAAAAAGCAGATTCTAAAAGGTGAGCTTGTCAAGATGCCCTACACAGACCAAAGTAGCTGATAAAAATAAAAATAAAATACATACAAATAAAATGAAACTTTATTGATATAGACTCTCAAAATAAATACATACCTTAATTAAAATAGAGGTGGGATAAACCCTTATACTGACAAATGGGTGATTCAGGTGATCTTGCTACATAGTTATCATTAATCCTTATATAACGCCAACTTATTATGCAGCTCTTTACAATATTAAGTAGGAGGGAAATTTAACAATAAAAGAGACATTAACAAAATGATACAGGAACAATAGGTAGATAAGGACCGTGCCCAGACATGCTTACAGTCTAGAGCACATCTTTCCAAACTGTGTTGCGTGAAGGTATGCAGGCGGCCACACTCCCCCTGAAGTGATGGGCCCCGGTATCTGCGACCATGGTAGGTACGCCACTGTGGACACTATTAATTATAATTTTAACTATTTCAAATAGCACTTCAATTCAGTAAACAGATGATATCTCAATATATGTTTGTGTTGTTTAATAGCTGGGTTTGAGGAAAGAAAGAAATGGGAAGACTACAGTAATAATTTAACATCTTTTGGCAAGGCTATATGAGATGAACTGATTAAAAGGTGCACGAATAGGTTTTATGCTTACCTTTTTAAGTTTGTTTAACTTTGGTAAGTTTGCCAGTGACCTCAGGCACACATTAACTGTACTCAGAAATTCCAGCTCTTTGAATTCATCAGTTAGCCCTTCTATTTTGCCTTCCTTTGATCGGCAGTTATCCAAAAAGAGTTCTTTTACCTGAGAGAGAGAGAGAGAGAAACATGCTTAAAATTGAGGAGTAGTATATTTACACATTTATTAGGATTTCCAGCATGGGGTCTCCATCAAAAGCATAGGTAAACCTGCCCAGGCACCTCTATGTATGGGAGAGGATTGCAAAACACAGCTAATTAAGTTAACTCCCAGGCACTTAATACAATTATCCCCCAAACATACAAAAAAAACTTCCAAAAACCATGCGGAAAACAGTGGAAACCTGTGTCTGGTGTGAATTACTTTAGGAGCGTGCACGCATTACTTCTTAATTTGGCCGGGGGAAGATATGCAAATGAATCAATTTATTAATTGATTCCACACCATTGTGTGTGTGCACTTTTTCCTTAATCTGTATTAACAATAGTAGGTTTATGATCTAAAACAGAACCTAAGGTCACAGAAAGTAAAAAAAAAAATTGTTTTTCGGAACTAGAAGTTCCCTGTACATTCCCTTTGTCCACCCCTAAGTAAGGCAAAAAAAAGTCATTTAAAATTAACTTGTCATGTATGTTTAAAGTTTGGATCGGTTCTCACATTGGAAGCACCTTTAATGGCTGTGTAGAGGGGTGTTTAGCCCTGCAATGTAAACATTGCTGTATATACTAAACTACAATGTTGTACAATGGAAGATTAATACTAAAGCGTCAATGCACTTATTGAGATGAAGTGGTCAATGTGCCCATAGTGGTCCTTTACGTGTTGGCAATTACATGTAATATTCAAATGTTGGTTAGAATATAAGAACTTGCCACTGTTTAAACATTCAGTTACATAGAGTGTCCTTTAACAGAAGGGAGTGTGAAATCCCTGGAATAATCTTGACTCACCAGTTCCAGCCCTAATCGCACTGAGCAGCAAATCCTAAATCCCTCCAGCTCTCCACAGCAGACATCTTAATGAGCCATGTAAAACTAGTTCACATGGTGCAGGATAACCAAGTGAAAATGACAACTCATGAAGAAAAATAGTGATCTCAAATCAATACTAAAAGGGGCTTCCAGCTCTAATATAAAACCACAATTATCTCTCTTTTGATATACCTCTCAGTGCATTCCTAAGGGTAACTGCAATGTCTTGTTTATTTAAGGTGACGTAGCTTAAAAGACAACTGTAAACATGATATCTAGTGTGGCCATATCTTTATTTTACCTTACCAATATAACATCTTCACGCTGCTAAGCAGCATAAATATCGTTGTGTAATACCTAACATTCAAACGCTGGGTGTGATTTAGTTCAGTTTACATGGGAATTAGTTTGGAATTCCAAAATAAACCAATCTATTTCTCCTTCCACATCATATAATTGCCGTGTACTAACTACAGGACCATCAGGGTGTAGAATAGCTAGGTGTACAGGAGACATGGTGATTTGACAACCCTAATGAGCCACCTGTGGAACTCCTCATTCACCGTTTATTAGAAAACTATTGACAGTAAGCAAGGAGGACGGATTATACACGATGGGCGACACCTGTTCCTGTCACTGTAGCTAATGTATTGGACCATCCGTCCGGCAGAGGAGCTGTGGCGTGACATCCTAATGGAACCGATTGTGTGCGTAACTAGGGCGGGGGTCGATGTATTTTCTTGCTACACCATAACCATAGGCTTATTAGTCATTCCTTGTCCTAGTATTTTATACGGAGAGACGCTGTATGCTGGGGGGTACAGCATGGTGACTCGGTCAGCTTTGAGCGGCTGTGTCATTTGGGTCCGTTCAGGTATAAAACAGCTTAACCGAGCTGCCCTGTGACCGGAGCACCGCCAGTGGCATTACCAGCCGAGCACACACGGCAGGTGTCACGGAGAGTCCCATGCAGGGAAAGCTGCCATGCTGTAAATATGGCGGCTCAGCCTTAGTGTGGTTCTTGTATGGGGACTGTCTATAGCCCTAGGGGACAGGATGGGGGCGCTACCAGTAACTACGCCGCGGCTAACACTGACCAAGGACACCGGACATCCCAAAATGGGCAATCGTTTGACAGGTCAATAGGATGTGACACACCCAGTCCCACAAGCCTCTTTCTTTATCGCTGCCTGGTACCCCTCCCCTAATTATGACACTCCCACCTCCTCACTGCTGCGAAGGCATATTGATCCTTCACAGTCCAATCTCATGGCGCTTTTATAGTCTGACTGCCCTGAAACAGCCCGTTTCTTTATTCCTGATTTTTCCATTCTAGCCCTGGATGGGCTTTTAATTCAGCAAGGTTAGCCTAACACGACCCCACTCCTCTTAAAGCGAAATCTCTCCCTTCTGCCAACCATCAATAACCCATCCTTACATCAATACGACCGCTAATGCCAGGGCAACTGACCTCTGGGCCGCGTGTATAGCTAAGGACATTGTGTCCGCAAGACACCCCATCCGCACAGGGCAGCCGTGGAGACAGCGGGCGGTGTGTGGCTGGCAGTGTGATCACCTGTTATTGTATGGATGGCGGGGAGATCACCTGGTATTGTATGGATGGCGGGGAGATCACCTGGTATTGTATGGATGGCGGGGAGATCACCTGGTATTGTATGGATGGTGGGGAGATCGGTCTAATTCGTCCTCTCACAAGGTAAACATAGGAGGCACATAGTAAGAAGTGTGTGAAGCGGGTCACACAGGCTTCAGTATGTCGAGCATTCCTGAAGAATTGCATATTTGAGGCCAACGTAGGCGACTTTGAAAGATTCACTAACTTAGATTTTTTTCCCTAATATTTATTCTGGAGGGGAAAAAAAAAAAACCCCCTTCTCCCGAAATTGCTGGTTTAGTGGACGAACCCCGGAGCAGAGCGATCTGTGAGCTCAGCTCCAGCGATGAAGTCGGCTTAAGGGCATGAGCAGTGAATGGGCGGTGCGTTCCTCGAGATACAAAGTTACAAACGCAATTATCGCTCCCTGCTCGATATTGGGAATAATTCGCCATGTACTACCTGTACCTCCTCAGCCATTCTCCTAGTCCTCTCCCACTGCCCCAGATACACCCCGGCAAAGAGCAGCTGTCAGCTACCACAAGGACAACAGTTCTTACATCGGCCGGCGTCCTGTTCCGCAGCTCCAAGTGGATCCTGTTCTTCATGTCCATTCTGCCTGGTCACTCGTTCCTGCTTTTCGCCCCTAATCCGGGCTCTGCGCCTCGCGGGTCCTGCGCTGCACCGCGGTGAACACTAACCTGCTGGCTCAGGGGGCGGGTACTCTAGTCTTTAACTGACAGTTCATCTTCCCAATCAGAAACTAGGATTAGCTGCATCTCACCAATGGCTTGCCGCTCCAGGGTCTTTCAGTGTGTTAGTGACAGTGTGAGGTGCCCATCGCCGCGCAGAGCTGCTTGGAGAGAGGGTTCCTGTATGACGGACTGCTTGGGAGAGCCACAACTGCGAACTGCAATCCTTACTAATCGGAAGCCATGCGCTGTGAGAAACTGATAACATGGTTATTGGAGTACACACTGGAGGAAAGGACAAAGCTGGACCTCAAGCCGGGCACAGGACACAGTTTACCCGAACCCCTCCTTAATTATCCATGCATATAGCATTAAAAAATGGTTGATATATTTATTTTATCTCTTTTGAGGTTACAAAATATAGGGCGGATGTATCAATTTTGTTGTAAACATAAAATTGATACACAGTTATAAGATTGGAGCAATTACCATGGGAACCAGCCAAGGCTACAGGGAATAAAAGTTAAAACCTCTAGGGTGCCAGGTCAACCATCATTGTTTTCGAAAGAACCACATTAACATTGTTTAAAATCCCCGAATACGGAGAAAATCCCGTATAAGGTGCTGATTGGCGTGAAGTTTTTAAAGTAGAGCAGTCACCATGGAAACCGATGCAATGCTCCTATTGATTTACTCTACAATGAACAGGTTTTTTTTCACACACAATTCTGTGTTTGAGTTTCTTGGGCATAAGCTCTTGACAGCAGATAGTGATAGCAGAAACTGATGAGACCCCCTCCCTAAAATCCAGACTGTTTTACAATTCATTGATAATATAACCCCTTAAGGACCAAGATTTTCTCAAGATACCATATGTTAGTGAACACCTTTGCTATGTGTTCCACCATCTTTTAAAGTTTGGGGGAGATTTATCCAATGTTGCAGATCGTTTTGTGTTTTATTTAAGCAACCATTTATTTAATATGTATTCTATATCTATAGCTTTTTTTGCACCCAGTTATTTATTTCTTTAAGGGACACTATAGTCACCAGAACAACTACAGCTTATTATATTGTTTGTTTTTTGGTGAGTATAATCATTCCTTTCAGGCTTTTTGCAAAAGGCAATGTTTTCATACAGTTTAGGGCAGTGATGGCAAACCTTTTTGAGCCCTAGTGCCCAAACCGCAATACATGCTAACTTATTTCCTCAAAGTGCCAACACGGCAATTAAACCTGAATACTGAGGTTTAAGTTTAGAAAAAAAAACTTATACAGTTGTCCGAATTCTCCTCTTCTCTCCCCCAGCATATCCCCCCTCTCCTCCCAGCATCTCTTCCTTTTCCTCTCCCCAGATTCTCCTCCTCCTTTTCCTTTCTCCCCCCCAGCATCTCCTTCTTCTCTCCACCCAGCATCTCCTCTTCTCTCCCCCAGATTTTCTTCTTCTCTCCCCTCAGCATATCCCCCTCTCAGCACATAATATTGATCGCGAGGGAGCACTAACTTACCTGCTGTTCCAGCACTGCTCCCTCCGCTGATGCCGCCAAGAAAAAGAAAATGTCACTGAGGTGGAGGTGCCTGATTGACGTAATTTCCTGTCTCCGGGAGGGAGACAGCCCTGGTAGTCTGGTGGTGGTATGTAGGCTAGGCTCTGGCTGCAGCTCTCCTGTCCTCCCACGTGCAGAATGCTGTGTGGAGCATTGCCATGGTAATGTACAGCAACGCTCCACACAGCCTGTCCCAGGAGGACAGGAGAGCTGCTTCCCAGTCCCCTCTGACACACAAGCAGAGTAGGTGTCTGCTGTTTTGGGCAGGCGCCTACTCTGCATTACGGCGACCTATGGCCGTGTGCCCACAGAGGGCCCGGCGTGCCATGGGTTCGCCATCACTGGCCTAGGGATACCTTCACTGGCCACTCCTCAGGATAGCAACTAGAATTGCTTTCTGGGGCAGTGCAGCATTGACATTCAGTGACTTCACCCTCTGCTTCGAGACACTGCACTTTCCTCAGTGAGATGCATTGATTCAATGCTTTTCTATGAGGAGATGCTGTTGGGCCAGGGCTGTGTTTGGCTTGTGCCAGCTCTGCCCCTGATCTGCCTCCTTGACAGTTTCAGCCACTCGAACACCACTTCTGATGATGTCAGCCAAGAAGGCAGATTAGGGGCAGAGCCAGCAGCAGCAAACTGAAATAAACATAAGATTTTACTATATTTAAGGGGGATAGATGGTGTTTAACACTACAGTGTCAGGAATACTTGTTTGTGTTCCTTTAATGTCTCTTTTTTGGGTGACACAACATATTAATCCTTTCATTACATTTTTATTTTAGTTACCCGAGAAGTTTTGTTTTACTGTTCTGTCAGGTAAATCTCCCCCTCTCGTTTTAAGTGCAAACGTACAATTTGAAAATAAAATAAAATTTAAGAACACATAGAGCTTTTCTCCTGATACACTACCAGGGTTATTCACTAAATGCAAAATTTTTGCAAATTAAATACGAATGGCAAAACTGAGGCAAAAATATCAATAAAGTAGTGACTATGGCAGATATGGAGAATTATTCCGAAACGTTTATTTCTGCCTCCGTTTTTCATTTGGATTTAATTCTTGAAAATACAGAGTTTAATGATAATCCTCTCCATATACACATACCACACAATTAACAGGGTTATATCTTAAGGTGAGAATTGTCATAAATTCAATGTCATGGCAGTGTTTAGCGCATGAGAGCGAATGGAAACTACATGCAGGAGCTTTCTTATCACAATGAAGGACGATAGGTAAGTTGTCAAACCGTTAGAAAAGACTTGAAAGCAAAGGCATTTAATAGCACTGTTTTTGTTTTTTTTGCCATCCCCAGTTCCTTACTGGCTATCAATCAGTCAGCCACAAGGGGCTTTGGACTAAAATATATTCACGTAAGTCGTTTGTATGCAAAGTATGCTGAAGCTGGAAGTGAGTTTATTGCTTCTCTGCTAACATTGGATTGGTGGAACCTGGTGGGTTTTTCTTTTGTTTTAAAAATAAGGGTAGCCCATAAATCTAAAAAAGGTAAGGAATACAGGGGATGTAAAGGAACACTTTAAGCACCATAACCACTTTAGTGCAGTGTATTGGTTATTGTGGCAGGATCCTGGCATCTGCTCATTGTAACCTGGATTCCTATTGGGTGCTGGGTCTTTGCTCTCTTCTTAAGGTATTGAAAGTTAGAAGCTCTTGCCAAGAGTTTGTTAGCTCAAATTAACTAAGCTCTGCAGTAGAGCGGAACTACCCACCTCCATTACAGCGTTTAGAGAGTCAGAAGTTCTCTGCCTGAGCTAAGCCTGGTGGTGCTTAGGGAAGAAGTCATACTGTTATAAAATGGTTTCACAATAAGGGTGGCCCCAGGGCATGTTTGACACAATAACCGTGGCAGTGTGCCGTAGTTGTTACAATGCTAGAAGTGTTAAAATAATTTATTATATTTATTTATTATATTTTAAAGTGGCACTGTAATTTTTTTTTCCGAACACTTTTCCTTTCCTTTTGCTTCTTGTATCGTTACAGTGACACAACATGGGGAGGTTTACTCCAACCAAAACATTGTTTTACAAAGACAAGCATTTTTTTAAATGTTTTTTTTTTGAGTAACCTTTTAAACAATTACAAAACGTGGACCAATACCGATCATTGTTTGAGTCTCTTCTCTAACACATCTAATAATGCACCACATCTCAGTCATTCATACTTAGGGCTTATGGTATGAAGACTGATATTTAGGTCAACAGAGATATGGTTTGGTTCTCAGGGAAGGGATTGGAAACAATAGTTTTAACGTGACTGGGTAACATCCTCCTTTCTGAAAGAGAGAATCTGAGTTTGCAACTAATGCTCGTTTATCCCATTGTATATAAGGTTGCTCTGTGAAAATCTTTACAATCAGAATCTTATTGTAGTGGTACCTTGCTTAGAAATTGCACAAGAGAGTACAAGTGACTTAATTCCTGTTCTGTTGTGCCTTTAAGTATTTTTACTGTCCCAATTAAACATTTTGTACCTCTTTCTTACTCCCCCTTTCCGTTGCCTTTCCCTAAATTATACTATATAGTAGTTAGGAGCACCTTAATGTTGGCTATCAGTTATCCACAATATATTTTTGCTATTTTGTAAAACAGACCCTCTTACTGCTATATAAATTAAAGGGACACTATAGTCACCCAGACCACTTCAGCTCAATGAAGTGGTCTGGGTTCCAGGTCCCTCAGGTTTTAACCCTTCAGATGCAAACTGAAACTGCTATATTTACATTTGGGGTTAATCCAGCCTCTAATGGTTGTCTTCCTGACAGCCACTAGAGGCGCATCTGCGGCTCTGGAGGCACATTTCGCCTCCATCACACAGTGCGTCCATAGGAAAGCATTGAGAAATGCTTTCCTATGGACACTTTGAATGCGCATGCGGCTCAGCTGACGTCGGCGGGGGGGGAGAGGTCACCAGCGCCGAGGGAGCCCGGCGCTGGACTAAGGTAAGCTGCTGAAGGGGTTTTAACCTAGGATTTCTTGTACCTGTAAAATCAAGTACAAATGAATGATTGGAATTTAACTTAATCCTCCCAAGTGATTATTTATCTAATGTTGTTCTATCCCACATCCACAGTAGGTAATTAACAAATGGCTTGGGAATTTACAGAAGTTTCCAAATAATTAAACTGTCTGGATCAGTTAGAGCTTTGAAAAAACAACAGGTCCTGGCACAATGGATCTCAGAAATATTTCACCCTCAGCAGCATTGATAGCAAATACTGTCTGATTTTTTTTTAAGAGGCCATGACTGTGTCAACATATTACTCATATTATGCAAGGGAAAGCCTTGCTCAGAATAAAGTCATTTGCTGGCTGCACAAGAAAAACTGAAAGAAAAACAGTACTTATTATTAGTTAACTGTATGTTTAGTTGAATAAATTTTGTTGAAGCATTTTTTTTTATTATCAATTATGAGGATGCTCTAAACTGAATCTCTAATTGCATCATCTAAGTCAGCGTTTCCCAATTGGAACACAAATGGGGTTCTGCTGCAATTTTGGGAAAGAAAGATTGAGATGGGTGGCAAGGGAGCACTCTCCCCTGCTCAGCTCCCTCGCTCGAACCGCAGTGATGCGGAATATGACGTCATCACCGGGAGCTGAGCAGGAAGATCACTGCTTCCTCCCCGCCCACCAGCAAACCGCTCAGCCCTGCAGCCCCACTGGACCCCAGGGACCGCACTCCAGCTGCTCAGCCCAGCAGCCCCACTGGACCTCAGGGAAATAGACTCCATGCCAGCACTCCCAAAGGTAGGGAGGCTGGGTGGAGTGGAATTTAAAAAAATAAATTGTGTGTCTGTTAAGGAGTTTGTATGTGTGTTTGTCACTGATAGTGTATATGTGCTTGTCAATGAGTGTGTATGTCAGTTAGTGTGTGTGTATGTGTTTGTCAGTGTGTATGTGGTTTGTCAGTGTGTATGTGGTCTAAGTGAATCATTAGTAACTATCTCAGATGGGTGAATCAGCAGCTGAGGTGACACCAGAGCTGTGAAGGACTAAAGATAAATAGAATATATCTATTTTACTATTATGCAATTTTTTATGTTCACAGCCCCATAACGCAGGGCTTGACAAATTTCCTTGGACTATAGCGGGGGACGGGTCCAAACACCCCACTCGCCAATCAGCATCTCCTCATAGAGATGCACTGAATGAATGCATCTCTATGGGGAAAGTTCAACATCTCCATGCACTGACCCAGGAAGCACCCCTAGTGGCCATCTGAGTGACTGCCACTAGAGGTGTCCTTAGGGAGCAATGTAAACCCTGCCTTTTCCCTGAAAAGGCAATGTTTACAGCAAAAAGCCTGCAGGGACTGACTATACTCACAGGAAAAAATACATTAAAGAAACACTATAGGGTCAGGAACACAAACATGTATTCCTGACCCTATAGTGTTCCTTTAATGTAGTATTTCCTACCCACATTATTTACAAAACCCACAATTTTGGTGGCTTGCCCCCCCCCCTTCCCCTTAGCCTCCCTTAAAAGTAAATAAAACTCACCTTTTTTTCCAGCACCGCGCAGGTCCGCTGGCGCTGGCTCCGCCCCCTTGGTGACATCATCAGAATTGCCGGATTGGCTAAAATTGGCAAGGGGGTGGGGCCAAATGCCGTTTTGGCCAATCAGCATCTCACAGAGATGCATTGAATCAATGCATCTCTATGAAGTAAATTCAGCATCCCCATCCAGAGCGTGGAGACGCCGAACGGAACTGCTGCCTACTGTGCAGCACTGAGCCTGGAAGCACCTCCAAGTGGCCACTCCTCAGATAGCCACTGGAGGTGCTTCCAGGCTCAAGGCATTGTAAACACTGCCTTTTCTCTGAAAATGCAGTGTTTGCATGAAAATGCCTGCATAGGATTATAGTCACCAGAACAACTACAGTAAGCTGTAGTTGTTTTAGTGACTATAGTGTGCCATTAAGCTGTAGTTGTTCTGGTGACTATAGTGTCCCTTTAAATTTTAAACTAAAAAAATACAATTCTTAAATGGACACTATAGTCACCAGAACCACTATAGCTTAGTGTAGTTTAGTAGTGCTGGTGTCTATATCCTTTTCCTGCAGGCTATTTGTGATGAAAGGCTATAATGTGAGAAAGTGCAGTGTTTACATTGCTGTCTAGTAACTCAGATGGTCACTAGAGGTGATTCTTAGTCCTACATTCAGCATCCCTACGCTCTGCATGGAATAGCTGAACGTTCCCCATAGAGATGCACGGATTCAATGCATCTCTAGGAGGAGATGTTTATTAGCGCATGTGCAATAGATAATGTTTTGTTATAGAGCATGCCCCTGCATTCTCACTGCTTAACTGTCTGCCTTTTCCTATGGGAATGCATTGGCTTGGCTGAGATCATAAAGATTGATAATCTCAGCCATGTAGGTCAAAAAAGGTGAGCAAAAACACATATTGTGGCAAACCTAGCCACTTGGACCATAACTAGAGACTGTGCCTTTAAGGGTTGCCTACAGGTCTGGAGAGATATGCGTTGTATTCCTATGTATGTGCGGGATGTATTTCTGTGGGGACTGTAATTACCGGTTTCGCCGAATGCCAATGGCGGTTTGTATGGGGATTCTCGTTCGTTTCGCGAACGGCACTTTGGAGGGCCGTTCGTGAAACGAACGCGACACCCCCTAATAGCCCACACACTTAGAGGCGTGTGGCGCTAGTTAACCGATTGCAACAATGTTGCAATCGGTAATTAGAGGCTCTCCTGGGTGGCCGTCGTTCGACTACCGACCATGCGGCGGTCGGCCATCTTGGATCCTTTGTTCCTCAGCGGGTTCGTGTTGTCGAACGCATAGTATTACCAATAGCTATTCGACGGCACGAACACCGCTGAGCCTCCAGGACGTTCGGGAGTTTCAGAACCAGGTTCACTAAAAGTAATCGGTTCTTTTCGTGTGTTTGGAAAGAAATGTGTTTTCTGTGCGGCGTTCGGTTATTTTAGATGGGATCTGAGCGGCAATCTCACGAATGATGCGCCCAGACCCCAGCTAACTACCGAACGCCCATTCGTGTAAATCCACCGTGTATTTTAAAAGTTATGTATTTTTGTATGAATTGCCGGTTCTGCTGCACGAGGGGATAATCCCCTTAACGGTGTATTCTGGGAGGATGATTCCTCTCGTGCAGCAGTGCCTGATGGGGGAAATATGTTATACTGTAAGTCCCCCATGTAGTCCCCTCTGGGAATGCCCCTGGGAAGGGACTCAGGAAACCCCTTGCATGGGGACTTGTATAAATTGTCGTGCCGATTAAAGGATTGTCAGTTGACTCCCAAAACTGTGTCTCGTCCGGTTATTGGGAGGTTGGGGATATTGCCTTGGTGTTTTCAGCGCTTGACTGTGGATTCGTTTCTGGACCAGCGGAATTCGTGGATTTAATATTGGCGTTCCGCTACAATTGGTGGCAAGCGACGGGATCCAACTCTACAGCCGAATACAGCGCATTCGAATGAAAGGAACAACCGAACGGAAAGGCAATTCGTATGAAACAAACAGACGAAAGCGATCAGTGAATGGGGACTGATTACACGGCGTTAAAGAGACAGACGCTAAAGGAGCTGCTGGAGGCTAGAGGGAAAATCGCTAGCAACAAATCGAAGGCAGTACTGATTGCAGAGCTAATGGAGGACGACCAAGCACACAGCAGTCCACCCCCACCTGCCAGAGAGGAAACACCATACCAGAGGGAACTGAGAACCCGGCTGGAATTTGTACCACAGCCAGTAACCCTGGACATCTTAACCGTGCTAATGGCCGACGTCCAGGACTACATTATGGCACAGCAACCCCAGAGGTCACCATCCAGGGCGGAATCCATCGTCAACTCATTCTGCCCTCCAACAAAGCAGAAAATACCGTACCAGGCATTTAAAGCATTCTGCGAGGAGAAGGATGAGATAGACGGATATCTGCAGGATTTCGAGAGGCTATGCGACCTGCACGATCTGGAACCGACAATGTGGGTACCCTTACTGGCAGGCAAGTTGGCGGGACGAGCAGCAGAGGCTTACCGCGCTGTGCCCAGAGAGGACAGCAAGGACTATTTTAAAGTAAAAAGAGCCATCCTAGAAAGATATGCCATAACCCCGGAGGCATACCGACGGAAATTTCGGGGATTGAAAAAGCCCGAAAGAGATTCCCACGCAGAATGGGCGCATAAGCTGGACCAAGCTTCCCAAGGGTGGATTCAGGCAAGTCAAGCCACCACTATGGAGGAACTGCGCCAACTCATCTTGCTGGAGCAATTCTTCAACGGTCTGTCACCAGAGGCACAGGAGTGGGTAAGGGACCGAAAACCTCTCACCCTCACAGCAGCCGCCCGATTGGCAGACGAACACTTTGATGCCCGGAGACACCACGGGCTCACCAACAGGGGTCCCCTAAGACCGCCAATACAACACCACCCAACCAGCTCCACACCCGCCAACCCTACCCCGTTCAGGCCACCACCAGGAAACCCCCCACCGCCAGCCCGCTACAACGGCAGGGCCAACATACAATGCCATACCTGCCGGCAGTGGGGGCATATGTCCCGGGAGTGCACCCAGAATCGTAGCAGGCAGGCGTGGAACCAGGTACGGCAGAATTCCGTTCCCAGGGCGGCGGCCCATTTCTACCACGCAGAACCTGACCACTCGGAGCTGACAAGTATACCAACCGAGGAACCATTGGGGGTTCTGTACGAGGTGATGTCTGTGCAAGCCACGGACAACCGGCAACATCACCGCCAAGTTGTATTTGTGGGAGGGAAAGAAGTGCAGGGGCTGCGGGACTCAGGAGCCACCTTGACTTTAGTGGCCCCCCATTTAATTCCAGATACGGCCCACACTGGCGGATCAGTGGCAGTCCGGGTAGCAGGGGGAGCCATGTACCGGTTACCCACGGCCAAGGTACATTTGAATTGGGGTGCTGGGGAGGGGGTTGTGGAAGTGGCCATAATGAAAAAACTACCGGCCGATGTTGTTTTGGGGAATGACTTGGGCCAGATGACTTCTGCTTTTCTACCCCAGGCCCCGTCACAAGAGGCGCATCCGGTAACCACCCGGCAACAGGCTCGCACCACGGCATTCCCCGCACACTCTGAGGCTCAGGTAAGAAATCATGACCCCCCCTTGACAGACATGACTTGGGACACCCCGTCCACGTTTGAAGTAGAGGTACAGACCGACCCCACACTGCAGGTATACCGGGATAGGGTAGATACGGACCAGGTGGGGCGGGAGGGAGAACAGTACAGGTGGGAGAAGAAGTTACTATACCGGGTGGCGGAAAGGGCAATAGGCAACTCTGTGACGCTCCAAACTAAGCAGCTAGTAGTGCCCCAGAAGTATAGGCAGGAGTTACTAAGAATCGCCCATGATATCCCTCTGTCCGGTCATCTAGGGATGACCCGGACCCGGTATCGGTTAACGCACGCTTTCTTTTGGCCCGGGATTTCTAAAGATGTGAGACAATATTGTACCTCCTGTGATGTGTGCCAGAGGGTAGGCAAGAGGGGGGACCGCCACAAGGCGAAACTGTGTCCCCTACCTATCATTGAGGAACCGTTCAGCCGTGTAGCAGTGGATATAGTAGGGCCACTACCAAAACCCAGCCCCGCTGGGAAACGGTATATCCTAACCGTGGTGGATTACGCCACCCGGTACCCCGAGGCGATTGCCCTAACGAATATTCACGCGGAGACCGTAGCCGAAGCCTTGATGAAGATATTCTCCCGAGTAGGGTTCCCACAGGAAATGGTCTCCGATAGGGGGACGCAATTCACGGCTGAGGTTACTCAGCAGTTATGGAGGATATGTGGCATTAAGCCGATCATTAACTCCGCCTACCACCCGCAATCCAATGGATTATGTGAGAGATTCAACGGCACCCTAAAACAGATGCTCCGGACATTCGGAGAGACCCATAAGGACTGGGAACGATTTCTTCCCCATCTGTTGTTTGCCTACAGAGAGGTGCCCCAAGAGTCCACAGGTTTCTCCCCATTTGAGCTATTATTTGGGAGAAGGGTCCGGGGGCCGTTGGATCTCATTAGAGAGCATTGGGAGGGAGAGAGTAGCGCAGATGGGACCCCAATTGTACCCTACGTGCTGGCGTTCCGGGATCGCCTGGAGGAATTGACCCAGGCAGTGCGCACCAACCTCCAGGCCGCCCAACAACGACAGCGTCGTTGGTATGACAGGGGGGCCAGAGACCGTAGTTTTCAAGTGGGACAGAAGGTACTAATCCTTAAACCTGTCCGCACCGATAAACTACAGGCCGTCTGGCAGGGCCCATACCAGGTGGTAGAGCAGAGATGCGATACCACCTATGTGATCGGCCCATGCTCAGGAGTAGGGAAGAGACGCATGCTCCATGTGAACATGCTCAAACCCTACCACGAGCGGACGGAGGACGTGGCAGCTATTTGCACGCCCGCCTCCGAAGATCAGGAGAACCTGCCCCTTCCAGATCTGTTGGAGCAGGAGGAGCAGAAGGAACCCTCCCAGGGGGTTCAACTGGGGGAGCGGCTAAGTCCTCAAGAGCGTATCCAGGTACAAGAACTGATAGCAACCAAGGGCGCCGCCTTTTCTAACCTACCTGGGTACACTCCACTAGCCACCCACCGAGTAGAAACCCCGGGACAGCTTCCCATGCGACAGACTCCCTATCGGATTCCCGAATCCGTGCGGGAACATATGAGAAAAGAAATTGAAGAGATGTTGCAGTTGGGGGTTATTGAGCACTCAGCCCCTGGGCATCGCCGGTAGTCCTGGTTCCTAAGAAAGATGGTACCACCCGGTTCTGCGTGGACTACCGGAGGTTGAACGACAAAACTGTGTCGGACGCCTACCCGATGCCTCGGATAGACGAACTGCTTGATAGGATGGCCAGGGGGCAGTATCTCACTACCATAGATTTGTGTAAGGGATACTGGCAAATTCCACTAGCCGAGGACGCCATCCCTAAGTCGGCGTTTGTCACCCCGTTTGGCTTGTACCAATTTCGAGTCATGCCATTCGGGATGAAGAACGCCCCCGCGACCTTCCAGCGGATGGTGGATCGGCTACTGGACGGGTTCCAGGACTATGCGTGTGCATATCTGGACGATATTGCCATATACAGTCCGACCTGGTCAGAGCACCTACAACACATAGGGGCTGTAATAGATCGGATCCGAGAGGCAGGGCTTACCTTGAAACCCAGCAAATGCCACATAGGGATGGCAGAGGTCCAGTACTTAGGGCACCGGGTTGGTAGCGGGCAGCAGAAGCCTGAGCCCGCAAAGATTGAAGCTGTAGCCCAGTGGCCTACCCCTAGGACCAAAACCCAAGTCCTGGCTTTCCTAGGTACCGCAGGGTACTACAGAAAATTTGTACCCAACTACAGTGCCCTGGCCAAACCCCTGACTGATTTGATGAAGAAAAACCTGCCCCGGCAGGTCGTCTGGGCCCCAGAGTGTGAACAGGCATTCCATCAGCTGAAGACGGCTCTGACCAATGCCCCTGTACTGGCTGCTCCTGATCCAACTAAACGTTTTCTTGTTCACACAGACGCCTCAATGTTTGGATTGGGAGCAGTACTGAGCCAGGTTGGAGCCGATGGCGGAGAACACCCCGTAGCATACTTGAGTCGGAAACTGTTACCCCGAGAGGTGAGCTACGCCGCCATAGAAAAGGAATGCCTGGCCGTGGTGTGGGCCCTGAAAAAGTTACAGCCGTATCTCTATGGGCAACCCTTTTCTTTGCTCACAGATCACAACCCGTTGGTGTGGCTAAACCGTGTGGCTGGAGACAATGCCAGGCTGCTGCGCTGGAGTTTGGCGCTGCAGCCCTTTGACTTTACAATTCACTACCGCCCAGGGAAACAAAACGGTAATGCCGACGGGTTGTCCAGACAAACAGACCTTGAGAAATGATCTGTGAGCACTCCTCCGGACATCCCCAAGCCGATCCGTTGGGATCAGACTGTGTATGCCGGCTTGGTTCTGGGGGAGCATTGTGGCAAACCTAGCCACTTGGACCATAACTAGAGACTGTGCCTTTAAGGGTTGCCTACAGGTCTGGAGAGATATGCGTTGTATTCCTATGTATGTGCGGGATGTATTTCTGTGGGGACTGTAATTACCGGTTTCGCCGAATGCCAATGGCGGTTTGTATGGGGATTCTCGTTCGTTTCGCGAACGGCACTTTGGAGGGCCGTTCGTGAAACGAACGCGACACCCCCTAATAGCCCACACACTTAGAGGCGTGTGGCGCTAGTTAACCGATTGCAACAATGTTGCAATCGGTAATTAGAGGCTCTCCTGGGTGGCCGTCGTTCGACTACCGACCATGCGGCGGTCGGCCATCTTGGATCCTTTGTTCCTCAGCGGGTTCGTGTTGTCGAACGCATAGTATTACCAATAGCTATTCGACGGCACGAACACCGCTGAGCCTCCAGGACGTTCGGGAGTTTCAGAACCAGGTTCACTAAAAGTAATCGGTTCTTTTCGTGTGTTTGGAAAGAAATGTGTTTTCTGTGCGGCGTTCGGTTATTTTAGATGGGATCTGAGCGGCAATCTCACGAATGATGCGCCCAGACCCCAGCTAACTACCGAACGCCCATTCGTGTAAATCCACCGTGTATTTTAAAAGTTATGTATTTTTGTATGAATTGCCGGTTCTGCTGCACGAGGGGATAATCCCCTTAACGGTGTATTCTGGGAGGATGATTCCTCTCGTGCAGCAGTGCCTGATGGGGGAAATATGTTATACTGTAAGTCCCCCATGTAGTCCCCTCTGGGAATGCCCCTGGGAAGGGACTCAGGAAACCCCTTGCATGGGGACTTGTATAAATTGTCGTGCCGATTAAAGGATTGTCAGTTGACTCCCAAAACTGTGTCTCGTCCGGTTATTGGGAGGTTGGGGATATTGCCTTGGTGTTTTCAGCGCTTGACTGTGGATTCGTTTCTGGACCAGCGGAATTCGTGGATTTAATATTGGCGTTCCGCTACACATATGCCATGCAATTGGAGGGGGGGCCGGTCACCTAAATAGACACTAACAGACAGACACACACACTCACTGACTGAGTGACTCTCAGACAGATACACACACACACACTTCCTGACAGACAATCTCAGACAGACACACACTGATGCTCACATACTCACAATTTGTTTTCAAATTTCCTGCATTCACCCTTAGCTGGTAACATCCGCTGAACTGGCTGACAAATACCAGGTGCCAGGACAAAATTCTTAGTTGCCATGGTGACCTAGGATTTGTATAGCCCTGCCATAACGTGAGTGCTGCTACTTTAAAGGCACTAAAACATTTTATTTCATTGAAGTCCCATGATGCTGCCTCTCAATTCAATGATAAACCATTTTTGAACAGTTAGACACTAAATAAGGGTCTCTGGCCACCCATAGGTATACCCTCACTAGAGGTATGTCTAAGGCAGAGTTTATATTCTTCCTTCTAACCATACCAGTTCATACCAGCAATGGTGGCTCTCATAGCCTGAAAGTGGTCTGCTGACACTCTCCGCCAATCACAGCTGGCCATTTCTGCTCAGGCTACTGCTTTCTTACTAGGCCAAACAGCACAGAGGGAATGCGCTGCTGGGTACTCTTGTTTAGCAAAGCACATAACTTTAATTCCATTGAAAAACTGTGGCTGAGCAATTGAGCTCAGGCAGAGTAACTCTAAATCTGCCCCAGCTCCAAACAGGGAGCCCCTGGGATACCAAAAGGGGTTAGTGACCCCAGACTGATAGATGACCTATGTGCAGCTGTCAAAGTAAACGCACACTGTAGATGCACACTGCCCTTTAAATTTCCGTAGGTGAGCTATGGCGCACAGCTGGGGTGATTCTGAGTCTTCCCACGTGATGAGGGAGATCTCCAGGGTATGCCCATCTGCCCAGTGATTGGTTCTGGGCTTTGCCAGCGGGCCAGCACTGTTTAGTTTCAGGAGCTGAAACATGAGAGGGAGATCTCCTTCTCATGCTGCAATCACACAGTTCAGAATGTTCTCAGAGATATAGAATTTGAGGATTGATTAAAGGAAGGATTAAGGGCAAGATTAGGGTAAAAGTTATACATGCTTTGGTAGCAAAATATAAATATCGAGTGTTTAAAGTACTGGGGCATGTATTAAAATTGTCTTGTTAGATAGCCCGGGAGATGTATTTTCTACAAATATATTAATGTGTGTAGTGGGTTTGGATTCTGTGAATACTATAAAAGTGATAATCTCAGAATGCCAAATTTTGCAACGTTTTAGCTTTAAAACCGTAATTCACACCTTTCAGTTTCTTTCTGTCTTAGCTGCAACAATGTTTACTACCTCATAATTGGATACTGTGTCAATTTGTGAGAATAGAAGGCTATAGGATGTAATAATCCTGTTTTGACATCTCTCTGCAATAACACTGCACCTGTGGCAAGAAAAAAAGGTTTCTCAGGGTCTGGTAAATGAAGGATGGGTGCCGTGGTAAATAATTGTTTCAGATTATCAAATCCCTTTTGAGTCAAGGAAGACCAACTCCATTTCACCTCTTTCTTAGTAAGGTGTGTTAGGGGTTGGATTACTTTTGAAAAGTTGCAGATGGATTTTTGATAAAGGTTAGCGAAAAGTTAGTTATAAAAAGCTGTATTTATTTCTTGTTCTGGGGTGTCAGCCATTCAAGAATGGCATTTACTTTTCTGGGATCCATTTCCACTTTTGAAATCGGTAGGGGTAACGGACAAATGTACAGCATGTAATTTAAGTATAGGGTGCAAAGGGTATTGAAACCACCCCCTCTAGTGGTATATAGAAAATCATACAATAAATGAAATACCCGCACAATTAGAATCAATAATAATAAAAAGTAAAATTTTATTTAAAAACAAAATTAGTAATAAATACAAATTCATCTATATATACCTATAGTGATGGCATATGTACTTCAGATACTCTAAGTATACAAGTACCGTATTTTCCGGTGTATAAGACGACTTTTTACCCCTGGAAAATCTTTTCCAAAGTGGGGGGTCGTCTTATAGGCCGGGTATGATAATGCTGCATAATGCTCTATAGAGAGCGCTCAGACGGCTGCCGCACTGCCTCTCTTACCTCCCCTTCCCTGTGCAGAGTGGGTGGCCGAGCTCCTCTTCGTCCTGTCAGTCAGGCAGGGTACCGCGCGGTACAAGAGATTCAGTTACCTGTTCCCGGCCGGACTGAAAGGAAGTGCACACTGAGTGACTGACAGGACGAAGAGGAGCTCGGCCACCCACTCTGCACAGGGAAGGGGAGGTGAGAAGGAGGTAGTAAAAAGAATGGAGGGTGGGGGACGGGGGGAGTAAAAAAAAAATGGAGGGTGGGGAGTAAAAAGAATGGAGGGTGGGGTTGGGGGTGAGTAAAAAATGTAAAAAGAATGGGGATTAAAAATTGGGGTGAATAAAAATGGATTAAAAAGAATGGAGGGGGGATTAAAAAGAATGGAGGGGGATTAAAAAAGAATGGAGGGGGGATTAAAAAAGAATGGAGGGGATTAAAAAAGAATGGAGGGGGGATTTAAAAAGAATGGAGGGGGGATTAAAAAGAATGGGGAGTAAAAAAAATTGGGGGTTGAGTAAAAAAATGGAGAAGGATTTAAAAAGAATGGAGGGGGGATTAAAAAGAATGGAGGGGGGGATTAAAAAAGAATGGAGGGGGAGATTAAAAAGAATGGAGGGGGGATTAAAAAATAATGGGGGGATTAAAAAGAATGGAGCGGGGGGATTAAAAAGAATGGAAGGGGGGAGTAAAAAGAATACCAGTATATCGCAATTAGCCGCCTCCTGTGTGCTAGACCAGCAGGCATGGATTATATGCCCAAACAGCCTGGCACATACCTGGGCTTTAAATGCTATTTCAGATTATCATTATTTAAAGGACCACTCTAGGCACCCAGACCACTTCAGCTTAATGAAGTGGTCTGGGTGCCAGGTCCAGCTAGGAATAACCCATTTTTTTTATAAACATAGCAGTTTTCAGAGAAGTCTTATACGGCGAGTATATCCCAAACTCTATATTTTAACTGGAAAAGTTGGGGGTCGTCTTATACGCCGGAAAATACGGTATTCAACATCTACACATAATACACAGAAATAATTAATAATAAAAAAAATATCAATTAAATAATTATACAAGAAAATGAAAACAACAAAAGATCGCGAGCTGGGATTACGGAAAGGCAACTACTGAATGTTCATCTGCCGACCCGGATCTTGCCAATAAGAACCCCGTCGAACTCTCTGCACAGGAGATATCTCCCAATGTGGGACAGTCTTCTTGTGAGTAACGGGAACATAAACCGTTTCACTCACCATCATTTCTAGTAGGCAGTAATTTGTTCACACTGCTGTTTTAGCGGAATTTTATCAATTACTTTTATTTATTATTTATTAATTATTTTGATTTATACATAATATATTGTATACAAATAAATTGTTACTTTTATATCCAGCTGATTAAGTATATATATATATATTTGTGCTCGGAATTTAATACGTAATGGATAGTATCTGTAAGGACAATGTTGGTTGTGGTGTGCCGAAACCAACGTACGAGTGGGCCTGTAAATAAAAGAGGGCCCACCAAGGAAAATGTAATTATAACAGGGTGTAGGTGGGTGGGGACAATCAGCTGAACGGCAGAGGTGAGTAGGGGCTGGGAGTTTAAGTAGGGGACTTACTCCTCCCACAAATTCAGGCCTAATGGCCTTTCTACTTGTGCTCGGAATTTAATACGTAATGGATAGTATCTGTAAGGACAAAGTTGGTTGTGATGTGCCGAAACCAACGTACGAGTGGGCCTGTAAATAAAAGAGGGCAAAAGAGAAGTTCGAGAAAATACACACTTTATTGCCTTTTTACATAACCAAGTTCCTGAAAGCTTGACGAAGCTCTTTTTCTGGTCGTGGAATATAAGTATGGTATATGGAGGATTTCCATCGCCCCAGTCTCTTGATGATGTGGACCGGTGTATTAGTGCTGGAGGCTGAAGAGGCGGCTCCTATGTGAAAGGAGTGCCCGGAGAATGAAGTCTGATTGAAACCCAGTTTAGATAATAGTGTTCTGACGTGAGACGTGAATTTAGCAGTGGTAAGCGGGTACCCTTGTATTGATAAGAGCGGAGAGTCTGGTAAGTGCGCGTGAAGGGTTGACCGTAGGTGGTCTAGCGCCTTGACCGGACACCAGGCATTATCAGTAGGGTGTAGTGAATGGTTGGTTTTAGTTGACGGGATCGAAAGTAGATAGTGATCCTCCACCTTTGTGAGGTGCAATGTTTTTAGGCTGTGCGTGATATCCCCTTGACGAACAAAGGTGAACTCTCTAGGTCTGAGAAAACCGTAGAAAGCAAAATAGCCGCTTTGATCACCAGGTTTGTGTCGGGATCAAACATGGATTCGTCAAGGAAATTGCTAAGTGATCTGACGATAGGCCCATCTATAGGTAGTCTTGTGATAGTGAGAGGAGCTGAAACCTTTAACATACCTTTCAATACCTTTTTAATGGGATATGATGACAAGAAGGAGGTGCTAGGAAAATTTGTGAGGCTATGGTGCTGCACCCCGGTGAGGTAAAGTTTTATGTTGTTGTGGGAAAGTTTAAGATGTAAGTGGCAGAAAGAGGCAAAAGCCACCATGGTTTGTATAGAAAGGTCGCCTTGTAAACCGAATTCTGCAGTGAATTTGTTAAATATGGTAAGTGCCCTATTAGAAGAGATAGCTGTGTTAGGTGATAGTGTTGGTGAGTGAGAGTCCTAGCGTGATGCATTAGTGTGCTCAGTCCAGGATTAGTTCGTGAAACTGTGGTGTCCTGGAAGGCTGGTGGTAAGCCGTAGGGAATGCCTGAGAGAATACTTGGAATTGAGAGCGAGAAAGAGCGTCAGCTGCAGTGTTGTGGATAACCGGAATGTGAAAACAAACTAAGTGAAACTGACCGGTTGCTGCTAGCCAGGTCAGCTTGCGAATCAGCCGCATGATGGTCAGGGATGATGAGCGCCCCTTGTTAATGATTTCACAAGCTGCCGAGTTGTCAGAGTAGCATTTTACTGCCTTGCCGGACCAGAGATGACCCCAGGTGTGTGCAGCCGCCACAATGGGATAGATTTCAAAAAGGGCTGAGGTCTCCCTAAATCCTTGCAAGGCATCCGTCTCAGCGGGCCAGTGACCCCTAAACCAGTGGTTCCCAAAGATGGCTGCGAAACCAGTGTTGGCTGCAGCATCTGTGTGAATGATGGGTGAGGAAGTGGAGAGAGGGGGGATAAACATGGAGATACCCTTCCACTCTGCCAAAAACTTCCCCCACATAGCTAAGTCAGCCTTGGCGTGGGGGTCCAATGAAACTGGGCAAGAGTCCGGTACCCCGTGGAGTAGGCAAAGAAGCCTGGATATAAAAGACCTTCCCGGCGGGATGATGGCATGGCGAAGTTCAGGGATCCCAGAAGGGACTGGAGTTCCTTCCTGGTGCAAACATCATTCCACAGGAACATGTCTATCTCCCCTATCAAGCGGGTCAGTTTGTCATGGGGAAGGCTAGCTCTGAGGGTAACGGAATCTAGCTCTATCCCCAAAAAGGTTAATTTAGTTGTGGGACCAATTGTTTTAGATGGGGACAAAGGTACTCCAAGTGTGGAAAAAAGTGCTGTAGTGCGGCTGATAGCGGTGGGTGTTTGTGCCCTGGCTCTATCAGTAGGAAGTCGTCTAGGTAGTGAATAACAGAGTGACACCTGAGGACTTTCAGAAGCAGCCAGCATAGTGTCTCAGCGAAGATATCGAAAAGTTTGGGGCTGCTTCGAGAACCGAAAGTGAGTCGTGTGGAGAAGTAGTACTTTCCTCGCCATTTAACACTGTGCAAGTGCCAGAGTGAGGGGTGCATGAGTAGTAACTTAAACGCGTTTGTGATGTCTGTTTTGCTGAGCCAGGGGCGATTACCAGAAGAGATGATGGCCTGTATAGCGTCGTCAATAGTTACGTACTGGAGTGAGAATTCGTCTGCTGGAATGAGTGCGTTTATGCTGGGAACAAAAGAGGAGTGCGGTGCCGATAAATCGATAGACGTTTTTTATTTGATGATTTGTGAACTGCGACGCCGATTGGGTTAGTGCGCCATGAGGAAAAAGGTGAGGAGGTGAAAGGCCCTATCATGAAACCATTGGTAATTTCAGAGGAAAGGAGAGTGTCTGTGGAGACTGGGTCTAGACGTGCTGACAGGAGATTAGGACATTCAAGTGTACCTGAGGGGATGGCTACTATACCCGTGAGAAAACCCTGTGTGAACCCTGTGGTCAGATATTCCACCAGGTGCCTGCTAGAGTGTGACCTTAAGTAAAAAACCAGGTTGTCGACATTAATGTCGGTTAGTCATTTGTTAGGGGACAACCTGGCCGGACACATGGACTTGGTATGTGCCATGAAGCAAATGGAGCAGATGTGCAATAATCTACATGCGCTGAAACTGCAGGAGCCTGCATTGAAATTATTGCACACCTGCGCTTTGCCTAAAAAGGAGATGGGCCTACCCAGATTGTCACGTAGACCACCCGTTGGTTTGTTGTGAGGGGTGAAAGAGGTATGAGGGGTGGGAGTGGAGGTGGTGGGATCTGCTTCAGAGGGACATAAGTCAGCCATGTGGGATGTGGAATTACATATGGAACAAGACGGGGGCCTGAGACTAGCGAAGTGGTGACAGAATAGTCTGTATCCATCTGACACCAGTTAATTCTAACGTTGAACTGTTTCAGATGGGTTGACGCCTTCGCTGATACTGACTTATGATAGTCGTAGAAAGAAGAGCCCCCGTACTTGATGCCTAGATCCACCACCTTGTGAAGGTAGAGGTCTAACTCCTCTCTTCTGTGGGGATACACCGTGCAGATGACGTCACGGTATATCCCGAAAGCTATCACAAACTGGGGAATTTAAAGTTTTTTATTAAGCCTGGGATCTCTTGTCTTAAGCACTCCCCGTAATTGTAAGCCTTGTTCTCCAGTATGTCCTGTGAAGCTATAAGCAGAGACACCTATATCTGTGAATGTGTATCTATGTGTAGATCTGCCAGCACAGGCTAACACAGTGCTCCTTGGTACACATGTTACCCTGCGCACACACCCGCACACGCCACTAGCACCATGGGACGGGGTACAACACGACGTATGCTCCTGCACGTCCCACGCCTGGCTATCACTCATACCACAGGGTCGGCGCACGCGCAAGTTCCCAGAGTCTAGGGGTTCGCATGCAACACTGGATAGGTGCCAGACCACGCTACACCTGGGTACAGTTCTATACGCAATATGGTATGAGCACCCGCGTACACAACCCAGAGACGTGCTGCAACCAGAGCGACACAACCCACCACCACACTGAAGGGGGAACCCACAAGGGGGTCCGTTAACCGGGACGCAATTCGGGGGGACACAGGCTTTCCAGACCACTTTTAGGGACAGAGAAACGCCACCACGGGGCTACACTTATGCGCATAGGGGGAACGGGTTGGGGGAGGAGGGGGTCCACCAACACCCTAAACACCCGCACAGTAGAAAGGGGGTTACGCCCTGGGTAGGCTAGTACATCTTCCCTTCAGACAGGACAACGTCGGGACCCGGGTGCGAGTCCCTGCAGACACACAACAGGTTACAGTTACAGCTGGTACTCGACCATACCCTGGGAGACTCTCCCCGGGGCGCGACAGCAGTTTTCACAGGTTTAAGTTACACCTGTTGGTGTTTGTTTTGATCCACAGCCGCCGCTGTTGGCGGGTTGACAAGGCGCCTTCCACTCCCCGTGAGGTCGGTGTCTACTGTATAGGGGGGGTCATCCCCCACTCCGGTCTCCGGGCCAGGGGAACTCTACCCCCCTGACACCGGTGCCTCTGCTCCATTGCGAGGGCGGCCCCCTCTGCGCTCCGTCGTGCGGAGTCGTCCGCTCCCCCGCTCTGCCCCTGGGCCGGGCTCTACCTACCTAGGCCCCCACTGACCGGGGCGACTTCGACACCCACGGGACTTGACACTATGGCTACACCCGCACCCAAATACGCACCGGCCCTAAACGCTAAGGGCTTAAACTCTCCCGAAAAGAGGTCACACGCGCTACGCCTCAGTCAGAAAACTAGAGCCCATGTGGTCTACCTCCAAGAAACCCACTTTAAAACCAACGCTGCTCCGAAACTCTGCAACCATATATACACCCAAGGCTTTTACAGCAATAACCCAGATGGGAAATCTAGGGGGGCAGCAATACTCCTACACAAATCCATACCCTTTGTAGCTGATTCGACCATGACTGATAACTTGGGCAGATACGTATTCGTTAGGGGTAAAATCCTGGAGGAAACCTATACCTTTGCCAACATCTACGCTCCAAACACACGACAGGACAGATTCCTCCGGGACACACTCCGGGCCCTCCACGACTTCACGACGGGCTGTCTGGTCCTGGGTGGGGACTTCAACATTGCTCTACACCCGACAATGGACGCATCCAGGGGCCATTCATCGACACCCCCCCCCACACTGCTTAAAATTCGTAAACTTCTCCATCAGTACAGGCTTACAGATTGTTGGAGGGCGACACACCCGACAGCTAGGGACTACACCTTCTACTCGACCCCGAATGACTGTTACACACGCATCGACTACTTCTTTCTGCCATACTACTATCTACCCAGACTGCGGGACTCTGCCATAGGGGGGTCCATGTGGTCCGACCACGCACCACTCACAATCCAACTTACATCGCCACTACACAAACCCAAAACCATGACATGGCGGCTCCACGAAAACCTCCTATCCAACCCGCAGGTGGCCCAAGACGTACAACAAGCCCTGACAAACTACTTCACAGAGAACTTACCACAGGACACATCCCCCCTCTTGACATGGGAGGCCCACAAGTGTGTGATGAGAGGGATTCTCATCTCACACTCCTCTGCCCTGAAGAAGGCACGGGACCACACGATCCGAGAACTAACGGCCAAGATAGGGACCCTAACACAGGCCCACAAGCAAACACTAGCTGACACACTTCTCGGGGAACTCACAGCAGCCCGTGAAGAGCTAGCACGGACCCTGCGGCAATCGTACACTAGGGCCCTCCAGCGCACTAAATCATTCTTCTACACAGAAGGGCATAAGTGCGGCAGGTTGCTGGCCAGAATGATCAACAAAAAACGCTCCATGACATATATTGCACGCATGCGCGACACCGCAGGCCAACTACACCACATGCCAGATCAAATCGCTACAGCTGTAACCCGCTTCTACATGGACCTTTACGCGATTCCCCCCCACGCCCCTCGGGCGGACCCTAACGTGGGACTGACCCGCATGAACGCATACCTCACTAAATACACTAAAACTAAACTCTCCTCGGAAGCGGCGGAGGCTTTGGAGGCGCCCCTTACGGAGGGGGAACTGGCACTAGCCATCAAATCCTCGAAGACCGGCAAAAGCCCAGGCCCAGACGGCCTCCCTCTCAAATACTATAAAACCTTCCTGGCCACATTGTCCCCCCAATTTATCTCGGCCTTCAACTCTATAACAGAGGGAAATACTATCCCCCAGCAAACACTAGCGGCCAATATTGTCCTGCTGCCAAAGGAGGGGGGAGTTACCGAACGGTGCACGGGCTACCGACCGATATCGTTGCTTAACTGCGACCTATGCCTATTCACTAAAATACTAGCTACAAGGTTGAATCCACACATACCAGACTTAATCTCACCTGACCAAGTGGGATTCGTCCCCCACAGGGAAGCCCGGGACAATACGGTCCGGGCCCTCTCCCTGATCCACCACGCACAGCGCTCCTCGAAGGGCCTCCTCCTCCTCTCTACGGACGCGGAGAAGGCCTTCGATAGGGTGGCGTGGGACTACCTGTTCTCGGTACTGGAGCATGTTGGCCTGGGGACCCACATGCGCCAGTGGATAGAGGCCCTCTACTCGTCCCCCACGGCCAGGGTGTGCATAAATGGGGTCTATACAGACGCATTCCCGGTCAGGAATGGAACCAGGCAGGGCTGCCCTCTGTCGCCGCTTCTGTTTATCCTGACCTTGGAGCCCTTCCTACAAGCGGTAAGGGACAACCCAGATATCTCGGGGGTAGCGGTGGAGGCAGACCACCACAAAATCGCAGCATATGCAGACGATATGCTATTTTTTATAACGAACCCAGAAATCTCCCTCCCAAACCTTATGGCAGAGTTAAAGACATATGGCGAAATCGCCAACCTTAAGATCAATTACGCTAAATCCTCTATACTTAACATTGGCTTCCCCCGGAAGAGGGCAGACCAAATCCGAAGAAATTTTCCCTTCCAATGGCAAGACACCGCTATAAAATACCTGGGGGTGAAGCTCACGGCCGACCTATCCAAACTTTACCATATGAACTTCACCCCACTGATGGCAACATTACGGAAGAACCTGACAGAATGGACCACACCTCACTTCTCCTGGCTCGGCAGGGTGGCCATTGCCAAAATGAACATCCTCCCACGGGTACTTTACCTATTCCAGACACTACCACTCCAACTCCCTACCACCTTCTTCTCCGCACTCCGCACTATCCTCATCAAATTTATCTGGAAGGGTACTAAACCCAGACTCAAGTACACACAACTCACACTCCCCAAAACAGCAGGAGGCCTGGCAGTTCCTGATTAAGTGTTCTTGCATAGCAAGACCACTTAATGTTATCTCACATATATATTATTAAGTGTTCTTGCATAGCAAGACCACTTAATGTTATCTCACATATATATTATTATTATTATTATTATAGCAAAATTTGCCACCCTAACTCCTCCCACAGTTTTTACACTACATAGACAACAATTTACCAAAACGTGCAGATTGTTCCCGATCGGATTGCTATTACTTTGTGGAACGTTTCGCCGAATGGTTCACGGAATATCGTCGTTCTTGTGGCGAAATTTGTCCCATAGGAATGAATGGCAAAGCTAGAGTGGGAGCTGGCAAAAGCTGAAAAATCAGGACATGATTTCTAAACTGCCACCACTCCCTTATTTTCAGGCCCACCTACACAAATCTTATATCAAAACGTTCAGCTATCCCTGCTGCCACTAAACATGTCAACGGCTAAGCCATAGTCCTGATAGTTTTCACAATATAATCATTTGTTTGCAACTAACGCCGTCCATTGACATTCATTGAAACTTCACTCTGCAAAGCTCAAATTTGAAGTGCAATTTCTAAACTGCGACTGTGCCTTCAATTTTAATACTTCAGAGACATACTATGCATCAAAATGTAGGTCTGGGTCTTGTGATTCTCACAATATAAAGCTCTTCACTGTAGTAGTTATAGTTTTTAAGATACGACCGTTTGAAGATGGCAACCGCCAAAATACTCTGACCTGTGTCAAGCTGCAGCAGCAAGTGATGTCATAGACAGGGCCTTTTGAACACCTGCTAATGTTTTTATAAATGTATGGTTTAATGTAACTGTGCAACAACGTTGCAATTAAATGTGCTATATAAATGATAACAGTTACTCCGCCCACTCCAGTTGTAGACTACTGGTGGAGGCAAGAACACTTCACACAATTTCCCCAGAAATTGTAACTTTTCTAGTTATTATTCTTATTATAGCAAAATTTGCCACCCTAACTCCTCCCACAGTTTTTACACTACATAGACCAAAATTTACCAAAACGTGCAGATTGTTCCCGATCGGATTGCTATTACTTTGTGGAACGTTTCGCCGAATGGTTCACGGAATATCGTCGTTTTTGTGGCGCAATTTGTCCCATAGGAATGAATGGCAAAGCTAGAGTGGGAGCTGCCAAAAGCTGAAAAATCAGGACATGATTTCTAAACTGCCACCACTCCCTCATTTTCAAGCCCACCTACACAAATCTTATATCAAAACGTTCAGCTATCCCTGCTGCCACTAAACATGTAAACGGCTAAGCCGTAGTCCTGATAGTTTTCACAATATGACCATTTGTTTGCAACCAACGCCGTCCATTGACATTCATTGAAACTTCACTCTGCAAAGCTCAAATCTGAAGTGCAATTTCTAAACTGCGACTGTGCCTTCAATTTTAATACTTCAGAGACATACTATGCATCAAAATGTAGGTCTGGGTCTTGTGATTCTCACAATATAAAGCTCTTCACTGTAGGAGTTATAGTTTTTAAGATACGACCGTTTGAAGATGGCAACCGCCAAAATACTCTGACCTGTGTCAAGCTGCAGCAGCAAGTGATGTCATAGACAAGGCCTTTTGAACACCTGCTAATGTTTTTATAAATGTATGGTTTAATGTAACTGTGCAACAACGTTGCAATTAAATGTGCTATGTAAATGATAACAGTTACTCCGCCCACTCCAGTTGTAGACTACAGGTGGAGGCAAGAACACTTCACACAATTTCCCCAGAAATTGTAGCTTTTCTAGTTTCAAACTGTATTACCAAGCATGTCACATGCAACGGGCCATGGAATGGGCAAAAGAGGGGATTAGCAAACCCTGGAAGGCTATCGAAACACACGCCCCTTTCAGCCCTCCTGTGGGTGGACCCACTGATTGGTAGGCGGCTAGTCCACCAACAGCCCTTCATCACCGCCACCCTCACCGTATGGCACTCACAGACGAGGAAACTACGCCTCTCCTCCTTCCCATCCCCGCTGCTGCCTCTGGTGTACAACCCGGAGTTTGAACCGGGGATGAGACCGGGGAGCCTCCGCTGCGTCCTCCCTCAAACCATACCCAGACTCCGAGACATGACCACCAATGGGAAAATCGTGTCCCTACAGTCGCTCATGGGCACACCCACCCAGCCCTTCTTGACGAAATTCAGATACACCCAAATTAAGAACTACATCACTGCTATACCACAACATCCCGACGTATATAGGGACCTTACACCATTCGAACAGCTGTGCCAGGACCCGGAGCCCATGCCCCATAGCATTTCCTACCTCTACTCCATGCTACAACGACAACAGGGACACCCCCCACCCCCCTTCATGTCCAAATGGGAGACTGCCGTGGGGGAAACATTTACCGAGACCCAGTGGCACAAGATCTGCGTTCTAGTGCACCACTGCGCAATCGCGAGCAAAACCCAGGAAACTGCCTACAAGGTTCTTACACAATGGTACCTGACCCCAGAACGCTTACAGAGAATGCACTTGGACGCAGATGGCCTCTGCTGGAGGTGCAAGAGAGGGGTGGGATCCTTTCTTCACATATGGTGGGAATGCCCACTTATAGTACCGTTCTGGGAGCAAATAGCTGCCATGGTGGCCATGTTCACGGACAATGTCCCACCCTTCCGGCCCGCCCCGTACCTCCTACACCACACGACAACCCCCACATCACGCTACAAACGCTCCCTGACCATCCGAATCCTTAACGTCGCAAAACACCTAATACCTTTGTACTGGAAAAAAGACACGACCCCAACACTCTCCCTGTGGTTTACTAGAATGGAGGAGTTACGAGTCACAGAGGAGATCTGGTATTCAGCCCAAGACCGAACGCAGACATACTTAGACACATGGACACCCTGGTTGGCACGGGTGGGTACAGAGGCATTTCGGACTATGCAATTGACCAGGGGGAGGGAACCAATAATCCCCAGGAGGAGACGGTGGGAGACTAGCGGGACGATCCACACCTGGCCCAAAACGCGATACCTCACCCCCGCCCCCTATCGGAGCGGGGTGGAGCGCGGGTTCGGGGGACCCAGGGGGCGGCGCGGGGAGGGCCACGACACCCGCTAGGGTGCGACCACTTGCGGGGCCCGGGGCGGACTGCGGCCTCGCGAGTAAAGGGGGTGGAAGAGCGCCTGTTTTGTGAGCTATAAAGCTCATTAGTTTGGAGGGAGTCGCAGGATGCCCCTTAGGTTATTCCCACCAACACCACCTATGCCGCTGGGCAGAACCAAATTATACTACGGCAGGGGGCCAACACCCCACAATATGGCCAGGTAGGACCCTGGACACAAGGTCACTGGGGGGCTGCACGTCCCGAAGGGACCCTACACACCAAATGGCCACATGTCTCACTACTGCCTAGAGGCTACAGGGTAGGCATGGGGAATAGACAAACAAAACACAACCACGGTGGGGCATGCAAAACCACCCAACGTAGAAATGGTACATATCAAATATAACAGAGTACTAAGCACCACCATGTAACACCGGACCTGCGAGTCCACAATACACATGCTATTTACTCAAGAAAGCGACCTGCGAGTCGCCCAGACACGTATGTCATCACATGCCTTCCGATGTATAAGCTTCTGTGAATGACCAGAGGGACCTGCGAGTCCACGTTTCTCTTTGACATGTTGCAAAATCAACAAAAACGAAAAGGTTTAATAAAAAGATATTTACAAAAAAAAAATAAGCAGAGACACCAGACACACGTCCTTCCCGTCTAGGATTTCTTTCCTGATAGAGTCTGGGACGGAGTGAGCTGGTGACTCAAAAGGAGCTATAGCTGTGACTGGTGTTGGCGAGGGGAGTATAGGGGGGCATGCTGGTACAGTGGGGACAGCCGGGGTGGAGACTGGGAGGCCCGGGGTATTACCTGGGGAGGCGATGGCGCTCTCCACCTTAGATAGCCTGCTATTAAGGGTCTGTAGGTTGGCCAAGATTGCTGCCAGGGTATCCTGGGTGGCCGTGCCTGTGCTTGGTGGCTGTCCTTGAGAGCTAGTGCTTGGCCTAGGCTCAGGGGCTTGGTAGGTAAGCAGCCTGTAAAGTTCTGCCTTTCTAGCTGTGGCTGGAAAGGGGATTCTCCTGAGCCTAAGCTCGGCCGTAATTTTAGGAATAGTCCATGCTCTCAAGGACGTGGGAGTTGAAGGGGTGAGAGATTCGCCTGGAGACTCTGGTCTGGTTGGCTTAAACGGTATTTCTTCTGGCAGTTCTTCGATGGGGATTGGTTCTTGGGACATTCTAAAAGAAATGATTTTGTGAATGAGATATTAGAAGGGGAGTAAGGAAACGTGGGAAGGGATATGAGGGATGGTATTTATTGGAAGAACTGGACTGTAATGCTAGTGCCGAAGCGAAAAACGTATCTGTGGGATTTTTGGTAGGTGAGTGAGGGTGGTTGAGAGAGTGGTTTGTAGTGAGGGTTGGCTGTTAGGAGCGCAACGTGAGATCCTGAATTGAGGGATCTGAAAGGTTTAGTATAGGATTGGGACGAGTTTGCGTTAAAGAGAAAGGCTGATTGAGACCTTGGGGTAGTGATTGCCGTACGTGAGTAAGGACATAAGTACCTGATGGTATGCCTGAGTACCGGATCAGGTAGGTTGGATGTTTTCCTTGGCCTGATGGCAGTATGACCGTAGGCCTGGGTAGAGAAATTGTAAAGAATTAACATACCGTGGGCGTAAGACCGTGAGTCAATCGTAACGAGACCGCATAAGGTCTTGTATAGAAAGGTCTTGAAACAGTGGGGAATTATACCTTGAATGAAGTACGAAACTTGTGATGAGCGTAACTGGTTTAATGTGTAGAAACCGGTGGAGGCCTAGAATACTACTGGAGCTAAGGATTAACCAATGAATATTTAAATAGTTAACGACAGATGTGACAGTATGTAATAAATGCCAACATGTCTTGCTGTGACAAGTCTAGATAGCATAATTGTATTTGAGGCCTAGACCTGGATGAAACCAAAGTGAGAAAAATATTATACCAGTTCCTGTAATAAAAAGAACTTGAAATAGCAACTTTTGAGCAGGAATGCAAGAAACCGATGCAATCTGTAAAGCCAAAGACATGTGACAGAGGCAAGAATAAATGACTGCGTGATTCTAAGGAGAAGATGAAGTACAGATATGGATTTAACGCAATTACCCTAGAAGATCGTGTTTAATAATTAATATCTGTATGTAGGGTTTGAATAGGGTTGGTGTATAGTTAGAAAAACCTGTTCTTTATATTGGTAACATGAGAAGTCTATAAGAATTAATAAAATGATTGAACTATTTAATTAGGTGTAGGAAAAAAGAACCGTATCTTATAAATAATAGTTGAGATTTTAAATGTTTTAGATATATCAAACCGGCCAACAGTTTAAGAAAAAGACTGGTAGTTAGACCGGATTGAATAACCAATACTGACATGTAGGTATCAGCAGTTAACTGACCGAACAGGGAATATGCGTTTACATTTAAAATTCGTGTAAATGAAATTCATGAATTTTCTTAGCATGGTTTAAAAGAATTAACCGTAATAGGGTTTTGTACCGTGTGTTCGTTTAAACCGTACGAATAAATCCGTACTGAATGAGAAAATAGCGAGGGATGAACAGGATTATCATCTAACGTTAAGGATGCACGAACGGGTAAGTACACAGTAACACAGAAATACGATTAATATGAGCGTTTATACTTATACATAGTTCGGCAGTTTTTCCGTACAAATACGTGAACGATGCGTAAGTGTAACGGGCGTTCGTCCGTTTTTGCGCGAACGCTGAATACGTGTTAACCGAGCGTTGATATGTTTAAAAAAGATAGAGGGAGCCTACCCCTACGTTTTTAGGCCTGAACGGAGTGAAATAGCCGAACGATATTTCCCTCACTTAGCTTACGTGAGCGTGCCGGTCTCGTGACCGGAAGCCAGGTACCGTGACCGGGAGGAAAACCGCGTTGGGGCCTCAGAACGGACGGAGGATTGCTCTGGACCTCTTGCTGCAGGAAACTGAAGCTGTTCTGGTGGGAAGCTCGGACCGGAAGTGCTGGTTGCTATGGGGATAGACAATCAGCTGAACGGCAGAGGTGAGTAGGGGCTGGGAGTTTAAGTAGGGGACTTACTCCTCCCACAAATTCAGGCCTAATGGCCTTTCTACATGTGACAAGTACTATACAAATAGTCCATGCAGATCTGTACTATGATCTTCTTGATTTGTTCTTTTTCTACATGCTATATATGATTTTGAGTATCATCCAGCGAAAAGTATAAGTATACTCTTTCTCCCTGTTTTATTTTTGTTATATGGTGAAAGGGGTTTATTAACTTCATATCGCTCCACTTCTTAATATTGTATTTGATATCTTGTATTTGGTGAAGGGAACACTTTGAAGTGTGGTAGCTGCAATTGATAAATTACTTATAAAAATATTTATTAATCTTATAGAAGCTCTAACTTTTGCCCCTATAGAACGTTAGTATATTTAGCACTCCAGTAATCTTTATTTTGAAAAGAACTATATTTGCTGTACAATATTACCTGGCAAGTGGACAGAATAACACACTCAACGTTTTGGCTTTAGAGCCTTTTTCAAGGGTAAATTCTAGTCACAATTAGAATTACCCAGTAACGCAATAATATGCTCAACCCCAGGGTTGGAAGTAGGGTTCTGTTGCTATGGCAACAGAACGCATAACCGATATGCGCATTTCCTTAAATAATCACATTAATAATACATATGAAGTTGACCCCCATGGGGAGACCCAAACTGTCATATACATGAACAATAAACCTGCTCCAGCGCGGTGTTTAAAACAGATCATGAGGTACAGAAATCGTGTGTACAGTGCAGAGAATGGGTGCCTCCTGCGGCCATAAAAGTGCATGCACCTGTCAGCATCTTTATAATCCCGAGGGTATGTCCCGCACAAGGTCTATCGTTCCAGTGGAGCTGCCTACTCACACAGCTTCTAACCCCTGGGTCTTCACCTGAGGACCACTTAACCCCTTATAAATAGTGATGTCCCAAACGGTTCGCCACGAACGGTTCGCCACGGACTCATCATTGAGTAAACTTTGACCCTGTACCTCACAGTCAGCAGACACATTCCAGCCAATCAGCAGCAGACCCTCCCTCCCAGACCCTCCCACCTCCTGGACAGCTCACTAAGAATGCAGCTTCAAAATGGATGCTGTCCAGGAGGTGGGAGCGTCTGGGAGGCTGCTGCTGATTGGCTGGAATGTGTCTGCTGACTGTGAGGTACAGGGTCAAAGTTTACTCAATGATGAGTCCGCGGCGAACCGTTCACCGAACCGTTCGGGACATCACTACTTATAAACTGATGCAATAAATTAATAAATAATATATCTACCTCAAAGGCCCTTTGTAGTCCGATATATGACCTCAAAATTGCAACAAAAAAGAAATAAGCCATACAAGTTATAATCACAAGTATGAAAATAAATAAATGAAATTGAAAGAATAAAAAAAATATATGATAAATAATAAAAAAACTAAGAAGAAAAATGAATGAAAGATTAAAAAAAAGATAAATATAAAAAGGGAAAAGTAACTGTGTGTGTGTATATATATATATATATATATATATATATATATAAATATTGTAACAGAGTGTTGGGGATGGTGGTCAGGGGTGTATATCTGGCACCCAGACTTTTGCACAGCCACTATCCTGACATGTGGGTAAGCACATGCAGCCCTAGGGAAAGTTAAGTTTAAATGTAGGTTTTTTCCTCTGTTGTTATTTGGGTCCCGGGGGTGGAGTATTCGGAAGAGCAGGATGGGCCGATTCTCCACCCACTGTCAGAGTGGTTGTGCATGAGTCCAGACCAGGTTTTCCATAGAGTTCTGGCTCACTGCCTAACGAGGTCATTAGCCTCACCTGTAGGGGCTGTGAGCAGCTATATAACTGCAGTTAAAGCAGGGTGAAGTGAGGGAAGTGTTTTGGAGGAGAAAGAAGGTGTTTTTGTGGAGAAAGAAGATTTGCTGTTCATTGTATCCTGTTACTTCACAACAACAGAAAATAAACAGGCCAGAGGCCTTTTGAAACTGGACTTTGTCTTGACCTGGTTTTCTTACCCTAGAGGGCTGTGCGGTTGCCAAAAGATCCTGGACAAACACACACAGGAAAGTAAGTTTGTCACAATATATATATATATATATATATACACACACACACACACACACACACACATATCTGGCACCCAGACTTTTGCGCAGCCACTATCCTGGCATGTGGGTAAGCACATGCAGCCCCAGGGAAAGTTAAGTTTAAATGTGTTTTTTTTTCTTTATATGTGTGTGTATCTGGTAGAGTGTGTATCTGGTTGTGTGTGTGAAATGTTTGTATCTGGCTGTGTTCGTGCCAGTGACCTGGCTTCCTTACCCTATAGGGCTGTGCAGATGATCCTGGACAAGCACACATAGGGAAGTAAGTTTGTCACATGTGGTGGAGAATGCGGGCAGTGCATGGAAAAAGTGGAAAAGGTCTGTGGCTTGTTGCAAACTACAGCAGCACAGCAAAAGTATACAGCCGTACAGCAGGAGGTTACGGCTGTACAGCAACAGGCCACAGCAGCACAACAAGAAAATATTTCAGCCCTACGGCAACTGGTAATCACGCAAAAAGCCAACACAGATGCCATGATCCAGCAGGCTGAGGCAAACTACCTGCTCAGGGAGGAGCAACATCAGGCCTCCAGCATGATACAGAAGGAGACACAGGCTTTGACCAAGGGGCTGACCAGAGTTTTGGATGGGACGCAGTCCGAGGTTAAGATGATCAGAGCCAACCGTTACCTGCAGAAGATGACACCTACAGATGATGTGGAAGCATAACTTCTATCTTTTGAGAAGACCACTGAGAGCGAAGAATCGCCAGTAAATGAGTGGGCAAGCATACTGGCACCTTTTCTGATCAGAGAACCCCAGAAGGCTTTCTATGACTTGGACCAGCATAGGCAGGAGTCTACTCCAAACTGAAGGCTGAGATCCTTGCACAACTTGGTGTGACTATGGCAGTTCGTGCCCAAAGATTTCATGCCTGGATACTCCCAGATGTTTGACCTGATACATCTTGCTAGAAAGTGGCTACAACCAGAAATAAATACGCAAGGCACATCATGGAACTTCTTGTGATGGACCGATTCCTGCGGGGCTTACCTGCTTCACTGCGTCGATGGGTCAATCAGCCGATGAGTTAATTTGTTTGGTGGAAAAATATTTTGCTGTGGATGACAGACAGTGGCTTAACAAAACAAAATCTATGCAGAAAGTTAAGACTCCAGGTGCTGAAAGACCTGGTAAGATTTTTCAAGGTTTCAGAGACACAGAGGAACAAGAGACATATTCTCAGTGACCCCATATGCTTATGCCTAGAAATGTTAATCCTGAAAAAGGGTCTAGGTGGGTGGGACAGATTATAATATTAAATGTTTCCGGTGTAATGAACTTGGACATAAAGCTAGAGACTGTCCCTTGATTGATGAACCTATGCAATGCAATATGATTAATCGGTATGTACACTTGTCTTGTCTGCTGAATTATATGGAATCTGCTGTTGCCAACTGTAGTCACAGTCCGCAGATATGTTCTATAAAGGTGAATGGGAAAGAGGTTAGAGCTCTATTAGACTCCGGAAGTATGGCTACATTGACAATGCCTCGTATCTGTAACCGATGTTGGTGCATTTCAGAAAATTGGTATAATTTGTTTTCATGGTGACAAACGTGAATATCCTAAGTTTTGCTGAATTTTTAAAGCCTGTTTGGTACTGTGAATCATAGAGTGGGGGTGGTGGATAAATTGGCTTATGATGTGGTGTTGGGAAGGGATTTCCCCCAATTTTTAGACTTGTGGGGGTCTCCAGGAAAAGTAGCTCATGGTTGTATAGCAAATGAGGATGATTCTGTAAATGTGTTTCCTTTTTCTGACATAGAATGGGAGGGACTAAGCATAAGAACAGAGAAGGCTAAAGCCTCGCATCACATGCCAGCTTTAGTAGGAGATGACCTGGGCCACAATAGTCAAGAGTCCGATAACGATCAGGATCAAGGCATTAACTTGCCTGAATTAGAAGTCAGTCCTGTTAACTTCAGAAAAGCACAATAGGAAGACCCCACTCTTGCAGAGGCCCATAAAAATATCCAGGTTTCTAATGATAATCCAGTACAACTAGATAGAGCCCCTTCTTATCCTTACTTTGAGGTACAGAATGATTTGATTTATAGAGTGGAGAAAAAGGGGATGGATGATGTAAAGCAACTACTTGTTCCTAAGCCCTTCAGACATAGAGTCCTAAATCTTGCACACAGCCATATACTGGGGGGATATTTAGGCAAAGACAATACAAAATGAGTCTTACAGAGGTTTTATTGGCCTGGGGTATTTGCTTCAGTTGCAAATTATTGTTCTTCTTGTCCTGAATGCCAGCAAACTGCCCCTTTTAAGGCATACCACAGTCCTCTGGTACCATTGCCTATAATAGAAATACCTTTTGAGAGGATTACAATGGACCTGGTAGGTCCCCTGGTAAAATCTGCAAGGGGGCATCAGTATATATTGGTGGTTTTGGATTATGCTACTAAGTCCCCAGAAGCAGTACCCCTACGTAACACTTTTGCAAAGACAATAGCGAAAGAACTCATGCTCATGTATAGCCGGGTGGGCATACCAAAAGAAATTTTGACAGATCAGGGTACACCACTTATGTCTAAAGTTATGAAGGAGTTATGCAAGCTACTTCAAATTAAACATTTTATGACCCCTGTCATCCCCAGACAGACGGACTGGTAGAACGGTTCAACAAGACCTTAAAAAGTATGTTAAGGAAAGTAATTGACAAGGACGGTAAGAATTGGGATTGCTTACTACACAATGTAATGTTCTCCATAAGGGAGGTGCCACAAGCTTCTACTGGCTTCTCTCCTTTTGAACTTCTATATGCTGATCATTCCAGAGGTCTGCTAGATATAGCAAAAGAAACCTGGGAACACAAAACCAATCCGTACCGTAGTGTAATTGAGCACATAGCTTAAATGCAAAATAGGATGGTGGCCAGGGCCGGACTGGGAGAAAAATTCGGCCCGGGCATTTTTTTAACACAGCGGCCCACTAAAAAGGGGGCAGGGCATAGGAGGTGTGTTTTGTCATCACCAATGACAAACACGCCTCCTCTCAAAGTGAGCATGTTGGTTCAATGCTCTTCCAGGGCAGACCATGCGCAGAGCTCTGCTGAAGAGCTCTAGCATGAGAAAAAAGTCCTGTATTTGTTCTGCACAATGCAAGCAAATTTAATAACATGCTTGCACTGTCTTTCCTTGCAACTTGTCTCTGGTGTCTATAAATGTATACCAGGAGACAAAAGGCCAGGAAAGAGTATTGTGCATGTGTTTGGAGCCTGCTTGTGGTATTGCGTGTGTGTAGAGTGAGCTGGTCGTGGGGTGGTATTGTGTAATAAGGTCGGTTTTAGTCGTGTTGTGTTTGTGGTGTAATGTGATGCATATGTGGCTCAGGGACCCCCTCCCGCCCAGCTCTGGAAAGGGGTTAAAACTTACCTTTTTCCAGCGCCGGGCGGGGAGCTCTCCTCCTCCGATCCGCCCCGTCGGCTGAATGCGCACGCGCAGCAAGAGCTGCGCTCGCATTCAGCCGGTCGCATAGGAAAGCATTTATAATTGGCGGTCAATGAGACAGCTGCTAGAGGCTTTGGGGGAAGGCTTAACCCATTGATAA
>OW240914.1:105620600-105650414 GCA_933207985.1 Pelobates cultripes
TCAAGTTAACAATTAAAGGGTTATTAACTCTTTAAAAACCCGATTCCATTACTAATGTTCATCAGCGCCGGCTAGGTTTCGTCCTACGTCAGTGCCAAGCGGGATTCTAATGCGCCTTAGGCCTTCCACATAGGAAACCAATGAATTAATGCTCCTCTAGTGGCTGTCTCGTAGTTTTTCTGAAACTGCAATATTTTAGATTGCAGGTTTAAAGGGACAGAACACCCAGACCACTTCAATGAGATGAAGTGGTCTGGGTTTCTATATTGTTCCTTTAAATGTGCACGCCAGGCTGGAAATAGCCTTCTCATTTTTTAAAGTATTGTATAGGCCATGTAAATACGCAAAAAAAAAAACAATCTAAAATAAAATTAAAGATATATTCTTAAGTTAACTTTTTCTGAAAGTTCCAACACATTACATCAAGTAAAACCAAGAAAGGTCTACTTAAAGGAATACAGTAGACACTTTGTTAAAGTGCCTAGAGTCCACTGGCACCGTACCTCCATTCACTGTTAAACCATTTTCCAGCAGTTTAAAACTAAATATGGGTCCCTTGCTGCCCACAGATGGACCCCTACTGGAGATGTGGCAAAGGCAGAAATAACACTTTTATCTAGCTATACTGATTCATGCCTGCAATGGGCACTGTGAGAGACTGAATGCGGTTAGTTGATATTCTTAGCTAATCACAGCTGCATTTTGATGCTCAGGCTAATGCTTCCTTATCAACACTAGCAGAACAGTCATCAGACTGTAACTATTACACAGTAGCTATAGGACCTAACAGTAGTTGACACATAAAATCTAATGCTTTAAAAAAGAAATGTGAGTAAAATAAATAGGTCTAAATAACCAGGGCAATGTCTAAGCATGCTGGAACCCCTTTTCCTCAAACGAAGGCCACTCATACCCAAGTAATAATGGTATCACAGCTCCAACTGGTTACCTAAAGTGATGGATCAACCCATATAGTGAGAATCTGGCCAGTACTGGAAGGATATGAATTAAACAGTTTCTTTAGCCAACTGCTTGCCACTGAATATTTTGAGCGGGCTCATGTTCAAATATTTAGGATAAGCAGTGGTATGGGATTAGCGTGCTGCACAACCTTCGTGTTTGGTAAGTCTACCTGATAACTTCAGGTGAACTTATGCTCCACTACAAGTCACTTGGGCTGTGCACTCTGGCAAGGGGCCATCACCACCTCCTCAATATGGAGCACTAACGTTGTTAACTTCCATTTCTGGGGCTCATCCTAAAGGATCCGGGGGATGGGGGTCCAACTGGAAGAAAGGCTACCATATTTAGGCCATAACTCGGGAGAATGATACTTCCAGTCACCAGGATTCTTAGTTACTGCCACATATATGAGTTTATAGAGGGGGACAAGTAATTCTCATAGAAACTCTCAACCTCCCATAAAGCAATATCGAAACCGTTGAGGGCTCAGGATGAGCAATCCCTGCAGGGGTGCTAAAGCAGTTAGACACCAACTCTAAACAGCTGAGATTACCACCTCCTGATATATCAATCCCCCATAACCTAAATAACACATAACGCTGCAGCCCGGACAGCGGTAAAACCTCATGGGATTTATAGAGATTACCCCCTCTACGTCCAATCAAAGTAACCCCTTTAGAAATGATTCTCCCCTCCAGGGTAAAGAAAATCATTGGGATCCAACGGGGAATGCCCTGCTCAACCTCAGACCACAGACACCTTGGTGGGGACTTGCCCAGATACAGGCCGCCATTTTGGGCGGTAAAGTGAACCACGAAGAAGACTGTGTGTTGGGAAATCATATTTAAGCGCTCTATGTCCTTGTTGCAATACTAGTTATAAAAAAAGAAAAGAAGGGGTACATTTTTATCATTCATCTCTATACATCTAGCAGGGGGATTGCTCCCACCCCTCATCACTGAGACAACATAGTATTTACATATTACTACATCCCTCCCACTTTATGGACAACCTTTCCCCACCAGCTATACGTCTCCCTATAAACATTGCTCACTCCCCCTACAGCCAGTATGGCTATTAAACTACTCTCTATTAATGTTAAATGCCCCAAAAAAGTGTAGACTCCTACTAAGGGAAATGAATGCAAAAATGTAGATATCGCTCTTGTTCAGGAGAACACACCTCTCCACGTCGGTTCATGTCACTTTAACAGATCAGGCATATACTACTATATATAAGGCGCAAACCCACCGTAAACTGGCAGGAGTAGCCATTTTAGTACATAAAAGATGCCCACTCCAGATAACAGTTAGCCAAATGGACACAGAGGATAGATACATCTCCATCACTGGTACCCTACATGACGCTAAACTCCGGCGGTAAATCGTAGCTCGACACCAGGCACTCTTAGATCTCATGGACAAGGGAGTCAAGACAAGCTAATACACACTTTTCAACATCGCACAGATCCAATGGATGTATGGAGACTTCAACCCCCTGATACACTTGATTACACATTTTACTCCCCATCTCACAACACACTCCAGGATTGATAACATATTGTTCAACGGGGTAGGGATGACTAGAGCCATTCATTCATAAATCAATCGTATAACCTGGCCCGACCATGTTGATATCACAGTAACCTTCAGTAAGTTACAATATAACACTAATTGGCCATGGAAACTCAATACTAGCTATCTTCAGGATAAGATTATTACTGAATCCACCAGAGGGGCTACTTCACGCTGCATGCCACCCCTAATATCAACCCCACAGTACTATGGGCAGCTGATAAGACTGTTCTTCAGGGACATTATATCATGGTGGCCACAAAAAAAAAAAAAAAAAAAATCAAACAATTTTTATTACAACTACATTCTGCCTTGATTAAAGCGGAACACCACCACAAAACTCCTACCGCTTCCAAACTAACTGAACTTAATGCGTTACAACATTCCATCAAGGAAATATCCCTTGAGAATGTAGCTAGGTCAATGTAATGGTGTAAGCGGATGTTTTATGTAAAAGCAAACAAGATGGACACTATAAGTTAGGACTTTGCGACCAAGACAAGGACGCAAACCAATAACAAAATCCACTCTGTGACTAATTATTTGGCCACTACACCCAAAGTAATTAACAAGGTGTGTACTCAGTATTTCACAGCCCTTTATAACCATTCACCCTAACACACTGCAGAAAACACTGAGGACATATGCTCATTTCTGGCGGCCCTTGGAGCTTCCTAGATTAACTGAAGAGGAGGTTGATCCATTAAAAGCTCTAATCACGCCGGAAGAAGTAGAGGACAAGATAACGGCCCTGAGGGGAAACCTTGCTCCGGGACCCGATGGCTATGACATCAGTTATTATAATAAATTGCAAGAGGAACTCACCCCTCATCTGACAGCTCTCTGTAACCACTTTATGAAAGAAGGAGTGCCCGACGGTGACATGTCCACAGCCAATATCATCCTGCTACCAACACCTGGTAAAGATGAGACTCAAGCTCCAAGTTATAGACCCATTTCCCTAATAAACTCAGATCTAAAATTTTTGCAAAACTACTAACAAATCGACACTGCTATTGACGAGGTTAATACACCTAGATCAGGTCAGCTTTATGCCGGGTATACAAGTATACGATAAGGCTCATCGAATAGCGGATATGATGTGGTATATGGCGGAATCACACTTGTCTTCACAGGCTCTCTCACTAGACGCAAAGAAGGCATTTGATAGGGTTAAATGGCCATTCCTATTTGAACTACTCTGATCACAGGGCTTTCCTGCAACTTTTATGACAGCCATTCAAGCCTTATATACAGACTTACGAGCACAGACAATAATTACAGGAGCCCGGAGAACCCCATTTCCTTTGAGCAATGGAACAAGACAGGGGTGCCCATTATCCCCTCTCCTGTTCGCAATCACTCTGGAACCACTATTTCCGTCCATAAGGACTCACCTGCATATTCAAGGGGTGAAAGTGCTAGGTCAACAATTTACTGTATCGGCATATGCCGACAATGCACTTCTTACCCTCATGGACACAATATTCACTCCAAAACACTTAACACTGTTAGAACACTACGGGGAACTATCCGGCTACAATATCCATGGCTATGCAGTTTCATCTTTCTGCCCTGCACATGACAAAAAGTGATAGACTTAAAGCAGCACTGTCATGGCCGAATCCCTTTTTTGTTTAGATAATGAGGGGGGACCTACTGTCCTCCTCCTGGCCCCCACCCCTGCGCGGTGGGTCGGGCCATAAATTACAATGGGGGGGACCTACTGTCCTCCTCCCCCCGGCCCCCACACCTGCGCGGTTGGTGGGGGCCATAAATTACAATGGGGGCCATAAATTACAATGGGGGGATGGGGACCTACTGTCCTCCCCCCACGGCCCCCATCCGTGGGCGGCGGCCATAAAGATAGTGGGGGAGGGGGGGACCTACTGTCCTCCCCTCCCCCCTGGCCCCCACACCTGGGAGGCGGGTGGGGGCCCTAAAACAAATTCCCCCTGCAATATCTAGACCATACGCAACAGACAAAAAGGGGAAAAGCACTGGTACCTTAAATTATAAACTATAAAGTTTGAATTGTTATTTGTTTTAACAAACAGATGGAAAAGTTGTCAGGCGGACATACCATATGCTATGACCATCCTCACTTCTACTGTGAAAACTTTCGATTCTACATATTGTGACTGGGACTTCAACAATGACCAAACTTAATGATTTAAAAACACTTCACATGCCCTATATTGTCATGCTACCCTCAAATGATTTTTTTATTGTTATTGTAATGTATGTCAAAAGCTCTAACATTGAACCTGTTTGCCTTGCATTCTATAAATAAAGAATATTAAAAAATATATATATTTTTTTTTTTTCATGCCATTGTGGAGTTCCAAAAAGAGAAAATCTGTGGCTCTTTGCGAACTATAGACTAAAGTTGCAGTTGTCCTCAAATGTAAGAGACAAAGCAGGTCTTAAAAGATGGTTATGTATGCAGTCAGGTTCTTCTGTGTAGCTTGGTGACTGTTATACAGTTAAGGTTTTATATGCATAGAGCCTCCATGAGGCTAGTTACAATGGTGGGTAAACTATGCCCAGGGCCGGTGCTTGGATTTTTAGGTACATAGGCGAAGATGCATTTTTCCGCCCCCCACCCCCCTCCCCCCCAAAATCTTCACCTATGTGCCTCTTAACCAGCCCCTCTCCCCTCCCCGACCATTAGTGGTCCCTTCCGTTCCCTGTCCCTTAGTGTTCTTCTCCCCTCCCCCCTTTTTTCCCTGTCTCTTGGTGTTTCTCTCCCATTCCCTCCCTGTCTCTTGGTGCACCCCCCACCCCTTTAGTGGTCACACTTCCTGGTGTGTGCCTCCTACCTCTATTGTTGCGCTCTGCTCCACTACACTCTGTACACACTGACAGTCACACACTCAATGACAAACACACAGACGTCACTGACAGACACAGACTCATTGATCTGACACACACTCATTCATTGACACTGACAGACCCACACTGATTGACACTCATTGACAGACACACTGATAGTCACACACAGACTCAATGACAAACATACTCTCACTGATTTGACAGACACACACTCATACACTGACAAACACACTCATCATACACTGACAGACACACTCATACACTCACATGCACACACACTCATACAATCACTCACAGACACACAGACAGTCACTCACTCACAAACACACACTGTCACTCACAGACACACACCGAAGCACACAGTCACTCACAGACACACACACACACACACTGTCACTCACAGACACACGCTCAGTCACTCAGACACACACACTCATACAATCACTCACTCACACACACACACACACTCAGTCACTCAGACACACATGCTGTCACTCACAGGCACACACAGTCACTCACAGACACACGCTCAGTCACTTAGACACACACACTCATACAATCATTCACAGACACACACACTGTCACTCACAGACACACACACTGTCACTCAGACACATACACTGTCACTCACAGACACACACGCTGTCACTCACAGACACACACACAGAGACGCACACAGTCATTCATGGACACACACACTGTCACTCACAGACACACACAGACACACGCTCAGTCACTCACACACACACACACACACCACAATCACACACACTCAGTCACTCACAGACACACACACGTCGTACTGCCAGCACACACACACACTGTCACTAGACACACACGCTGTCACCACAGACACACACGCTGTCACCACAGACACACACACAGAGACTATACATTACCTAAAGTCATTCATGGACACACACACCGTCACCCTCACAGACACACACAGACACACAGTCACCACAGACACACACACACAGACACACACACTGTCACCTCACAGACACACACACTGTCACCTCAGGACACACACGCTGTCACTCACAGACACACACGCTGTCACCACAGACACACACACAGAGACCCACACAGTCATTCATGGACACACACACTGTCACCACAGACACACACACAGACACACGCCAGTCACCGCCACAGACACACACACACAGACACACACACTGTCACCACAGACACACCAGTCACCACAGACACACACACAGACACACACACTGTCACTCACAGACACACACACTGTCACTCAGACACACACACTGTCACTCACAGACACACACGCTGTCAATCACAGACACACACACAGAGACGCACACAGTCATTCATGGACACACACACTGTCACTCACAGACACACACAGACACACGCTCAGTCACTCAGACACACACATGCACACACTCATACAATCACACACACACTCAGTCACTCACAGACACACACACTGTCACTCAGACACACACACTGTCACTCACAGACACACACACTGTCACTCACAGACACACACACACACAGACACACACACTGTCACTCACAGACACACATCACATACATTCACTAATAATTTTATAAATAAACATTTTCCACCCAGCCTCCCTACCTGGAGAGCTGGTGTGGATGATGGATCTGTCCCTGGGGCTGCTGGGGGGCGCGCGACAGTGCTGTGATCAGGCGCGCGAGGGAGCTCTAATCTCCACCCTCTGCTCCCTCGCGGGCTGCCTACTGATGATGTCATATTCCGGCTCCCGCGGCATCAGTAGGCAGAGCGCGAGGGAGCAGAGGGTGGAGATTAGAGCTCCCTCGCGGGCCTGATCACAGCACTGCCGCGCGCTGCGCCGGGGGTCGAGATGGTGGCCTGGCAGGAGGGAGAGCTTCCCTCCTGCCGGTCACTGAAATATTGCGCCCCCAGAGCCCGTGCGCCCTAAGGCGGCCGCCTATGCCGCCTTATGGACGCGCCGGCCCTGACTATGCCCCTAAAGATAATCTTACCTATTCAACCCATGCCCCTAAAGAAAACCCCACCTCTATTATATCTAATCCCAAGTACACCTCTTTTCTAGGAGCTCACAAAGTCTGGTTTGTATAACAGAGATACACAACAAGACAAATCACAGTAATTTGTGATTAGCCTGTAAGTTGGTCACAAGGTTTCCCCTTTTTGGTAATTTTTAATGTTGGTACAAAGAAACTGCAGTGAATCAAAATCTAGCAGAAAAGCTTGTGTTCTTGATTTTGACTCTGAAAACCATTCTATTAAGAACCTGTGGTAGTTAAAAAAAATTAAATATTTTAGCAAAAGCACAATATAATTGGACAATCAAGAATATTGTATAATAAGCATAATGAACATAATTTTATAACTTAAAGGAAGTATAACAATGAGGAGTAGTAACGTCGGCAAGACTGGGACACAGCTGGATGTAAGGTGGGTTTAACGTTTTTTTTAATTTATGGTGGAGGCAATAATCTAATGCCACTAGGAACACACTAATATTTAGATACACATATATATTTATAACAAGATTAGAATGTTTCTTCATTACAAAGACTGGAAGTTGAGACCTTATGGACTCTGCATAAATAAAGTGGGTATGGGTAATGTTCACCACACTATTCTACTTTCAAGCTGCTGCTATTTAAATTAGACCATATCCCTATAAGGCTATTGCAGGAGAGGACCTGAGAAGACAGAAATTGAGCAATTCTGTCTCACTAGTTCCCTGCCAGCAGGGAAATGAGCTAAATTAACGCAGCAATCAGTGTTGCTGAATGTAAGAGCAAAATTCCAAGATTCCATGACAAATTAACCAGGTTAGTAGCAAAAGAAGTATGTATATATAATGTGTAAATGGAGAATGTATTAAATATCTATATCTCTAATCTTTTTCAGATCATGGCCCATTGTAATATGTATTTGTGCCTATGAATTCTTACAATATGAATCAGGTCATGAACTTTCATACAGATGTGTTTTTTTTTTTTTTTTACACACAGCATGTATCATCTAAGCCCAGTAATGGTTTCTACAATATTGACAACCAAACCATGTATAATAAAAAAAAAAAACAATATGCTTGAATAAAACAAATGTGTATAAAAAACAGGTTTATTGAAATTTACCAATGACAAAAAGACAAATGCAGTTTTCGGCTGTCCTGGGAAATTGGAAGCCGCTGATCACCTTCTGGTGACATGTTATCGATAGGGGACCGCAAGAATTACGTCTAAATCAGAAACAAAATTTTGCCAGCATTAAAACATTTGCAAGATCCTTTAGCCAATTGGAGAGGATCTATTGAACTAGAAAACACAAAACTTGAAACAAATTGTGTGCTGGAGTAAAAAACTGAAGGAACCTTGTATACCAAAAACATAGGCTTTCTAAAAATATAGCCAAACGGCTTTACTGGGAAGGACCAGAAACAAATGTAGCTTTTGACAGTGTTTGGTTGAGTGGCTCTGTATATTTGTATTGGAGACATCACCTGCGGGCACTATGCGTCCAATACAAATATAAATAAATATATATATATACACACACACACACACTCATCTGTGTGTACTATGCCTCCAATACATAGTTATAGTGATGTGCACTAAGAATTAGCTTGCCTTACAGAGAAAATGGCCATTATAAATATTACTATTGCCTAGGAGGGAGGCCTTGTGCAGACTGAAAGAAAGTCATGTGTAACAAAAAACTAAATTAAATCACAGGAAAAATGCCAATGGATCATGTGCCTTGTTTTCTGGATTGACATTGAAAACACATTGTACTTTCTTCCATGCTCTGCAATTGACTTGACAATTAAAAGGAGTGGTAAACAATGCACAAAGTTAAACCGAATGGTTAATTTCTCGCCTGAAGCCCAACCAACAGTCCAAAAACAAAAACGGTTTCCACTTCTATAGACTGTGTGCTACACACTGGGACCTACATAGGGTAAAATTTTAAAATTAAGGCAAAAGCCACATTTATTGTAAATTTACCATTGATTCATAATACTGCTGCTTTGTAAAAAATACAGGAACATTACTTCTTGTGAATACTAAATCAATGAGTATCAAGTCTGCAGTCTCTACAACCTCTGGATCTTGTGGAAGAAAATGTGATGGGCCTATAAAAACACAAATAAAAATAATTCTGCTGCAGGCAAAAGTACAGATTTCATCACTACACTACTGCCTTGTGTTCCCGTTACTTTTTACTGCAGGTTATACATGATCAGTAAATCATTTTTTTCTCAATTCGTATTTCGTAATTGTATATATTTTGCTCATAAAAATATTAATTAAAACGGATGCCTTGGACACATCATAAATGAATTGCACATAGAAAAGCTATGGCAAGCTATCAGGCTGTATAATTGATAGGATATTTTGGGATTCTGCTATCAGGCTGGCAGAGCATCATGGAAACACCAAATGTTAACCATGGCTCACCTAAAAGATTGTTTGTAGCCTAGTGTTTAGGGAAGCCATCTTAAATTCAGCCTATTTCATATACACAAGTGGCTGGTGAGCACAGATTACCAGTAAAACTGCTTTTAACAAAGCAAAATAGGCTTTGCCAAAATGTCAATTTTACATAATTAACACTTTCTATGCAAGAAAACCTGCAGAACAATGTAGCATGGGGGTTAATAATAGCAAACTGCCTACTTAAGACTTTCCTCTTTGACAGTAAAGGGTTACTGACATCAAACCACATCCATAATAACTAACACGTTAGTAATAGGGTGTATACCAACTGTATAACGCATATAGTAAGGAACCTGTGCTAAACACAAAGTAAACGTCAATAATCAATAATATTAAAAATCTGCAGGATGAACATCAGAAATTCTAGGTGTGTATCTCCTCACATATTTACCTGTCACACCGCAACCTTATATATTGGGTAAGAAGAAAATAAGAGGAAAAAAAAAAAAAAAGTGTCTCAGGGTAGTTGATTGTAAAAACAGTCAAATTACAATAGGAAACTCTGAAACGGTCTTAAGGTTCAGTCCTCTGTCTCCATCAATCTTTAACTCGAAATCCTGGCCGCTTAGTCCTCATCATCCTCTCCCTCGTCCTCTAGGTCTCGTTTTCTCTTCTGACCTTGTTCTGCTGTAAAAAGAATAATAAAAAATAATTGTGCTTAGTTGATTTTTTGGGCTTTGAAAGATCTGCCTCCTGGTGCACAGGCTGTTTTGGGCTTCAAAACTTTGCAAGTAGTAAGGCTGAATGACTTATGCTTTATTGGCTTTGCTATTCATCATCACATAGACAAGTCTTGATTTAAATGTTTACAAACACCTTTCTAGGCTAAAATATAACCTGCAAGTGAATGTGGTCCAAATACAATTTTCTATGAATAACTTGAAAAGCTAGGAATTACTAAAAAGTTAGAAAGAAAGAGAGCATGCACCAAAATACCTCTAATAAGAATAAAATATGAAAATGAAAACTTACTGAGAAACCCATTAATGATCCCTAATAAACAACCACTTTATATTAAGTATTATTTATTGAATGCTATGCTTGGAAATTAGTGCAACTACTTTGGTGTTGTCTGGTTGCTTAGCAGTAGACTATTCTTGATAGATTTTGGCATTTTGTATTCAAAAATCCTCTTACATAACAAAACTGAGTTTTCTCACACAGCATACCAATACTGTTCATATTATTCAGCATTTTATTTTTTCATTTCATTTTTGGCCCTTAGTAACATTATGTCACTTCCAATGTCCATAGCAACCTCATTACAAATATGCACGTCACTTCTGGTTTTCAGACCCGGCAACCTATCACCCCAGGCACAATTGGTAAGTTTTTTTCCCCTATTATTATAAGCTGCATTTTTATAGTGGGTGTTTTCCTTGATAGAGGCTTGAATGAAGGATATGAGTTTGCAAGATCTGAGGATGGATAGATAGATAGATTTTAAGTTTAAGTATTAACTCAAGATCCGAACTATTTTCGGAAGCACCAAACCTCATAATCACGGTCTGTAATATCTGGATTGCAAGATAAATAACATACCATCCTCTTCAGCTGCGTCCTCCTCGCCTTCTTTGTAAGCTTCTTCATCCTCCTTCAAAACAAAAAGCAGATTAATGTTGGATTTCCGAGTTCTTACAAGATTTTATATAGTTATTCACTAAGCTTTCATATAGACCTGGATTACTTATGGGGCAAATTTAAAATTGTGTGTGTGAAAAATAGATCAACTAAGAAATAATTAAAGGGTTTATTAACTAAACTAAAATGAATTGTCAATTTTGAATGAGTTGGATTTCTTTTCACAACATTGTAAAAGTTGTTGTAAAAGTTTGAATTACAACTTTTGTCAACTTAAAATACACAGAGCAATGACATATACATCATGAAATAAGAAAGCAGTCATGAAATAAAAAAAGAAGTCAGATAGTTCTCCTAGTTATGTGAAATTGTTGCCTCTTGTAAACACTGTGGAGAGAATGTTCATACTACTAATACAAGGGGCACACAAAACTTCCCACCTAACCCAGATTTCTAACAATTACATCAAGAGGCATTTATCTGAAATAAGTCAATGAACACCCGTTACCCAATATTGTTTCATGTGCTCTAAAATGACAGTACCCTCAAGGTCTATTGCTTTTACTGGCAATAACTATCTTTCTGTGGGTTAACGTTGAAAGTAGTTGACAAAGAGATGGCCATTTCCTGATCAAACTGTGTCTCATGTTTACTAAAGTATTGAAGGTATTCCCATCAAATAAAAAATAAAAAAATAATACAAAGTGATTAGGAACCGCACCTCCTCCTCACCGCTCACTTCCTCTTCCTCCTCTTCCTCCTCATCATCCTCACCCTCTTCACCTGGTGGAGCGTCCTCATCATAGTCTTCCTCTGTGTGAGGAAGGGGGCAGCCTCAGACACCAATAGACTGAATATGTGCATAATCTAGCCTCCAGTTTGTGAGCACAAAGATAATCAACTGAATCATGAATGCTTATGACACATGCATACCTCTGGGCTGCATATTGTTTATTGCCCTAAGGTACACCATTTACTCAATAAGCATCCCTCATTCAAATGGCATGTGGGAGTAACAAAACATCAGATAGAGAAGAAGTCTATTAATGCATTTACAGTAAAGTTTTCACATTTCAACTAAAACATTACTAAAATTAGGTGTGCAGATAACTATATTACATATGTTACTACTATATGCCTAAAGGTCAGAAATTCAAAGGTACATATGGATTTTATAGTAAAGAAGTAAAGGGAAACTATAGTGCCAGGAAAACAAATAGAGCTTCCTCCTTTGTCAAGGTCCCCTCCCACGGCGCTGAAGGGGTTAATAACCCCCTTCAGTTACTTACCTGGGTCCAGCGCCGATGTCGCGGCTCTGCTCCGCCCATGCTCCTCTCCCACCGACGTCCAGGGAAACCTAATGCGCATGCACGGCAATGTCAATGTTGCCGTGCATTCAGTTTTGAATGGTCTACTGTTTTTAGAAATAAGGTATACTACGGTTCATGTTCATTGCTGCAGAATGAGGACATGTATACTAAGTTGATACACACCCACACTTTTCCTATCTAGAAGGAGGCTTAACTGCAAACAGCCCTAATGAAATAATTTAGCTCAATCATACAGTGCACAAAGCAAGTTGCACTTGTGTTTTAAAAACAGAAGTGGTTAGTTTCCAAGGTATCCAGCAACAGGGAATAAAATAATATTATTATTAATATAGCGCCAATAGATTCCGCAGCACTATACAATGGGTGGGCTGATTGACATGTAGTTGAAACAAGACAAGATAAGATGCACAGGAAGAGTGGGGTTAAGGGCCCTGTTCGATGAGTTTACATGGTAGAGGTAGTGGGTTATAGTGATGCAAAAGGTAAGGGTAGAGTAGAAACTATGGTTGCTAAAATAGTATTCACTGAGGGCTTGAGGGTGTGTGTGTTTTTTTTACAGACAGTTGCAGGAGAGGAATCAGGGTGCATGGCGTGAAAGCTGGTAGCAGTTTAATTGATATGCTTTCATGAACAAGGGAGTTTTCAATGATTTTTTTGAAGGACTGGAGACTGAGTGGAAGTGTAACAGGGAAGGGATTCCACAGGAATGGTGCAGTCTTAGAGAAGTCTTGAAGGCGAGCATCAGAGGTAGGAGTATGAGCAGAGGATAGATGTAGTTCTTCGAAAGAGCGTAGGTGCCTAGTAGGGACATACTTGTATTAGGGAGAATAGGAAGTTGGCGCAGTAGTGTGTACAGATTTGTAAACAAGTACCAGAATTTTAAATTGAGACCTATATCTAATGGGAAGCCAATGAAGGGACTGTCAGAGGGGGCGGAGACGTGGAATGTGCAGGCAAACTGGAAGATGAGCCTTGCCACCACATTCATTATAGACTGTAATGGGACAAGTTGGGAACTCGGGAGACCAGTAAGAAGCAGATTGCAGAAGTCAAGTCGAGAGAGGATAGTGGCATGGATCAGCACCTTAACTGCGGCCAGTGTTAAATAGGGGCCGTAACGCACAATGTTATTTTTGATGGAAGCGGCAGGATTTGGCGATTGACTGGACAGGCGGGGTGAAAGAGAGGTTGGCATCAAAGTGAACACCTAGGCGGTGAGCCTGTGAGGTAGAGCTGATGGTAGCGCAGCTGACTTGAAGGGAGACAGAAACTGGAATATCAACACTTGAAGGAGGAAGACAAGAAGTCTGTTTTGGACAGGTTTAGTTTAAGGACGTGAGCAGCCATCCAGTTGAAAATAGCAAGAGGCAGTAAGAGACACGTGTCAAAAGGGGTGGCGAAAGATCAGGAAAGGACAGATAGAATTGCATGTCATCTGCATAGAAATGATATTGGAAGCCAAAGGAGCTGATGAGTTTACCAAGAGAGGCAGTATAGATCGAGAACAGTAGGGGACCAAGTACAGAGCATTGGGGAACACCAACAAAAAGTAGTTGGGAAGAAGAGGCAGACACTGTTGATGATCAACAGTGTCAAAAGCAACAGAAAGGTCAAGGAGAATTAGAACAGAATAGTGACCACAGGATTTTGCAGTGATTAGATCATTGAATACTTTTGGTTACAGCTGTGTCGACAGATTAACAAACGCGGAATCCAGACTGAAGCAGGTCAAGTAGAGAGTTGGAATAATTTTTATATAGTTATTCACCAACACACTCTACTGCAGAGTTGCTTTCCTGTGGAATGTGCTGCAGACTTGGGTACTCCTACACTTTATCTGTTAGGTCACATGGACGTGGTAATTTTGTGTAGCTATGGTCCTATAATAGGGCTCAAGGCCCCTCTAGAAGTTAAAATAGAGCATAGGACAGGCATGTCTGCACCCAATGATGTAGATACACACAGTTCCACATATTGTCTGTGATAAACAAAGAACAACAAAAAAAAAAAAGTAAATCATACTGCTATATGATCTTATGCTTTTTTCAACTGAATCTCTACTAATTAAACATTCACGTGAATGAAAACAAGATAAAATATTAACCACCAACTTACAAGAGTCATTCCAAAAGAAGTAGACATTCTATCATATTCCACTCAGGATAGGAGACAATTCCATACAAACATTATGCTTTGTATATTGATATACAACATCACTTACTGATCCACTACATTTTCTAACTTGCAACAGGAATGTAAGATTTTGCCAAACCACCCAAAAATATACTAACCAGACCCATAGATAAAGTTACTGTAGTAACTTTAGGCCCAGAGACAACTGCAAAGAAATTCCTGAATAAATTTACATTTAAGGATCACTAAAAGACAGACAGACCACGTCTGAATGAACAAGTCTGGGTGCAGTGGTCTTTAAGTTTTAACTCTGCAATGTAAAGCATTACTATTTAGTAGGTATGGTAATGCTTACATTGCAATGTAAAAGAGCACCTTCAACTATCCAAATAATAATTTAAAAAAATAAAATGAAAAATCAGTTTAGTAGATATATCCCAAATTAAAACATGCTCTCCTTAAGAAAGTCTAAAAGGACGCAACTGATCAGACACAGAGTTCTTTTTAACTGTCGCCTTGAGAACTTTGAACACACCGGGATCAAGGTCTTCACCTTTTGCCAGGGATCCAGACCTGAAGCAGATTGGTTTACAAACTACTGTAGATGATACCTTACCGTTTCTGGCTCTTTGGGACCTACCAGCATGCCTTTCTGGCCATTTGTAGTGGCTGTATGTTTGTATGTGTTCAGTGTTTTAAATCATTGTTTCTGAATTTAATGGCTTTACACTATGTTTATATTTATGTATTTTAAGTGATTAAAGTTTGTATGTATTGGTGCTTTATCATTAAAAGAAGAATACACACACACACACGCCTGCTTTTTGCACATCACAATTTTGTTTTGTTTTTTACGTGTATGCATTTAATAATGCATTTTTTCATTAGCTCTAAAAACAATTTGCAAAAAAAAGAGAAAACTGCCTGTATTTTATTCAACCTATAAAATGTTAGAAAAATTTGTACTGTACAAAAAAAAAATCTGTTTCATTCAAACTTACCACAATCTCGAAAATGGACTAGACTTAATAACCAGTGCAGAAAAATGCTTCAACAATGCTATAGAACCTGCTAAAATGTTATGAGCCTTTGGATCTATAACCATTTAGAAGGCGTAGGCACTATATTAATCAGGAACGGAGCATATTTGAAAGAATAACACAGCTATCCGGTCTATGTAAAATGTAATAGGATTCAGTTTGAATCATTTCTAATTTCTAAATAAAAAAACATGTTTAAAAATGTATACCTCTGAGCTAATAAATCTGAACCAATTTTGGGGCACTGCAATAAAAAGTACAAAGTAAGCTAGCAAATTAGAGATGAAATTGTCTGGAGGTAACCAGAACAAACTTATGTAACTGATCAGTTGGAAAAATTTGTCAAAATTTTTGGTAAGTACCAGATGTATTAGCCATAATAATAAAATCTTGCCTAAAAAGAGCTAGTATAGACCATAAATGCCACACACCATCATCATCTTCTTCATCCTCTAGCCCTTCACCATATAGCTCAGCATCAGAGTCTGGTGCTTCTGTGTCATCTCGGTCAAAGCCATCCAGGTATGTAAGCTGGGGGAGGAGCTTAAATACATTTTCTCGATAGTCATGGAGGTTAGTGACTTCGCAATTAAATAGGTCCAAGCTCTTCAGGCTCTCTAACTTCTTCTAAAGAAGGGAGAAATAATAGTGTTAGCAATATTTTTATATTTCCTAATCTAGTTACATAATTTAATATTAACACTTTTATATTGTTTTGGAACCATAACACAGCCATTATGTGTAATGCTTAGGCTTAACAGCCTCTCTGTTCTCCATTCTGTAAATTTGACTTCACCACTACTTGCACATTTCTAGGCTTGCTTTGAGGGACGTACTGGGCCAGAGCAGGAGGAGCCTTTTTGGATAACTCAAAACAGTCTCACTACCCCAACAAAGAAGTAGACATTCTATCATATTGCACTCAGGATAGGAGACAATTCCATATAAACATTATGCTTTGTATATTGATATACAACATCACTTACACATATCGTACCGCACAATAAAAACAGTACAGCATGTGTGGGAGCTATGCGCCTGTGTGAATTGGGGACCAGGGGGGTTACAGGTTAGGGAACTGCAGTCAGCATAGAGTGCCTACGCTGCAATGTAGCTGCACAAAGTAAATAGAAAAGGCCCTACCTCGTTCCCTCCAAGCTTGCCATGTATCCGTGGAGGCCTATACACATACACAGAAAGAGTGATGTACAGCCAGGCTACAACTTGGAACCAATGGCTGTAGTAAAACAAACTGCCTATTTACAGGGATGGGAAGGGGGTAGATTCTAAGCCTCTAGCATTTTTACACTGTGCAGTGTAGAGGGTGTGGGGGAGATTATTACACTTTATCTCCTACTGCACATGCAGCAGCATGCCTCAACTAGTCGAAAAGTGTGAAAGAGAGCAGCCCAAAGCAGAGACAGACTTGGTATGGGCAAGTATACTGAATACTACACTAAAAAGCAATGTCATGCGGTTATTGAAAATGTTGAGTCTTCAACCTTCAACCTCCCCCATATTTATTAGTTTCTGAAACGTTACAAGCTGTGAAAAGTCATGGTTAAGGACATTATTTCCCTAAATCGGGCACTGAAAATCATTTTCCAGAATTATACACTCCACAATGCTCAGCCACCCACACTAATGAGAGGGGGAAACATCTTGGGTTTTGTAGTGCAAAATGTGATCACTACTGAGATGACAGTTTTGGAGTTGAATTGCTGTGGAATTCTGTGATTGCACACTTAACACAAAGACACTTCATAATAATGTAATAATTATAGTTCTAGAACAATTTTGATAGTGTCCCATGCTCTACCTTAGGGTGAAGGGATTACTTTTTGCTATCTTATTTTTTTGTGAATAAATATATAGATACTGGGAAGATTTCTGGAATATGTGCTGTGACATTTATTTGCCGAGGGGATAACACAAATTTACTATTTAAAACAGAAGATTTTCTTTAGTAATATGAGGGAGAAAACTGCTTTTGCGGCTGTGAGGTATTGTCTATTTGCTTTTTTTTTTTCTAGTGTGAGACATTCTCATTATATTCAAGTTGGTATTAGGTTTAAAAAAAAAAATGTATTGGCTTGTTCTATATTTTGGATAATTTATATATACTTATGTATATCACATTAAAGAGATCTATAATTATTATTTATTTTAAACAGTTTTACATTTTAATTTATTAATGTCCTGAGTTTTTTGTTTTTTTTATTTAAATGGGTGACAGTGTTGCTGCACTAAGGGCCTCATGTTGTACTTGGCCCTGGGCTAAAAGCTGCCTCTGCTCACAATAAATCCAAATTTAACCAAGAAGGGACAAGACACTTTACCAGGGGTTCTATCGTGCTCAGATCCTTTATCCTGTTCCCACTCAAATTGAGGTGTGTAAGGTTAGGACATTTTTCTGCCAGCACGTCCAATCCTCCAGAAATGTTGTTATCACTCAGTAAAAGCTGAAAATTATAAACACAGTTTTAGAATTGGATCTCATGCTACTACATAAAAGATACAAAAGGATTTACATCTCTGGAATTCTATTTTTAAAAACATTACATCTAGGAATTGAAAAAAAACCTCTTTTCTATGTATTAATTACGTGAGATGTATATCATGTCCCGTGGCAGTCACTCAGACTGCCACTAGAGGTGTTACCAGGCAACAATGTAAAGTGTTTGCATTAAAGCTGTAGTGGTTCAGGTGACTACAGTGTCCCTTTAACAAGGCAACTGTATTTAATTTAGTAACTTAAGCCTCAATCTAAAAAAGCAGATTCTAAAAGGTGAGCTTGTCAAGATGCCCTACACAGACCAAAGTAGCTGATAAAAAAAATAAAATACATACAAATAAAATGAAACTTTATTGATATAGACTCTCAAAATAAATACATACCTTAATTAAAATAGAGGTGGGATAAACCCTTATACTGACAAATGGGTGATTCAGGTGATCTTGCTACATAGTTATCATTAATACTTATATAACGCCAACTTATTATGCAGCTCTTTACAATATTAAGTAGGAGGGAAATTTAACAATAAAAGAGACATTAACAAAATGATACAGGAACAATAGGTAGATAAGGACCGTGCCCAGACATGCTTACAGTCTAGAGCACATCTTTCCAAACTGTGTTGCGTGAAGGTATGCAGGCGGCCACACTCCCCCTGAAGTGATGGGCCCCGGTATCTGCGACCATGGTAGGTACGCCACTGTGGACACTATTAATTATAATTTTAACTATTTCAAATAGCACTTCAATTCAGTAAACAGATGATATCTCAATATATGTTTGTGTTGTTTAATAGCTGGGTTTGAGGAAAGAAAGAAATGGGAAGACTACAGTAATAATTTAACATCTTTTGGCAAGGCTATATGAGATGAACTGATTAAAAGGTGCACGAATAGGTTTTATGCTTACCTTTTTAAGTTTGTTTAACTTTGGTAAGTTTGCCAGTGACCTCAGGCACACATTAACTGTACTCAGAAATTCCAGCTCTTTGAATTCATCAGTTAGCCCTTCTATTTTGCCTTCCTTTGATCGGCAGTTATCCAAAAAGAGTTCTTTTACCTGAGAGAGAGAGAGAGAGAAACATGCTTAAAATTGAGGAGTAGTATATTTTACACATTTATTAGGATTTCCAGCATGGGGTCTCCATCAAAAGCATAGGTAAACCTGCCCAGGCACCTCTATGTATGGGAGAGGATTGCAAAACACAGCTAATTAAGTTAACTCCCAGGCACTTAATACAATTATGCCCCAAACATACAAAAAAAAACTTCCAAAAACCATGCGGAAAACAGTGGTAACCCCCCGATCTGATCCCAAATCTCTTTTGCGGATACACCACCTGGTTAAAGTTTTGACTGGCTACGGCTAAGATTCAAACTGAAAACAGTTTCACACGATCAAAAGGTTAAGGGAAGCCAATTGTATGTGAATATAGATATTTTGAGTGAAAATGCTGGTTCTTCATAATTGCTAGTTTTTTTTTAAATTATTTTTTAAACAAATGTGGTGAGCTGATATGTCATCCTGTTAACAACAGTAAATTTGTACTGTGAAGTAGTGGTGGGCTTAACACAATCTGGCCATATGGTAGAACTGAATCCCCATATTGCTTGCTGAGATAGGAGATTTTAAGTAGCCTTATAAAATTTAAAAATGTATTTTGTGTGTTGTGGACAAAAATATTAACCCAATCCATGTTGGTAAAATGCCTATTTACTCAGTATAACTACAATCAGCATTATTCAACTTTCTATGTGATTTACCTAAAATGGCCACTAGGGAGTTTCCCTTTGACATCGACTAACACCCTCATTAACAAGATGGCGCTGGAATCTGGGGGAGACCTCCAAGATACCAGTGACATCACACCCGGTAGGAAGAGCACTAAATGAACCACTTAACACCTAACCAATTATTGATGTATTATTCCATGTTGTTATCTCTGACAATGCATATGATGTAATTTTGCTTTATAAGGGACATGCTGTCCCCTCAGAATAGACATTCCTCAAGTTTTTCATTAACCCGAAACCTGTGTCTGGTGTGAATTACTTTAGGAGCGTGTACGCATTACTTCTTAATTTGGCCGGGGGAAGATATGCAAATGAATCAATTTATTAATTGATTCCACACCATTGTGTGTGTGCACTTTTTCCTTAATCTGTATTAACAATAGTAGGTTTATGATCTAAAACAGAACCTAAGGTCACAGAAAGTAAAAAAAAAAAATTGTTTTTCGGAACTAGAAGTTCCCTGTACATTCCCTTTGTCCACCCCTAAGTAAGGCAAAAAAAAGTCATTTAAAATTAACTTGTCATGTATGTTTAAAGTTTGGATCGGTTCTCACATTGGAAGCACCTTTAATGGCTGTGTAGAGGGGTGTTTAGCCCTGCAATGTAAACATTGCTGTATATACTAAACTACAATGTTGTACAATGGAAGATTAATACTAAAGCGTCAATGCACTTATTGAGATGAAGTGGTCAATGTGCCCATAGTGGTCCTTTACGTGTTGGCAATTACATGTAATATTCAAATGTTGGTTAGAATATAAGAACTTGCCACTGTTTAAACATTCAGTTACATAGAGTGTCCTTTAACAGAAGGGAGTGTGAAATCCCTGGAATAATCTTGACTCACCAGTTCCAGCCCTAATCGCACTGAGCAGCAAATCCTAAATCCCTCCAGCTCTCCACAGCAGACATCTTAATGAGCCATGTAAAACTAGTTCACATGGTGCAGGATAACCAAGTGAAAATGACAACTCATGAAGAAAAATAGTGATCTCAAATCAATACTAAAAGGGGCTTCCAGCTCTAATATAAAACCACAATTATCTCTCTTTTGATATACCTCTCAGTGCATTCCTAAGGGTAACTGCAATGTCTTGTTTATTTAAGGTGACGTAGCTTAAAAGACAACTGTAAACATATCTAGTGTGGCCATATCTTTATTTTACCTTACCAATATAACATCTTCACGCTGCTAAGCAGCATAAATATCGTTGTGTAATACCTAACATTCAAACGCTGGGTGTGATTTAGTTCAGTTTACATGGGAATTAGTTTGGAATTCCAAAATAAACCAATCTATTTCTCCTTCCACATCATATAATTGCCGTATACTAACTACAGGACCATCAGGGTGTAGAATAGCTAGGTGTACAGGAGACATGGTGATTTGACAACCCTAATGAGCCACCTGTGGAACTCCTCATTCACCGTTTATTAGAAAACTATTGACAGTAAGCAAGGAGGACGGATTATACACGATGGGCGACACCTGTTCCTGTCACTGTAGCTAATGTATTGGACCATCCGTCCGGCAGAGGAGCTGTGGCGTGACATCCTAATGGAACCGATTGTGTGCGTAACTAGGGCGGGGGTCGATGTATTTTCTTGCTACACCATAACCATAGGCTTATTAGTCATTCCTTGTCCTAGTATTTTATACGGAGAGACGCTGTATGCTGGGGGGTACAGCATGGTGACTCGGTCAGCTTTGAGCGGCTGTGTCATTTGGGTCCGTTCAGGTATAAAACAGCTTAACCGAGCTGCCCTGTGACCGGAGCACCGCCAGTGGCATTACCAGCCGAGCACACACGGCAGGTGTCACGGAGAGTCCCATGCAGGGAAAGCTGCCATGCTGTAAATATGGCGGCTCAGCCTTAGTGTGGTTCTTGTATGGGGACTGTCTATAGCCCTAGGGGACAGGATGGGGGCGCTACCAGTAACTACGCCGCGGCTAACACTGACCAAGGACACCGGACATCCCAAAATGGGCAATCGTTTGACAGGTCAATAGGATGTGACACACCCAGTCCCACAAGCCTCTTTCTTTATCGCTGCCTGGTACCCCTCCCCTAATTATGACACTCCCACCTCCTCACTGCTGCGAAGGCATATTGATCCTTCACAGTCCAATCTCATGGCGCTTTTATAGTCTGACTGCCCTGAAACAGCCCGTTTCTTTATTCCTGATTTTTCCATTCTAGCCCTGGATGGGCTTTTAATTCAGCAAGGTTAGCCTAACACGACCCCACTCCTCTTAAAGCGAAATCTCTCCCTTCTGCCAACCATCAATAACCCATCCTTACATCAATACGACCGCTAATGCCAGGGCAACTGACCTCTGGGCCGCGTGTATAGCTAAGGACATTGTGTCCGCAAGACACCCCATCCGCACAGGGCAGCCGTGGAGACAGCGGGCGGTGTGTGGCTGGCAGTGTGATCACCTGTTATTGTATGGATGGCGGGGAGATCACCTGGTATTGTATGGATGGCGGGGAGATCACCTGGTATTGTATGGATGGTGGGGAGATCGGTCTAATTCGTCCTCTCACAAGGTAAACATAGGAGGCACATAGTAAGAAGTGTGTGAAGCGGGTCACACAGGCTTCAGTATGTCGAGCATTCCTGAAGAATTGCATATTTGAGGCCAACGTAGGCGACTTTGAAAGATTCACTAACTTAGATTTTTTTCCCTAATATTTATTCTGGAGGGGGAAAAAAAAAACCCCCTTCTCCCGAAATTGCTGGTTTAGTGGACGAACCCCGGAGCAGAGCGATCTGTGAGCTCAGCTCCAGCGATGAAGTCGGCTTAAGGGCATGAGCAGTGAATGGGCGGTGCGTTCCTCGAGATACAAAGTTACAAACGCAATTATCGCTCCCTGCTCGATATTGGGAATAATTCGCCATGTACTACCTGTACCTCCTCAGCCATTCTCCTAGTCCTCTCCCACTGCCCCAGATACACCCCGGCAAAGAGCAGCTGTCAGCTACCACAAGGACAACAGTTCTTACATCGGCCGGCGTCCTGTTCCGCAGCTCCAAGTGGATCCTGTTCTTCATGTCCATTCTGCCTGGTCACTCGTTCCTGCTTTTCGCCCCTAATCCGGGCTCTGCGCCTCGCGGGTCCTGCGCTGCACCGCGGTGAACACTAACCTGCTGGCTCAGGGGGCGGGTACTCTAGTCTTTAACTGACAGTTCATCTTCCCAATCAGAAACTAGGATTAGCTGCATCTCACCAATGGCTTGCCGCTCCAGGGTCTTTCAGTGTGTTAGTGACGGTGTGAGGTGCCCATCGCCGCGCAGAGCTGCTTGGAGAGAGGGTTCCTGTATGACGGACTGCTTGGGAGAGCCACAACTGCGAACTGCAATCCTTACTAATCGGAAGCCATGCGCTGTGAGAAACTGATAACATGGTTATTGGAGTACACACTGGAGGAAAGGACAAAGCTGGACCTCAAGCCGGGCACAGGACACAGTTTACCCGAACCCCTCCTTAATTATCCATGCATATAGCATTAAAAAATGGTTGATATATTTATTTTATCTCTTTTGAGGTTACAAAATATAGGGCGGATGTATCAATTTTGTTGTAAACATAAAATTGATACACAGTTATAAGATTGGAGCAATTACCATGGGAACCAGCCAAGGCTACAGGGAATAAAAGTTAAAACCTCTAGGGTGCCAGGTCAACCATCATTGTTTTCGAAAGAACCACATTAACATTGTTTAAAATCCCCGAATACGGAGAAAATCCCGTATAAGGTGCTGATTGGCGTGAAGTTTTTAAAGTAGAGCAGTCACCATGGAAACCGATGCAATGCTCCTATTGATTTACTCTACAATGAACAGGTTTTTTTTCACACACAATTCTGTGTTTGAGTTTCTTGGGCATAAGCTCTTGACAGCAGATAGTGATAGCAGAAACTGATGAGACCCCCTCCCTAAAATCCAGACTGTTTTACAATTCATTGATTATATAACCCCTTAAGGACCAAGATTTTCTCAAGATACCATATGTTAGTGAACACCTTTGCTATGTGTTCCACCATCTTTTAAAGTTTGGGGGAGATTTATCCAATGTTGCAGATCGTTTTGTGTTTTATTTAAGCAACCATTTATTTAATATGTATTCTATATCTATAGCTTTTTTTGCACCCAGTTATTTATTTCTTTAAGGGACACTATAGTCACCAGAACAACTACAGCTTATTATATTGTTTGTTTTTTGGTGAGTATAATCATTCCTTTCAGGCTTTTTGCAGTTAACACTGTCTTTTCAGAGAAAAGGCAATGTTTTCATACAGTTTAGGGCAGTGATGGCAAACCTTTTTGAGCCCTAGTGCCCAAACCGCAATACATGCTAACTTATTTCCTCAAAGTGCCAACACGGCAATTAAACCTGAATACTGAAGTTTAAGTTTAGAAAAAAAAACTTATACAGTTGTCCGAATTCTCCTCTTCTCTCCCCCAGGATATCCCCCCTCTCCTCCCAGCATCTCTTCCTTTTCCTCTCCCCAGATTTTCCTCCTCCTTTTCCTTTCTCCCCCCCAGCATCTCCTTCTTCTCTCCACCCAGCATCTCCTCTTCTCTCCCCCAGATTTTCTTCTTCTCTCCCCTCAGCATATCCCCCTCTCAGCACATAATATTGATCGCGAGGGAGCACTAACTTACCTGCTGTTCCAGCACTGCTCCCTCCGCTGATGCCGCCAAGAAAAAGAAAATGTCACTGAGGTGGAGGTGCCTGATTGACGTAATTTCCTGTCTCCGGGAGGGAGACAGCCCTGGTAGTCTGGTGGTGGTATGTAGGCTAGGCTCTGGCTGCAGCTCTCCTGTCCTCCCACGTGCAGAATGCTGTGTGGAGCATTGCCATGGTAATGTACAGCAACGCTCCACACAGCCTGTCCCAGGAGGACAGGAGAGCTGCTTCCCAGTCCCCTCTGACACACAAGCAGAGTAGGTGTCTGCTGTTTTGGGCAGGCGCCTACTCTGCATTGCGGCGACCTATGGCCGTGTGCCCACATAGGGCCCGGCGTGCCATGGGTTCGCCATCACTGGCCTAGGGATACCTTCACTGGCCACTCCTCAGGATAGCAACTAGAATTGCTTTCTGGGGCAGTGCAGCATTGACATTCAGTGACTTCACCCTCTGCTTCGAGACACTGCACTTTCCTCAGTGAGATGCATTGATTCAATGCTTTTCTATGAGGAGATGCTGTTGGGCCAGGGCTGTGTTTGGCTTGTGCCAGCTCTGCCCCTGATCTGCCTCCTTGACAGTTTCAGCCACTCGAACACCACTTCTGATGATGTCAGCCAAGAAGGCAGATTAGGGGCAGAGCCAGCAGCAGCAAACTGAAATAAACATAAGATTTTACTATATTTAAGGGGGATAGATGGTGTTTAACACTACAGTGTCAGGAATACTTGTTTGTGTTCCTTTAATGTCTCTTTTTTGGGTGACACAACATATTAATCCTTTCATTACATTTTTATTTTAGTTACCCGAGAAGTTTTGTTTTACTGTTCTGTCAGGTAAATCTCCCCCTCTCGTTTTAAGTGCAAACGTACAATTTGAAAATAAAATAAAATTTAAGAACACATAGAGCTTTTCTCCTGATACACTACCAGGGTTATTCACTAAATGCAAAATTTTTGCAAATTAAATACGAATGGCAAAACTGAGGCAAAAATATCAATAAAGTAGTGACTATGGCAGATATGGAGAATTATTCCGAAACGTTTATTTCTGCCTCCGTTTTTCATTTGGATTTAATTCTTGAAAATACAGAGTTTAATGATAATCCTCTCCATATACACATACCACACAATTAACAGGGTTATATCTTAAGGTGAGAATTGTCATAAATTCAATGTCATGGCAGTGTTTAGCGCATGAGAGCGAATGGAAACTACATGCAGGAGCTTTCTTATCACAATGAAGGACGATAGGTAAGTTGTCAAACCGTTAGAAAAGACTTGAAAGCAAAGGCATTTAATAGCACTGTTTTTGTTTTTTTTTGCCATCCCCAGTTCCTTACTGGCTATCAATCAGTCAGCCACAAGGGGCTTTGGACTAAAATATATTCACGTAAGTCGTTTGTATGCAAAGTATGCTGAAGCTGGAAGTGAGTTTATTGCTTCTCTGCTAACATTGGATTGGTGGAACCTGGTGGGTTTTTCTTTTGTTTTAAAAATAAGGGTAGCCCATAAATCTAAAAAAGGTAAGGAATACAGGGGATGTAAAGGAACACTTTAAGCACCATAACCACTTTAGTGCAGTGTATTGGTTATTGTGGCAGGATCCTGGCATCTGCTCATTGTAACCTGGATTCCTATTGGGTGCTGGGTCTTTGCTCTCTTCTTAAGGTATTGAAAGTTAGAAGCTCTTGCCAAGAGTTTGTTAGCTCAAATTAACTAAGCTCTGCAGTAGAGCGGAACTACCCACCTCCATTACAGCGTTTAGAGAGTCAGAAGTTCTCTGCCTGAGCTAAGCCTGGTGGTGCTTAGGGAAGAAGTCATACTGTTATAAAATGGTTTCACAATAAGGGTGGCCCCAGGGCATGTTTGACACAATAACCGTGGCAGTGTGCCGTAGTTGTTACAATGCTAGAAGTGTTAAAATAATTTATTATATTTATTTATTATATTTTAAAGTGGCACTGTAATTTTTTTTTCCGAACACTTTTCCTTTCCTTTTGCTTCTTGTATCGTTACAGTGACACAACATGGGGAGGTTTACTCCAACCAAAACATTGTTTTACAAAGACAAGCATTTTTTTAAATGTTTTTTTTTTGAGTAACCTTTTAAACAATTACAAAACGTGGACCAATACCGATCATTGTTTGAGTCTCTTCTCTAACACATCTAATAATGCACCACATCTCAGTCATTCATACTTAGGGCTTATGGTATGAAGACTGATATTTAGGTCAACAGAGATATGGTTTGGTTCTCAGGGAAGGGATTGGAAACAATAGTTTTAACGTGACTGGGTAACATCCTCCTTTCTGAAAGAGAGAATCTGAGTTTGCAACTAATGCTCGTTTATCCCATTGTATATAAGGTTGCTCTGTGAAAATCTTTACAATCAGAATCTTATTGTAGTGGTACCTTGCTTAGAAATTGCACAAGAGAGTACAAGTGACTTAATTCCTGTTCTGTTGTGCCTTTAAGTATTTTTACTGTCCCAATTAAACATTTTGTACCTCTTTCTTACTCCCCCTTTCCGTTGCCTTTCCCTAAATTATACTATATAGTAGTTAGGAGCACCTTAATGTTGGCTATCAGTTATCCACAATATATTTTTGCTATTTTGTAAAACAGACCCTCTTACTGCTATATAAATTAAAGGGACACTATAGTCACCCAGACCACTTCAGCTCAATGAAGTGGTCTGGGTTCCAGGTCCCTCAGGTTTTAACCCTTCAGATGCAAACTGAAACTGCTATATTTACATTTGGGGTTAATCCAGCCTCTAATGGTTGTCTTCCTGACAGCCACTAGAGGCGCATCTGCGGCTCTGGAGGCACATTTCGCCTCCATCACACAGTGCGTCCATAGGAAAGCATTGAGAAATGCTTTCCTATGGACACTTTGAATGCGCATGCGGCTCAGCTGACGTCGGCGGGGGGGGAGAGGTCACCAGCGCCGAGGGAGCCCGGCGCTGGACTAAGGTAAGCTGCTGAAGGGGTTTTAACCTAGGATTTCTTGTACCTGTAAAATCAAGTACAAATGAATGATTGGAATTTAACTTAATCCTCCCAAGTGATTATTTATCTAATGTTGTTCTATCCCACATCCACAGTAGGTAATTAACAAATGGCTTGGGAATTTACAGAAGTTTCCAAATAATTAAACTGTCTGGATCAGTTAGAGCTTTGAAAAAACAACAGGTCCTGGCACAATGGATCTCAGAAATATTTCACCCTCAGCAGCATTGATAGCAAATACTGTCTGATTTTTTTTTAAGAGGCCATGACTGTGTCAACATATTACTCATATTATGCAAGGGAAAGCCTTGCTCAGAATAAAGTCATTTGCTGGCTGCACAAGAAAAACTGAAAGAAAAACAGTACTTATTATTAGTTAACTGTATGTTTAGTTGAATAAATTTTGTTGAAGCATTTTTTTTTATTATCAATTATGAGGATGCTCTAAACTGAATCTCTAATTGCATCATCTAAGTCAGCGTTTCCCAATTGGAACACAAATGGGGTTCTGCTGCAATTTTGGGAAAGAAAGATTGAGATGGGTGGCAAGGGAGCACTCTCCCCTGCTCAGCTCCCTCGCTCGAACCGCAGTGATGCGGAATATGACGTCATCACCGGGAGCTGAGCAGGAAGATCACTGCTTCCTCCCCGCCCACCAGCAAACCGCTCAGCCCTGCAGCCCCACTGGACCCCAGGGACCGCACTCCAGCTGCTCAGCCCAGCAGCCCCACTGGACCTCAGGGAAATAGACTCCATGCCAGCACTCCCAAAGGTAGGGAGGCTGGGTGGAGTGGAATTTAAAAAAATAAATTGTGTGTCTGTTAAGGAGTTTGTATGTGTGTTTGTCACTGATAGTGTATATGTGCTTGTCAATGAGTGTGTATGTCAGTTAGTGTGTGTGTATGTGTTTGTCAGTGTGTATGTGGTTTGTCAGTGTGTATGTGGTCTAAGTGAATCATTAGTAACTATCTCAGATGGGTGAATCAGCAGCTGAGGTGACACCAGAGCTGTGAAGGACTAAAGATAAATAGAATATATCTATTTTACTATTATGCAATTTTTTATGTTCACAGCCCCATAACGCAGGGCTTGACAAATTTCCTTGGACTATAGCGGGGGACGGGTCCAAACACCCCACTCGCCAATCAGCATCTCCTCATAGAGATGCACTGAATGAATGCATCTCTATGGGGAAAGTTCAACATCTCCATGCACTGACCCAGGAAGCACCCCTAGTGGCCATCTGAGTGACTGCCACTAGAGGTGTCCTTAGGGAGCAATGTAAACCCTGCCTTTTCCCTGAAAAGGCAATGTTTACAGCAAAAAGCCTGCAGGGACTGACTATACTCACAGGAAAAAATACATTAAAGAAACACTATAGGGTCAGGAACACAAACATGTATTCCTGACCCTATAGTGTTCCTTTAATGTAGTATTTCCTACCCACATTATTTACAAAACCCACAATTTTGGTGGCTTGCCCCCCCCCCTTCCCCTTAGCCTCCCTTAAAAGTAAATAAAACTCACCTTTTTTTCCAGCACCGCGCAGGTCCGCTGGCGCTGGCTCCGCCCCCTTGGTGACATCATCAGAATTGCCGGATTGGCTAAAATTGGCAAGGGGGTGGGGCCAAATGCCGTTTTGGCCAATCAGCATCTCACAGAGATGCATTGAATCAATGCATCTCTATGAAGTAAATTCAGCATCCCCATCCAGAGCGTGGAGACGCCGAACGGAACTGCTGCCTACTGTGCAGCACTGAGCCTGGAAGCACCTCCAAGTGGCCACTCCTCAGATAGCCACTGGAGGTGCTTCCAGGCTCAAGGCATTGTAAACACTGCCTTTTC
>OW240914.1:105650514-105663340 GCA_933207985.1 Pelobates cultripes
GAAATGTGGCGAAACAGGCCTCGCCACGTGTCCTTGGAGAGGGCTGCTTGCCCGCCTCTTGCCTTTGGACTATGGACCAGACTTTATGTGAATGTGTTAACCCAGATAGCTATGCCATGGAGCCCATTCGTGTAGTTAAAGACTTCGGCTCCATGGCAGTTGAACTGTGTGAATAGGATCTGAGCGCTATTCGGTAGTTTTGTGCGCTCAGATCCCAGCTATCTGGGGATATGTGACATGTCTGTGTGTTATGTGTAAAAGGTGACTTTATGTATTTTAAGGTGTTTTGTGTCTTTTTGCAACCATGTGCTTAATGGAGTCTTGTGTCTGTCCTGGGAGATAATTGAATTACTTATCTCAGGATAGAAGACACTCTGAAACTGGTTTGGAGCCAGAGAAAGCCATGCTTCATTTAGTCTAGGGACTTTTACTAACTTTTGAACCCCTGGTCTGATTCATGCCATTTTTTAATATGTTGTTCCCCTGAATGGATTGATTGTGAATATGTAATTTTATGTGAATGTGATGTATGGTTTGAGAGTTATGAAAGTTGGGTAGAAAGTATGTTTTAACTGTATGTGTAATTGAGTTTCCTCTCAGGATAGGGGGAGGGAATATGTGGGATGTAACTGATATGTGATTGGTTGTTTTGTAACATACATGTGGAGTATTACTATGTTGTGGATTAAGGAATAAAAAGGGCTGTATGTGACGGTACAGGGAGTTCCTGTTTTAACCCTCAAAGTGAAGTGTCGTCTCATTATTGGGGGAAGGATTTATTGTATGCTGTTCCAGTTTGACTGCTAGGAGAGTAAGCCTATTCGTATGGTTCCTATTCAACTGTCTACAGAATTCATATGCTTGAGAGGATTCGTATGCTTCTCCGGTTCGGTGGTTGTGGTGTCTGCTGGAGTGCTTGGAGTCCTCTGGAAGCGCTAGGAGCATCTTTCAACGGAGGTACCCAGTCGGGGTGCCAGGTGATCCGTTACAACTAGGAATATTCTAAGCTGCTGTGCCTGTTGCATCTGTGTTTAACCCCTTAAGGACCAAACTTCTGGAATAAAAGGGAATCGTGACATGTCACACATGTCATGTGTCCTTAAGGGGTTAAACATATCAGAAACATGCTACATGAACTAGTGTAAAATAAACATGCTGAGCTAAGTACAGGGTAATGTTAAGCTTAGTTTTCATTGCGGTCTGAAGTCCTCTTGAGTGGCATGCCACCCAGTAAACTCTACAATCTCGCTTTTGTGACATGGTAGTGATACCGGAGAAACTGACGGAAGCAAAGCACAGAGGGATGGACACAGGTTTCTTCAGGAAGGAAGAGATTCTTTATTGGATCACTGATCGGGACTCAGAGGGACTAATGTCACCAAAAATACAGCAAGTTCTGAGCCCTGAACAATAGTGCAGGCTCCCTATATAGGCACATAACTCCTCCCATATTAAGCTCCACCCGCACATTCTCTTGACCAATCATTACAAATAAGAATTAACTTCCTGCTTGACCGCATGGCTTGTCCAGCACAATGGAGGAGGGGAATACTACATCCTGTATTCTTGCACATGCTCCGTACACTACTGATCGTATCTTGCCTCGTGCAACCAACTGATCGATACGTCAGCATATGCACGTACACATGCCACGTGGTAATCTCGGCCTACTAAATTTATTTTTACCGAGATTCCACCACATTCCCCCCTTTGATGCCTCTTGATATTTTACAATTACTTGAGGCATCACTTAACCTTGGTTTGCATACACCACAAGTTACCTTTGAACCAGACCAGACTTATCCTACGATGTGAATCTTCAACACTCGTCTTCCTGCATTGGTTCTCCCTGATCTAGAGCCTTATATTTATAAATTGCCATTATCTGTGCAGCAGCCTTCCTCTCTGCTATATTTTCTATCAGGCTTTGCACAGACCTAACTACTAAGGGTATAAGACACGGCAGGAGTAGACACAACATTAAAATCAGTAGGACTCCACCTACCACTGCCTTAAGCCCTCCAAACCACTCATACCAGCTACCAAACCAACTACTTGGATTGTACCCTTTCCATACCTGAGTAGGCACATGCGCTAGTTTAACCATATGGCTAGTAAGCTCAGCTATTGCTTGCCCTTCGTCATCTATTTGAAGACAGCAATTGCTCAGGTTAAACTTCCCACATACACCTCCCTCTACTGCCAAAAGATAATCCAAGGCTAATCTATTTTGGTAAACTGCTGTCCTCATCCTGGTATTATGCTTCGCTAGAAGATTGAGCGCTTGTGATGTCTCGTTAGTAATGATCTCAACCACCGCCTGTAACCTTATAATGCGGTTGAGCATATAAATAGGGGTTCTATAACCAAAGGTACCATCCTCTGCCCACGTGGCTGGCCCATAATAATCTATAATACGCTGGGGAGGCCATTCATTATCTTCCCAGGCACCTATCTCTATGGGTCCCCTTTTCTTCCTATGATTCACATCATACACTTTAACACCTAAAGTCTCACCTGTTTCAATAGGCAACAAGAAGAAGGATGGTTTTAACATACCCAACACACATGCCCCTTCCCAGTCCTGTGGTAACTCCGAATAGGCCTTCTTACCACAGATCCAGTACAAATTCGCTGGGGCTCTCCAGTTAGATGTGATGGATAGATCAAACCATACGTCCTTTAAATTGGCATATCTTGCAAACGGGTTAGATGGTTCTGAGACATTTGAAGCCGACCACCAAGTTGTATTCTTTGTATCATCATCATAAGCTTTTTGCCCTAGACAAGTTAATTCTCCTACAGAAGTATTATACATCATTCCTTTCCTCGCTATGCAAACATAACCTATGATGGAGGTCTTCAATCTCCACTCAGATTTACCTCTAACACTCATATGATAGTCGGCTTGTGTAGATATTAATTGGTCAACTGCCTCAGAACCGGACATTACCTCCTTTGCTTCCCAAGGCCATTGGTCTCCCATGTTAGTACCTCCACACACATAGCAGTTGGTAACATTAAGACTACCGGCAATACTCTCGGCTAAATCAATGAACAAGTTTTTAGCATTATGGGGGATCTTATTATCTATGCTCATCTCTTCATAAAAGGAATGGTATACTTGATGAGTTTGGGAGGTTACCGTATCAGTCTCTATCCCTATAAACAATATTGTCCCAGGGTCTAAACCCGTCCCATATATTTGAAACCCAAATAAATTACCATATTTATCTAAGAACTTGTCAGGGTTATTTATAAGTATATGGATTGGATTGCATTCCATAGACTTACAATATGGATTAGTAGGCAACTTAGTCACTGTGGCAAACCTAGCCACTTGGACAATAACTAGAGACTGTGCCTTTAAGGGTTGCCTACAGGTCTGGAGAGATATGCGTTGTATTCCTATGTATGTGCTGGATGTATTTCTATGGGGACTGTAATTACCGGTTTCGCCGAATGCCAATGGCGGTTTGTATGGGGATTCTCGTTCGTTTCGCGAACTGCACTTTGGAGGGCCGTTCGTGAAACGAACGCGACACCCCCTAATAGCCCACACACTGAGAGGCGTGTGGCGCTAGTTAACCGATTGCAACAATGTTGCAATCGGTAATTAGAGGCTCTCCTGGGTGGCCGTCGTTCGACTACCGACCATGCGGCGGTCGGCCATCTTGGATCCTTTGTTCCTCAGCGGGTTCGTGTTGTCGAACGCATAGTATTACCAATAGCTATTCGACGGCACGAACACCGCTGAGCCTCCAGGACGTTCGGGAGTTTCAGAACCAGGTTCACTAAAAGTAATCGGTTCTTTTCGTGTGTTTGGAAAGAAATGTGTTTTCTGTGCGGCGTTCGGTTATTTTAGATGGGATCTGAGCGGCAATCTCACGAATGATGCGCCCAGACCCCAGCTAACTACCGAACGCCCATTCGTGTAAATCCACCGTGTATTTTAAAAGTTATGTATTTTTGTATGAATTGCCGGTTCTGCTGCACGAGGGGATAATCCCCTTAACGGTGCATTCTGGGAGGATGATTCCTCTCGTGCAGCAGTGCCTGATGGGAGAAATATGTTATACTGTAAGTCCCCCATGTAGTCCCCTCTGGGAATGCCCCTGGGAAGGGACTCAGGAAACCCCTTGCATGGGGACTTGTATAAATTGTCGTGCCGATTAAAGGATTGTCAGTTGACTCCCAAAACTGTGTCTCGTCCGGTTATTGGGAGGTTGGGGATATTGCCTTGGTGTTTTCAGCGCTTGACTGTGGATTCGTTTCTGGACCAGCGGAATTCGTGGATTTAATATTGGCGTTCCGCTACAATTGGTGGCAAGCGACGGGATCCAACTCTACAGCCGAATACAGCGCATTCGAATGAAAGGAACAACCGAACGGAAAGGCAATTCGTATGAAACAAACAGACGAAAGCGATCAGTGAATGGGGACTGATTACACGGCGTTAAAGAGACAGACGCTAAAGGAGCTGCTGGAGGCTAGAGGGAAAATCGCTAGCAACAAATCGAAGGCAGTACTGATTGCAGAGCTAATGGAGGACGACCAAGCACACAGCAGTCCACCCCCACCTGCCAGAGAGGAAACACCATACCAGAGGGAACTGAGAACCCGGCTGGAATTTGTACCACAGCCAGTAACCCTGGACATCTTAACCGTGCTAATGGCCGACGTCCAGGACTACATTATGGCACAGCAACCCCAGAGGTCACCATCCAGGGCGGAATCCATCGTCAACTCATTCTGCCCTCCAACAAAGCAGAAAATACCGTACCAGGCATTTAAAGCATTCTGCGAGGAGAAGGATGAGATAGACGGATATCTGCAGGATTTCGAGAGGCTATGCGACCTGCACGATCTGGAACCGACAATGTGGGTACCCTTACTGGCAGGCAAGTTGGCGGGACGAGCAGCAGAGGCTTACCGCGCTGTGCCCAGAGAGGACAGCAAGGACTATTTTAAAGTAAAAAGAGCCATCCTAGAAAGATATGCCATAACCCCGGAGGCATACCGACGGAAATTTCGGGGATTGAAAAAGCCCGAAAGAGATTCCCACGCAGAATGGGCGCATAAGCTGGACCAAGCTTCCCAAGGGTGGATTCAGGCAAGTCAAGCCACCACTATGGAGGAACTGCGCCAACTCATCTTGCTGGAGCAATTCTTCAACGGTCTGTCACCAGAGGCACAGGAGTGGGTAAGGGACCGAAAACCTCTCACCCTCACAGCAGCCGCCCGATTGGCAGACGAACACTTTGATGCCCGGAGACACCACGGGCTCACCAACAGGGGTCCCCTAAGACCGCCAATACAACACCACCCAACCAGCTCCACACCCGCCAACCCTACCCCGTTCAGGCCACCACCAGGAAACCCCCCACCGCCAGCCCGCTACAACGGCAGGGCCAACATACAATGCCATACCTGCCGGCAGTGGGGGCATATGTCCCGGGAGTGCACCCAGAATCGTAGCAGGCAGGCGTGGAACCAGGTACGGCAGAATTCCGTTCCCAGGGCGGCGGCCCATTTCTACCACGCAGAACCTGACCACTCGGAGCTGACAAGTATACCAACCGAGGAACCATTGGGGGTTCTGTACGAGGTGATGTCTGTGCAAGCCACGGACAACCGGCAACATCACCGCCAAGTTGTATTTGTGGGAGGGAAAGAAGTGCAGGGGCTGCGGGACTCAGGAGCCACCTTGACTTTAGTGGCCCCCCATTTAATTCCAGATACGGCCCACACTGGCGGATCAGTGGCAGTCCGGGTAGCAGGGGGAGCCATGTACCGGTTACCCACGGCCAAGGTACATTTGAATTGGGGTGCTGGGGAGGGGGTTGTGGAAGTGGCCATAATGAAAAAACTACCGGCCGATGTTGTTTTGGGGAATGACTTGGGCCAGATGACTTCTGCTTTTCTACCCCAGGCCCCGTCACAAGAGGCGCATCCGGTAACCACCCGGCAACAGGCTCGCACCACGGCATTCCCCGCACACTCTGAGGCTCAGGTAAGAAATCATGACCCCCCCTTGACAGACATGACTTGGGACACCCCGTCCACGTTTGAAGTAGAGGTACAGACCGACCCCACACTGCAGGTATACCGGGATAGGGTAGATACGGACCAGGTGGGGCGGGAGGGAGAACAGTACAGGTGGGAGAAGAAGTTACTATACCGGGTGGCGGAAAGGGCAATAGGCAACTCTGTGACGCTCCAAACTAAGCAGCTAGTAGTGCCCCAGAAGTATAGGCAGGAGTTACTAAGAATCGCCCATGATATCCCTCTGTCCGGTCATCTAGGGATGACCCGGACCCGGTATCGGTTAACGCACGCTTTCTTTTGGCCCGGGATTTCTAAAGATGTGAGACAATATTGTACCTCCTGTGATGTGTGCCAGAGGGTAGGCAAGAGGGGGGACCGCCACAAGGCGAAACTGTGTCCCCTACCTATCATTGAGGAACCGTTCAGCCGTGTGGCAGTGGATATAGTAGGGCCACTACCAAAACCCAGCCCCGCTGGGAAACGGTATATCCTAACCGTGGTGGATTACGCCACCCGGTACCCCGAGGTGATTGCCCTAACGAATATTCACGCGGAGACCGTAGCCGAAGCCTTGATGAAGATATTCTCCCGAGTAGGGTTCCCACAGGAAATGGTCTCCGATAGGGGGACGCAATTCACGGCTGAGGTTACTCAGCAGTTATGGAGGATATGTGGCATTAAGCCGATCATTAACTCCGCCTACCACCCGCAATCCAATGGATTATGTGAGAGATTCAACGGTACCCTAAAACAGATGCTCCGGACATTCGGAGAGACCCATAAGGACTGGGAACGATTTCTTCCCCATCTGTTGTTTGCCTACAGAGAGGTGCCCCAAGAGTCCACAGGTTTCTCCCCATTTGAGCTATTATTTGGGAGAAGGGTCCGGGGGCCGTTGGATCTCATTAGAGAGCATTGGGAGGGAGAGAGTAGCGCAGATGGGACCCCAATTGTACCCTACGTGCTGGCGTTCCGGGATCGCCTGGAGGAATTGACCCAGGCAGTGCGCACCAACCTCCAGGCCGCCCAACAACGACAACGTCGTTGGTATGACAGGGGGGCCAGAGACCGTAGTTTTCAAGTGGGACAGAAGGTACTAATCCTTAAACCTGTCCGCACCGATAAACTGCAGGCCGTCTGGCAGGGCCCATACCAGGTGGTAGAGCAGAGATGCGATACCACCTATGTGATCGGCCCATGCTCCGGAGTAGGGAAGAGACGCATGCTCCATGTGAACATGCTCAAACCCTACCACGAGCGGACGGAGGACGTGGCAGCTATTTGCACGCCCGCCTCCGAAGATCAGGAGAACCTGCCCCTTCCAGATCTGTTGGAGCAGGAGGAGCAGAAGGAACCCTCCCAGGGGGTTCAACTGGAGGAGCGGCTAAGTCCTCAAGAGCGTATCCAGGTACAAGAACTGATAGCAACCAAGGGCGCCGCCTTTTCTAACCTACCTGGGTACACTCCACTAGCCACCCACCGAGTAGAAACCCCGGGACAGCTTCCCATGCGACAGACTCCCTATCGGATTCCCGAATCCGTGCGGGAACATATGAGAAAAGAAATTGAAGAGATGTTGCGGTTGGGGGTTATTGAGCACTCAGATAGCCCCTGGGCATCGCCGGTAGTCCTGGTTCCCAAGAAAGATGGTACCACCCGGTTCTGCGTGGACTACCGGAGGTTGAACGACAAAACTGTGTCGGACGCCTACCCGATGCCTCGGATAGACGAACTGCTTGATAGGATGGCCAGGGGGCAGTATCTCACTACCATAGATTTGTGTAAGGGATACTGGCAAATTCCACTAGCCGAGGACGCCATCCCTAAGTCGGCGTTTGTCACCCCGTTTGGCTTGTACCAATTTCGAGTCATGCCATTCGGGATGAAGAACGCCCCCGCGACCTTCCAGCGGATGGTGGATCGGCTACTGGACGGGTTCCAGGACTATGCGTGTGCATATCTGGACGATATTGCCATATACAGTCAGACCTGGTCAGAGCACCTACAACACATAGGGGCTGTAATAGATCGGATCCGAGAGGCAGGGCTTACCTTGAAACCCAGCAAATGCCACATAGGGATGGCAGAGGTCCAGTACTTAGGGCACCGGGTTGGTAGCGGGCAGCAGAAGCCTGAGCCCGCAAAGATTGAAGCTGTAGCCCAGTGGCCTACCCCTAGGACCAAAACCCAAGTCCTGGCTTTCCTAGGTACCGCAGGGTACTACAGAAAATTTGTACCCAACTACAGTGCCCTGGCCAAACCCCTGACTGATTTGACAAAGAAAAACCTGCCCCGGCAGGTCGTCTGGGCCCCAGAGTGTGAACAGGCATTCCATCAGCTGAAGACGGCTCTGACCAATGCCCCTGTACTGGCTGCTCCTGATCCAACTAAACGTTTTCTTGTTCACACAGACGCCTCAATGTTTGAATTGGGAGCAGTACTGAGCCAGGTTGGAGCCGATGGCGGAGAACACCCCGTAGCATACTTAAGTCGGAAACTGTTACCCCGAGAGGTGAGCTACGCCGCCATAGAAAAGGAATGCCTGGCCGTGGTGTGGGCCCTGAAAAAGTTACAGCCGTATCTCTATGGGCAACCCTTTTCTTTGCTCACAGATCACAACCAGTTGGTGTGGCTAAACCGTGTGGCTGGAGACAATGCCAGGCTGCTGCGCTGGAGTTTGGCGCTGCAGCCCTTTGACTTTACAATTCACTACCGCCCAGGGAAACAAAACGGTAATGCCGACGGGTTGTCCAGACAAACAGACCTTGAGAAATGATCTGTGAGCACTCCTCCGGACATCCCCAAGCCGATCCGCTGGGATCAGACTGTGTATGCCGGCTTGGTTCTGGGGGAGCATTGTGGCAAACCTAGCCACTTGGACAATAACTAGAGACTGTGCCTTTAAGGGTTGCCTACAGGTCTGGAGAGATATGCGTTGTATTCCTATGTATGTGCGGGATGTATTTCTGTGGGGACTGTAATTACCGGTTTCGCCGAATGCCAATGGCGGTTTGTATGGGGATTCTCGTTCGTTTCGCGAACGGCACTTTGGAGGGCCGTTCGTGAAACGAACGCGACACCCCCTAATAGCCCACACACTGAGAGGCGTGTGGCGCTAGTTAACCGATTGCAACAATGTTGCAATCGGTAATTAGAGGCTCTCCTGGGTGGCCGTCGTTCGACTACCGACCATGCGGCGGTCGGCCATCTTGGATCCTTCGTTCCTCAGTGGGTCCGTGTTGTCGAACGCATAGCATTACCAATAGCTATTCGACGGCACGAACACCGCTGAGCCTCCAGGACGTTCGGGAGTTTCAGAACCAGGTTCACTAAAAGTAATCGGTTCTTTTCGTGTGTTTGGAAAGAAATGTGTTTTCTGTGCAGCGTTCGGTTATTTTGGCTGGGATCTGAGCGGCAATCTCACGAATGATGCGCCCAGACCCCAGCTAACTACCGAACGTCCATTCGTGTAAATCCACCGTGTATTTTAAAAGTTATGTATTTTTGTATGAATTGCTGGTTCTGCTGCACGAGGGGATAATCCCCTTAACGGTGCATTCTGGGAGGATGATCCCTCTCGTGCAGCGGTGCCTGATGGGAGAAATATGTTATACTGTAGGTCCCCCATGTAGTCCCCTCTGGGAGTGCCCCTGGGAAGGGACTCAGGAAACCCCTTGCATGGGGACTTGTAGGGTATGGAGTGCGATTAAAGGATTGTCAGTTGACTCCCAAAACTGTGTCTCGTCCGGTTATTGGGAGGTTGGGGATATTGCCTTGGTGTTTTCAGCGCTTGACTGTGGATTCGTTTCTGGACCAGCGGAATTCGTGGATTTAATATTGGCGTTCCGCTACAGGGAACATTCCCTATTCTGCTCTGTGTCAGTGTGTATCAGGGATCCTGAGGATAGGTGTCAATCCATATCTGCCAAGTCACCCTATGTAGGGGGAACATTCCCTATTCTGCTCTGTGTCAGTGTGTATCAGGGATCCTGAGGATAGGTGTCAATCCATATCTGCCAAGTGACCCTATGTAGGGGAACAGTCCCTATTCTGCTCTGTGTCAGTGTGTATCAGGGTCTCTGAGGACAGGTGTCAATCCATATGTCAAGGTGTCAATATGTCATATGTCAGGTGTCAATCCATATCCATTGTGATTTAGGAATTTATGCCCTTTAGGATTAAGACCAGACTCTGCATCAACTGTGTAATTTTCCATGGGAGTTTTGCCATGGATCCCCCTCCGGCATGCCACAGTCCAGGTGTTAGTCCCCTTGAAACAACTTTTCCATCACTATTGTGGCCAGAAAGAGTCCCTGTGTGTTTTAAAATTTGCCTGCCCATTGAAGTCTATGGCGGTTTGCCCGGTTCGCGAACATTTGCGGAAGTTCGCGTTCGCTGTTCGCGAACCGAAAATTTCGTGTTCGCGACATCACTAATCCTGATGAAAGTCCTCTATGTAGGACTGAAACGTTGATCGTCTTTTTTAACATTTATCAATACATTTTGGACTATTAAAATCCGTGAGTGCAGCTACCTACTTGGAAGAATCGATAATACAGCCTTGGCTTGCTAGCACCCGGTTATAAAGGGACACTATATAATCTATATATATATATATATATATATATATATATATATATATATATATATATTTACTTGTAATTTATTTTAACATGTTTAGCGCCCAAACTGCGGAACTGTAAACGGACACTTATTTGCATGGACACCGCTGAGCCGTCAGCCTCCTTGTTTCTGCATTCAGTCAGTTAACTGAATGCCTGTTCATTCGGTAGTTTAAACCGTATGAACAGCATTACCACAGATAGCCATCCCGTGGAGTCTATTCGTATGGAGAACAGACTTTGTGAACACTTTAACTCCACGGCGATTGGACTGTGTGCATAGGATCTGAGCACTATTTGGTACTTTTGTGCGCTCAGATCCCAGCTATCTGGGGATGGGTTGCAAGTATATATTTTGTGTGATAAATATAATATTGTGTATTTTATTGTGTTTTAGTGTTTTACTGTAACCATGTGGTTAATGGAGTTTTGCCTCTGTCCTGGGATATAATTGGATTACTTCCCAGTTATCTCCAGGACAGAGGGAGGGAAATTAGGATGCATTGTGGGGAGGTTTTACCTCTGTGTGTCTGTCATTGGTTCATGTCTGTCCTTTGTCACAGTCTCCCATTTGGTCCCCTAGGGGAGTGTCCACCATGTGGGAGACCTGCATAAATACTGGGCAAGTAGCCTTCATTAAACAGACCACTGCTTGACCCTTAACACGGAGCCTTGTCTCGTCTTTGGGGGGATTTACTGTATGCTGATAGAGACTGATTGCTAGGAGTGTAAGCCGCTTGGGTGCTTTTCCTATTCATCTGCTAACAGCTATTCGTGAGGTTCCAGTTCGGGAGTTTGGAGTGCTATCTTGTATCCAGTTCGGGAGTTTAGAGCATTCCCTTATATGCGGTTCGGGAGTTTGCTGTTCTGCAGTAGTTGTGCCTGTGTCTCTGGAAGGGGAAGATCTACTAAACAGCGGTTTAACCCTTTTATGCTGAGGGTGCCGTTACAACGCTGTAACGGCGTTAAGGGGTTAAGGGACTAATACAACGCAAATGTTATGTTCTAAAATCTGTGATTTAGGTTGTGAAGTTTTTTTTTGTGTAAGTTTAATTTAATCAATATAGCCTGCTACTTTGATTGAGTTAGTACTACTTAACTACTCTGACACCAGGGGATGGTGTAATGTAATTAAACATGTTGTTATTGGGGGCTGGTGCAGCCGACTGCATTGACCGGTACACTGTTAAATTTAGCAGCTGACTTGAGGAGTCATGAGGAGTGTGTGTTAGTGTGTATGTGTACCTCTGCCTATGTATGTTTATCTGTGTTCCAGTGTGTATGTGTACCTGTGTGTCTTTGTATGTGCACCCGTTTGTCTGTGTTCTTGTGTATCTGTGTGTTTAAAAATGTGTGTGCGTACATCTATGTCAGTGTGTGTCAGTGTGTGTGGCAATGCATACGTCCCAGCATTCCAATGCCAACACTGCATATTAAACACAACGCTGCATTCCTAGGCTAATAATAAACACATATACACCTATTTTTTCTATGCCAACATTGCACACAATCACACTTCTGCATGTGTACCTGTGTGTCTGTGTGTATCTGAGAGTGTGTGCATATCTGTGTCAGTGTGTATGTGTGTATCTGTGTGTGTTGCAATACATACATACCAACATTCCAACGCCAATAATGCACACAAATGCACCCCTGCATTCCAATTCTGGCACTGCACACAAATACAGCCATGCATTCCAATGCTGGCACTGCATACAAATACAACCCTGCATTCCATACTCCATACATAAAAATGCTTATATCCAAATAGACAGATATTCCTCACACATACAAGAATAGTAAATGGAAGATCCCCAGCAGACAAAGCATCCTGGGAGTTGTAGGAGAGTTGTGGATCTAGCTTTTGGCCACTCTTGAACCTTGCACCATGCACCAAGGTTTTCTCTATATTAGTTCCACCACTGGCTAGTATAATTTTTTTTCTATCAAGAAAAAACTGCAATGTGTTAGACTGCAGGGTTAAGGGGACATGGTCAGTGCACCCAGATAACCTCAATTAGATTAAATGCTCTGGCTGCTTTTAGTGTCTCTTTAATGTTTAATAAAGTCATTAGCAATAGCACCATAAGAATGCGGCCAAGTACATTTTACAAGAAGTTCAGATCCTGCAAATATTAGTCATAGAAAATGGTTAA
>OW240914.1:105663440-105678003 GCA_933207985.1 Pelobates cultripes
AAATTAGCCATTGCAGGTTAGTAAAAAAAAAAAAAAAACGATTTGTGTGGCAGAAGCTGCCAATGTTTCCTAATCACAGGGAAGCTTTAACATTTATCGTAAAATGATAAATCAAATTGTTAAAGATTGGATACTTGCTGATCTATACATTTGACGTGACTAACTCGTTTGGGCAGGGTCCTCGTCTACTTATTGTTTCTGTAGAATTTTGTAAATCTAATTAATTGAAAAATCTGCCCCCTTTCATAATGTTATAAAGCGCTACGAAATAAGTTGGCGCTATATAAATACCAATAATGACAACTTGAGAAATCCATATATAGTTATACTTGCAGCACATGTCCTTCATACTACAGGCAGACTGACTGATCCCCATGGACCTTCAATACATCAGTTAACCCTAATTAAAATACCTTGCATGTGGCATGAGCAATCCAAACAATGCAGCCGTTAACCACTCAGGTAGAAGGTCTACAGCTGACCTGAATTCAGGCATGTCTGGAATGCATTGTGCTAGCATACATAATAGGTCTGTACACTTGCAATTACAAACATAATATAAGCAGGAAAAATTCACAGACTTGGACACAATGATGTCGAATTCCACAACTATTAAAACATCCTAGTTTAATGTACTATGGGGAGATAGGTTATGTACAATGTAACCAGCAAGAGTTAATATTTTAACACTGTTACATGAAAAATGATAGAAAGACATAAAAAAGTAGCATAATTTGTCTAAGAGGGAGTAAAGAACTTTCACATTAAAGAGCTGTATAAAGAGAGTAATGCAATTTCAAGCATTAAGCATAGCACATTCATTCTATTCTTCCTATTATAATCCTGCATGGCATGTACAAATCCTCAGAAGGATCTTTATATTTAATAGCAAAGAATGGCAGCTTTGAAGTCTCAGTGCTCACATTGCATAGAAGGATGATCTAATATACAGGAAAGTGAAAGATGTGGTGTAAAAAATGTGCAGTTTTGCTATTGATTCGTTTTTTTAAGGCCCTTGCTATTTTATAAAGGAGGACAGATCATAACGGTCACTAATCACTAGTTTTATCACAAGAACCTGTTAACAACTCAGAACACAGATTTACAAATAAATAACAAATGGCTTTACTGTAAATATGTAAACACACACACACACACACACACACACAAAACCCTCTATTAAAAAGAAAATGAAAAGAAAAAACACACACACATAGGCTGAGGATATGTGAAACCCTTTCGCAGCAGAATTTCAATGAGAAAGAAGTCATATCAGAGCTGTAATTGTAGCAGCATTGTCCTTGGGAGCCTTGAGGTAATGGACCCCCCCTCTCCAACTCCCTCATACAAGAAGCATCAAAAGAATCTGGAGAGACGATTGAGAGATGGAGGGGGACAAACTAGGAATACAAAGTACATTCAGTGATATCAGCTTTATATAATAAACATTTTCACTGGATTTAAGTTTTTTAGTAACATCAATCCATATATTAGCAGTTTTTCAATTTTCCCTTTACCATTCTGAAAATACAATTTCCTTTTTCTAAACTTATTGGAGTAGACATTACTGTGATTCCTTATTGAAGACCTGTTGATGCTTCTTTTTCTGTTACACAGGACTTGGCATTTAGTGATAGGAGTAACAGGACCCATCGATGGCAATCCTAGCGAGCAGACCGAGAATAAATGGCATTTTCCTAGAGTAAAGGGAGCAGATACCAGCACTATAAGAAGGGATATGTATCGCTCAGCCTAGCTCAAAACAATGAATCATTCCACGCCTTTATTACAAATACAAAGAGCCAGGAAATAGCAAGCAAGCACTTACTCTGCTCCTAATCTAAGACTGCACAGAACTGCTTGGCACTCAGATATACAGATAAATACAGCTATACATTTATATTCAGAATACAGGCATACATTGGAGGAAAACAAGGGGAAAAAAATGTATATATAAAATCAGTGTACAGATATCAGTGTACAGATATCAGTGTACAGATATCAGTGTACAGTACACTATTACCACTGTCCCACTAACCAGTTCCAGTTGGAAGTTGAGCTACAGCCAGTGTGCCACTGTTTATGAAGGATCATCAGTGCCTTTTGAAAACTACCTCTTATATTGTCCTCAAAGATGTAATTGAAGGGTTACTTCAAGCATTATAATACCATAGCCCACTGTAATGGTTATAATGCCAGTAGTTCCCTTGCCCAGTAATGGGGCAAACTGATTAGCTATGTCCCCACACTACTCCAATGCTTCCTCGTGGTCCAGTAACAGGCTTCTAGCTCCTGCAGAGTTGAAGAAGCTGGGAGGCATGGTGGTCGACATTTATTGGTTGAGAGAGTCAGCAGACTGTTCTCAGCCACTATTTTTTGTTGGCCAATCCTCACAAAGTAATTTGCAAAAAAGTAATGATGGTCCAGGCATTCAAGTTCAGTCCAGTGGGCAGATTTATTGGAGCAGAATCAAAACATTTCGGCCCACAACAGGGCCTTTGTCAAGCTTGACAAAGGCCCTCTTTTGGGTCGAAACGTTGTTTGATTCTGCTCCAATAAATCTGCCCACTGCATTGAACTTGAGTGCCTGGACCATCATTACTTTGTTCGTTCTCAGCCACCGGCTGACTTTCTGTGCAACAAATGTTGCGCAGATTTAACATTATGCACTCTAGCTCTGGGCTGGCTGATGACATCCCTGGCTTTATACCTCCAGCAGAGGAGGGGTTAATCAGCCAACAGAACTCAGTGTAGTAAGGCACAGTGCTGGGAGTACTTCAAATGCTTCCACAAGCATCCTAGATACCCCCAGCAAGGATGACATATTTATAGTGGAGAAAGGTCACAAGTCTGTTCCTGTCTCTTCCTCATACATTTAGACAGATGTGCAGGAACGCTTAAAAGTAAGCATTAGTCACAGCAATGTTACAGGGACACTATATAGCTACAGCTCACAGTATTTGTTCTGGTGAGTATAGTCCGTATCTGCAGGCATTTTGCCATAAACACAGTCTTTTTAGAGAAATGGCAGTGTTTACATTAAAGCCTAGGTTCACTTCTAGTGACTACTCCTCAGATGGCCATTGGAGGTGCTTCCTGGTGCAGTGCTGCACAGTGCGGCAGGAGGGAAGGGAGATTGAAGTGGCTTGGTCTGTGCCACTAGGGTAGGAGTTAACTCTGCAGTTTCTAAAGATCTGCAATGTTTTACATTGAAGGGTTAAGGGGACAGGGACTCTTCACAGAGATCATTTCATTGAGATGAAGTGGTCTGGGTTACTATAGTGTTCCTATAATGAAAAGTAAGTTTGGAAACTTAGTGTGGGTTTCAGAAACCGTATGAAGCGGTCTCACAAGTCCCTGTGCTGGCATACCACTATCCAATCAAAAGCTGAAATCATGGAGATAGTTGTTGCATGGGAACTCCACAAATCTCAGACAGACTAAGACATTTTTGAATTGACACAGCCTACAGTTAAAGGAACTTTTAAAATAAAAAAATATATAAAACATACATAAAACAGTGAAGATTCCACCTTAAGATTCTATCGTCATTTATAAACCACAATTAACATCACAGGATCTTTCGTTTATAGAGCTGGGAAATTCTATATTTTTGTAGTCAGTGGCCACTGTGTTTAAACCAAGAACCCCCAGAAGAGGCCTACGAAGTTCAGTCACATGGGCCTTTTATGTTATATACAAAAGATAAGCGTTGCATTTCTAAAGACTCATTGTTTAACAGGAGCTGACTTTAAAACGGTTGCTGGTTGGATACATGCCCATTTTGTGCCCCTCAGTCTCTTGGGTTATGGAAAAGGGAGTTCATGAAATCAATTTCATGAAGGGGGGGAGGAGAGGTATAGAGCAGCTAATATACCAAGGTATCCATCTTTTAAATAGTAATTATTCATTTGTATCCATCTTGGGAAAATACACTTCGAGGATTATTACCATTTTGATTTTACAGATTTAATATAAAATTCAAACACTTTATAATCAGTATTTTTTTATGCAGGATGGTAATAATGTAATATATACTGGACAACATACAGGTCACCTGAACAGTCTGTAAATATATCATTATAAGATATAATAAATTGTACGAAGATAATTTGAAAGAAAATGAAAGATCAAATGCTACACTATTCTGCCACTACAACCATGCCCCTCTATACCATATGCCAAAATAGAATGTTTAGCGTTTACTTTTTTTTTGGTCTGTCAGCTCTATACAGCCCTTCAGTAAGTTATGGAGTGAATTCCATTTTGGAACTGGCTCCTTTAAGAACAGACAGTTATGATGGCAGATTGTCACTGGTCTTAAAGGGGTTAAATCTACGTAATTGGTAGATCGAAAGCTACGTAACCTTGTTAAAGATTCGATTAAAGGATTAATCTTCTATTAGCATATCCCATATGCAAGTGTATTTTACTATGCACGGTTTAGAAACTGATAAACAATTGAATGAATAAACACAAGCATCAGGAATCTGTCCCCTAGCCATGTCCCTTTCATACAATCAGAAAAAAGAAAAAGCTTAAAAGGGACTCTCTGGTGCCAGGAAAACATATCCGTTTTCCTGCAGTGTGCCCCTGCCTCCCAACCCCCATCCCATGTTGCTGAATGTGGTGAAAACCCCTTCAGTGACTTACCTGAATCCAGCACCGATGTCCGTCGGCGCTGGGTAAGGTTCCGCCCATGCTCCTCCCCCACCGATGTCAGGGGAGTCCTAATGCGCATGCGCGGCAATGGACGCGCGCATTAGACCTTCCCATAGTATGAGGATTCCGGCGACCCTGGAGGTCCTCATGCATTGCGTGAGGACGTCCAGCATCGTTTAAAACACTTTGTTCTAAGAACACGAAAGTCCCTCTAGCGGCTGTCTGATAAGACAGCCACGCAAGGTAATTATTGCAGTTTTAATTTTTTTTTTTTTTATAATTACACTTGCAGAGTTAAGGGTGGTAGGAGTTGGCACCAAGCACACTCCAATAGACAGAAGTGGTCTGGGTGCCTGGAGAGTGTCCCTTTAAATATAGTCATAGAACATAAGAGGTCATTATGGGACTTCTAGTAGTTCAGCTGGTGCGTATGGGTAATTACACCTAGTAATAAATAAAAATCAATAAATTAATTAATTTTCAAAAACTGACACCGTAAAGTCAACATTCAGAGTTCCAATTGGCTACAATATTATTGCTATTCCCCATTCTATGGACGTACAAACCCTCCTGTGGAAAACCTAGGTCATTACAGAAAGTATAAAACTAAAATGAGTATAGTGAACAGTGGTCTCATTTTATGCAATCTGCATACAGTATACATCACTTTTCTACACCAATTACTGTAGATAAATATGCCTCGACATAAATATTCTCTCACTGAAAGAAAAAAATCCGTATCTAGCACACTAGTACACATCTGGCTTTGGAAGAAGCTTTAGTTCCTGGTTGCAAGATCTTTGTTCATAAGACACCATGAACATGCAGCCTCATTTGTCTGAACATATGACAGATCTTAAATAAGTTTGGTAAAATGTGTGCTTGAACAACTGTGGATGGACCATTCTTTTCATCTTCTTGGGGCACTGGCTCTGTCATAACTTAGCTTGTGCCATTCAAGCAGATAATTGCTTAAAACCTACAGAAACAAGGAATGACATTTTTTTTTCAAAGCATTCTGCGAGTCTTGTGGATATACTCTGAGTTCAGCTGTCGTGTGAATTTATTTTACAAATGTGTACATACTATATAGGGATGCACCAAAATGAAAATTCTGAGCCAAAACTGAAAATTCAGGATGCCCTTGGCCGAAAACTACTTTTTCTCCCATATGATTTTAAAATAGTTTTTTCTTCTTCTATAATTTCATTAAAATTAGATTTTTTTTAAAATGAATCTAATATGAAAAACTTCCCTTCACTTTTAGTGGTCCACCCTACCCCGATGTTCCTTTTCCCTTCCCTGTACCTTCGTGCCCCCCCTTAATGTTCCTCTCCCCTCCCTCTTTTTTAGTTTCCCCCCTGTCCCATAATGTTCTCCTGTCCCATACTGTCCCCCCTCCCTGTCCCATAATGTTCTCCCCTCCCCTGTCCCGCAATGTTCTCCCTCCCCTGTCCCTAATGTTCTCCCCCCTCCCCCTCCCCTCCTAGTGTTCTCCCTCCCCATTGTGTTTCCTTACCCCCTCCCCTGTCCCATAATGTTCTTTTCCCTCCCCCCGTCCCATAATGTAGTATTCTTTACTTTTCATGTTATCATTACGACCTTTCATTGTGATATATAATCGTCTGAATTGTCAATGCAAGCATATCTGTTAAACTATGCACTACAAAAAAAAATTCTCAAAAAAAGTCAGTTTATATATATTTATTTTTTTTCTGCAAATTTGACACTTTAATTGGCCGAAATGGGATAGGCCCATTTTCGGCCAAAAATGTTGGCCGACGAAATTTCGGTGCATCCCTAATACTATGTACAAGAAATACAAATGGGAATAAATATACATTAATCAGGACTTCTGTTATGTCACCACAACTTAAATAGCACTTAGCTGGATACTGTCATAGTGATTTCCAACAGTGAACCAAGATCAGGGTCATGCTGACAAACCCCACGCGTCAAAACAGCTGAGGAATTTGAAATGGAAGATCAAAGTAGGACACATGACAGCCTTGTCATTTTTTGACAATGGTGTTTTTACAAAAATGTCAAAAACTCAGACTTTAGCAAACAGAACCACTACTAAATTACAGAGATTAAGCACACCGGCTACCCAAAAATATGGCAAATACACTTATAAAATGCTAAAACCGTGCTGCTTCACTGGATTTCAGAGTGGCTACCCATTTGCTAGAGTCTTTACTTGGCATTCTGCACAACTGTTAGAGAAGGAATTTAGCTTTAAAAGAGAAATGTATGTTAACCAGGTGAGGGGTTCCTTCTTTTCATCTATATCTTATCATATAAGCTTTCCAAATAATTCAATATTTTTGAAAACATTTTTTCCAAAATGATTTAGCTACAAAGTTCCCATAGACTTTAATTATTGCTTCTGTAGATAAATTACTAAAGATTTTCTAACTATACTGAATTAATCGGAACGCTTAAATCAAGGCCATGTGAAACTGCTACCTTCCTGCATGTAGATAGAATATACAAAATAGTTTGGGAATTCATCACAAGTTTCATTTTTACACCACTCTTCTCAAAAAGACAACAAATGAGGGCCACCTGCTAAAATAGTACAGGTAAAGCCAATGACAGGTGAGGGCCACCTGCTGAAATAATACAGGTATCGCCATGGACAGAGGAGAGCCACCTGCTGAGAAAATACAGGTACAGCCAGTGACAGGTGTGGGCCACCTGCTTAGATAATACAGGTACAGCCAGTGACAGGTGTGGGCCACCTGCTTACATAATACAGGTACAGCCAGTGACAGGTGTGGGCCACCTGCTTACATAATACAGGTACAGCCAGTGACAGGTGTGGGCCACCTGCTTAGATATTACAGGTACAGCCAGTGGCAGGCAAGGATGGCCTGGCCAGATACTACTGGTAGAAACAGACAGGAGATTGAGACCCTGCTCAGAAACGTCAGGTACAGAAAGTGGCTGACCAGGGGCTCCTGCTTAGGTTTTACAGGTATATACATTGACACGTGACAGCCTGTTACTGGGATATTACTGAAACAAGTAAGAGGCCCTGGCTCAGATGGTCAGAAACAATTTGAAATTGTAATTTAAATGTGTTTATTCTGTTTAAGAAGTTTTATTTATGACTTTCAATGTTTGTTTTGTGAACATTATGAGGCCATGAAGAAGTCTAGTTTCATATACAGTATTTCCTTTAAGTCATACATTGTTTTGGTTTTTGAGACTGAAGGGGATAGTCTCAGAGAAATTCGTCATCCAAGCAGATTATTTACTCACCTGCAAGTATTTTATTATAAAAATACTACAGGTAGGTTTCTTTCAATGTTTATTATTAATTGCCTTAAGCGTCTGGCAGGCAGGAAAAGAATTCCCACCCACAGTCCCAAAGAGAACTGTCTGGGATGCTAAACTTATTTTGTGTTGGGTCAAGACCCCCCACCATGCGGACAATAATCTATAATTAACATCAATGTTAATAGAAAGAATCAAAAAAAGAGCACACAAATGTGAAACCTTACCGTAGCAAGTGACATAATTTCACTAAATATGGCCCATGGTTTGGTCTCTTCACCAATTTTCCTACAGGAACATTTAGTTATTTTTTGACAGGTCAGTGAACATATGACAGATCAGAATCTACTGAATCCATAAGTAGAAAGCAAGGGTGCATTGCAGATGATTACAGAGAAGGTTGGGGGTTGAAACATTCTACACTATGGAAGAAGTTTATTCAGAGAAGAAAATTTATCGTATGGCGCACAAAATGTGAAAAAACGGAAAAATGTAACATGCTATATTTGACCCTGTAACTTCCCAAAACACCATAAAACCTGTACATAGAGCGTACTGTTTTACACGTGAGACATCGATGAATACAAATATGTGTATTTTATTGCAGTAAACGCAAACAGTATGACGACATTCACAGTTAAAATGTCACGTAGAACTAAAACCTTTTTTTATATTTTATTCATATTAAATTATGTTTCATACCTAAATATTTGATGTTAATGAAAGCCCTGTTTCACCTAAATAAAATGATATAGAATAAGTGTGGGTACACTTAATATGAAAGAGTCGAATTACGGTTGAACAGACATATAGTCAAATTCCAGATTATGTTTTGATCACAACGTGTACATTTTACGCAGTCCTTAAGGGGTTAAACACTCATATTTGTGTTCAGCAAAGTCTTACGAGTATAACAATACAGGTACAGGTTTTATGGTGTTTTGGAAAGTTACAGGGTCAATATAGGGCTTGCTCAATTCAGTTTGCCAGATTGGTTTGCTGGGTCTATGATGCCATATGGTAGCCCAGGAATGTGAATTAACCCCTCATGGCATACCATTGTCAAATGTAGACAGTCCAGGGTATTCAAAATGAGGTATGTCCAGTCTTTTGTAGTAGCCACAAACGCTTGCCAAAGTTAGCGTTCATATTTGTTTTTTGTACTCACCTGAACATGCATAAATGGGGTGCTGCATGTTCAAGTGAGTGCAGCCCCCTGGTTTCACATACAATATATATCTAGCCAACTCCTTGGTTTTTGCACCCCTCCCTGTCACAGGTGCCTCAAAACAAATTTTTAAAAACGCATCCAAAAACCGCATCCATTGCCATGTTAACTGCAGAAATGCAGAATGAAGTCAGACATGATGTCAGTCTTTTTTTTTTTTGCATGTCAGTCTGGGATATAAGACTTGCTTTTCCCACAGAAATTTCACTTTAATAGTGCTCTCACTACTGCAAGGGATTCTGGGTAGGTGTATGCAAATGAGCTCAACAAAGAACCACATTTTTGCCTCATAATTCCATTTTATAAATGGATTCCTTTGAGTCTGTGTCTGCTGTATACAAAGGCTTTTAAACACAACTCAGGAAGAGGAGCAAAGCCAGCGAGCCACTCATGGACACCTGTGTCACTATTAATGCAACTCATGAGGCTGGTTACAATGTATTAAATATCCACTTACTTCAGGTGGAAGGGGTTTACATCCACACTTTTTTCCCCACCACAACTCTTATGGTATGTACTTTACAAGTAACACCAAGCCTCCATAGCAATCCAGTAACCAACCTCATGCTGATGAGTTGCATTAACAACAAAACAGCTGTCCATGAGTGGTTCACTGGCTTTGCTCCTCTTCCTGAGTTGTGTTTCAATGCTGTTGAATACAGCAGACATACTTCATGGAATCCATGTATAAAAGTGGAATTAGGAGGCAAAAATGTGGTTCTTTGTTGATCTCATTTGCATACCCAGAATCCCTTGCTGTAGTGAAATTTCAGTGGGAAAAGCAAGTCTTTTGGCTTGACTGTTGTGTGTATTTGAGTTTAGCAATGTATTATATATAAAAGATGTGGGGCAAATGTCACAATATATTGTAAAAACTGGGCTTATTTGGGATTCAGTCTTCAAATGAGGAAAAAAAAAATAAAAAAAAAATCAACAAATTCAATGGTAGATTCCTCTTACGCATGAAGTGTATTCAAAAATAGCAGAGAACATTTTACTGGCTGTGTACAATGAAGTAATTTTACGCAAAGCTACTATACAGATATAATTTTAAGTCTATAGAGTCCTATCTGCCAAGATTTTACATACACTTCCAAAACAATGTCAGATGTTCTTTCTTAAACCCTAACTGTAATCACAAATGTCGAAATGACAAATGAGAGATAAGTCTAGATGAGGAAAATATTAACCAAAATCAAAGGACTCCCTATTTTAACATTATGTTCGCCTGCATCCCCATCTAGTGGTCACAAGAGGATCCAGGCTGCGGAAAGTGTCTTGAAGCACTCAGAAGATATTCATACAAGCCCAAGTATTCAACATCAAACCACAGATGCTCTATAATTGGGGAGTGGATATGTAGAGCGGAAAATATACATTTCAGTCATGGTTTATCCTTGTGCTAAATAACCATAGTGTAAAATAACCTCACATAATGCACACATTGAAATCAATGAGCACCTCCCTGTTTGAATTACAGGAAGATTTGATCTGATAAGAACCATCGTGATTTTCAGTTGGGGTCTTTTGACAAGCACAGATATCTTAAAAACAATATTACAAAAGCAATCTGCTTTCGCTTTGCACTCAATTGCAATCTGCTCTCCCTTTCCCCAATCATGTATGTACACCTCCCACCATCTCAGTGGCCTGGAGGAGGGCATTTTTGCTTGAAAGTGTAGGTTTTCAAAAAAATTGCAAAGCACTACAAGATGACCTCGCGGATTCTTACAATATCATAATCTAGGTCGGAAGAAAAAAAAACAACAAAAAACATGACATATCTAACACACAAACATTTTGAAGCCCTTTCCATTTGTACCAAAACAGGTGGGAAAATCATTATTGATTTCAAAACGGAAATTTCGTACCTTGATAGCTACCTATGGTGTCCTCCTCTATTAACACCAGCCACCAAGGATCACTATGTGGATTAGAACCTTCTACTACTGTGGTCAAGACAAATAGGAACACATGGACCAGATTTAACAAACAAGTATGATAGTGGAACTATATATTACAAAACATTTCAAACTTTTAGAAGAAGCAGCAACAGAAGGATCTGGATCCCAAACAATGCACTTGTGTGTCATGCAGAACAACCTTCCTCAGATGTTTCACTATTTTTCAGTCCTAGCTCTCCCTTACACAGAAGCATACTAGCTTCTAGCTGCTGTAGTTTCTCACTGAATTTGTGATGGTTCCACACTCACAGGTATAACTACAATCTCAAGAACCAAAAAGACTGTGCTCAGCAAGTAAATGAAACCATGAGTTGTCTGAACATTTATATTCCACATACCACAACCGGTCATTAAGGCGTTACATATTAGCCAAACTTCAATAAAATCTTAAAGGGACACTATAGGTACCCAGACTATTTCATTGACGTGCTCTGGGTGAAGTGACCCTGTCCCCTTAACTGTGCAGTTGAAAACATCACAGTTTTAGAGAAACTGCAGTGTTTTCATTGATGTGTTAAGGCTGCTTCACAGAGTTTAACTTTGCATGAGGACATCCAGTGTCTTCGAAACTCCCGTTGGAAAGCATTGATTCAATGCTTTCCTATGGGGAAGGCCTAATGTGCGTGGCACTCGCTGCACATGCACTTTAGATTCTTCCTTATAATGACGTCAGAGGTGGTGGAGACAATGGAATAAGGTTAGTGTCTAAAGAGCTTTTTAACCCTTTGAGCGCCACGTGGGGGCAGTGGGACACTATAGTGTTATGAATACAGCTTTGTATTGCGAACACTAGCTGTCCTTTAACCTTACAGGGATTTATGTTATGAAAAACGAGTCACCAAACATAACTCACAATATCAAAAAATTCTGCCTTTTAGTTTAATCTTTATGCTAAATTCACAAACAAAAGTGTGGCAAAACGTAAGTATATGGTTAGGTCGTCATGTGTAAAAGTTGAAGAGAAACATACTTGTTACCAGCTAATCGTCTCAACTCTTTCAATGGTAGCCTGATACTGCCCTAGCCTAGCAACCTGCTGAGGAGTACCAGATGGGTGAAACAATCTGTGCGTTGGATTCAGATCCTAAACGTTGAATAAGCAACACACCCACGTCACCAAACTTAAAACCTACAATCATGTATTACGTTGTAAGTTTACATACCAATATGTGCTCTGGCACAAGCTATCTAATGGTAGTAGCCCTTTAAGGGTATCTATAGAAACATGAAGAGTATCTAATCTAATGATTGCATAGGGCTTTGTTTGTATGTGTGCTCTTTTATTAGAATACTGCACTCAGCTGACACTTTATTTGTTCATTAAAGCAAATATCTAATCACCCAATCATATGTCAATAATTCCGTACACAAATTGTTCAGTTGTTCAAATCACACACCAGAAGGGAAACATGAGCAATGTGTCTTTGACGGACCCCTGAAGTGGTTTCAATAAGAGAGCCAACCATCTGAATTTTTCAAGTATATCAAACGTTTACAGAGAATGGTACAAAGGGGAATAAATAAATGAAATCACTTCAGTAAGCAAGTTCGGAGAACAAACACTTTGTTAACAGGGGCCTGTTGAGAATCAGCAGATAGTGCCATTGTCCTGACATCTTGAACCTAACTATAAGAGGAATGAGTTACAACAATAATGGGCAGAAGATCATCAAACAACATATCAAACACTGGAGGGAATGGGCTACAGCAGAGCTTTCCATACTTTTCAGGATGATGACACTTTCCAGACATTCATCATTTCATGGCACGGTGGCAGTCAAGACAGTGTTCTATTTTTTGAACACATCACTTCAGTTGCGGCCGCGTCCCCAGAAGAGACACAGAATCAGAACAGTACATATGTGAGCCTTCGACTGTCTTTCTAACACGCTTGCCCCTATTCACAATATAGTAATATAACATACCCAGCATAAGTATTTATTGTTGCTGGCTGCTTTGACTGGCTGCTGTAGCTGGTAGACTTGTGTGGTTGGCTGGCAGTCCTATTTCTCCCCCAACCCCTTTGCATGTTTCTTTTCCCACCCTCAGTGTGTCTTAGTCCCCCCCTTAGCCTCTCTGTGCCGCTTAGTTTCCTCCCCCCAGCGTGTCCCCTCCTCGCCCTAGCCCCTCTGTGTGCGCCTTTGTCCCCCCGTGTGTCTCTTTGACCCCCCTCAGTCCCTCTGTGTCTGTTTGACCACCCTCAGCCCCTCTGTGTGAGTCTGTTTGACCACCCTCAGCCCCTCTGTGTGAGTCTGTTTGACCACCCTCAGCCCCTCTGTGTGAGTCTGTTTGACCACCCTCAGCCCCTCTGTGTGAGTCTGTTTGACCACCCTCAGCCCCTCTGTGTGTGTCTGTTTGACCACCCTCAGCCCCTCTGTGTGTGTCTGTTTGACCACCCTCAGCCCCTCTGTGTGTGTCTGTTTGACCACCCTCAGCCCCTCTGTGTGTGTCTGTTTGACCACCCTCAGCCCCTCTGTGTGTCTTTGTGCCCCCTCCTCTCCTGTGCCTCTCTTTTGTCCCTCTCGTGCCATCTTCTGTCCTCTACCCTGTGCCTGCTGTTCTGTGCTTCCTGTCAGACTGGGTAGGTGAAACAGAAGCTCCTCTAGCACAGTCCATCTGCTCAGCCACCCTACATGGAGTGACCACTCCCCATCCGAAAGGACACGTCCTAACGACTTAGATTGTGTAGCTAACACACTAATGTGTCACACCACACAGTTTGGAAAGCTGTGGGCTACAGTAACATTAGACCACACCGATCTCCATTCCAGTCAGCTAACAGGAACATAGGAAAAACGTTTCCTGGCTAGACGAATCTCGATCTCTGCTGCAGCATTCCGCTTGTAGGGTCAGATTTTTTTGTAAGTAAGAATCTGTAGACCAGTACTTGGTGGTGGAATAATAGTGTGAGGAATATTTTATTTGCACAGTTTGGGCCCTTTACTAGAAAGTATGCGTGGTTTAAATGCATACAGCATTCATGGAAAGAATACAGCTCAAGTATTGTTGATCAGTATGTGCACCTCTCTTGGTCTGCAGTCTACCAAACCTCTCATGACTGCTTGTAGCATGGCAACATACCCGCATGACAGTGAGTTCAATGCACATCAATATACACAATATCCTTCACCGTCAACATATTAATCTAGTAGTAGAGAACCTCTAAGATGTGGTGAAATTGTTGATTTGTTGCATGAATATGCAGCCAACAAATTTGCAGCCAGTGAACAATGTTATCTAAACATGGACCAGATTCGCTGAGGAATATTTAATATCAAGAACAACTCAGGCTATTCAGGGGCAAATGGGAGTCCTGCCCAGTATTTGTAAGGTGCACCTAATAAAGCTGCCATTGAGTGCATATTGACAATGCTTTTTTTGTGTGAAAATTCACTCATTCTGATCTGCTGTGTAATTGATTTTATAT
>OW240914.1:105695140-105734494 GCA_933207985.1 Pelobates cultripes
GATCTGAGCACTTTTGGGATATGTTGGGCGCTCAGATCCAGGCTATCCAGGGATGTATAGACTGTTGGAAATATGCATTTTTATGTGTTTTCATATTTTGTATTGTTTTGCTCAGTCATGGTGACACTGTTTTTCTTGGGCATATTGTGGGTGTGTTTTGGGCTTGTCACTGTACTGAGATTCTGTATATAAGTGAGCCATTTGGCTGGGAATAAACAGTTCTTCTTCACCCTTCACTAAGTCTCGGCTCATGTTTGGGTGATACTGCGGTTACCCCTTCAGCAATACCTATAATCACTCTGGAGCTATCACAACTAGAAAGGGGCGACCACACAGGGGCGGGCTGGGCCGGGGGGCAGGGAGGCAATTGCCCCCCAGGCCGCCCTAAATTCCTGTAAGGCCGGCCGCGGCGGGCCGGCCCTTTAAATACTGCAGCCGCCTGAGCGCTCTGTTAAGAGCCCCTGTATGGCCGCAGTTTCTCCTTGAGACTGAAATCGGTGGTGGGAATGTACGTCGAGTGATAGGGGAGTGGTGCAGACTGAGTGTATCTCCCCTGTCAGTCCGCCGCAGCCATAGAAACAAAACCCCTGCTGTTCCGCCGAGTTTCTGTTTCCTCTGTTACCGACCGATCACAGGAAGCGCACACCGAGTGCACCTTCCTATCACCGGCCGGCCGGAAAGTCGCCACCCATGACCGGAGTGCAGCCCGGCCACGCTACAGGAGGGGGCAAGAAGAGAGGGAGGAGGGGAGGGGCAAGAAGAGGAGGAGGGGGAACAAGAAGAGGGGGAATAAGAAGGGGATAAGAAGAGGGAGGGGGGATAAAGAGGAGAGGGAATGGGAAGAGGAGGGGAACAAGAAGAGGGTGGGGGATGCGGGGAAACACAAGAGGAGGGAACAAGAAGAGGGGAGGGGGATAAAAAGGGGAATAAGAAGAGGGAGGGGGGGGAATAAGAAGAGGAGGGGAATAAGAAGAGGAGGGGGGTGGAGAAGAAGAGGGGAGGGGAGAAGAAAGGAGGAGATAAGAAAAAGAGGGGGGTAAGAAGAAGAAGGGTGAGGAAGAAAGATGGGGAGGAAGAAGAAGAGGAGGGAGGCGAAGAAGAGGAGGGAGTAAGAAAAGAGGGGGGAGTAAGAAGAAGAAGAGGGGGGGGAGGCGAAGAGGGAGGGGGAATAAGAAAAGGGGAGGGCGGAGGAGGGAGAGGGGGAATAAGAAAAGGGGAGGGCGGAGGCGAAGGAGGGAGATAAGAAAAGAGGGGGTAAGAAGAAGAAGGGGTGAGTAAGAAAAGAGGGGAGTAAAGAAGAAGAAGAGTGGGGAGTAAGAAGAAGAAGAGGGGGGTAAGAAGAAGGGGTGAGCATGAAGAAATGGGGGGAGTAAGAAGAAGAAGGGGAGGAAGAGGAAGAAGAAGAAGGGGGGTAAGAAGAAGAAGGGGAGCACAAGAAGGGGTTAAGAAGAACAGGTGGGGGAGTAAGACGACCAAGGGGGGAAGTATGAAGAACACAGGGAGGAGGGGGGTAAGACGAACACAGGGGGTGTGAGGAGAACACATAGAGGGAGGAGTGAGAAGAGCACAGGGAGGGTGGGTGAGTGTGAGAAGAGACCGCTAGGGGAGGGTGGGGGAGAGGAGAGACCACTAAGGGGCAGGGGAGAGCTCTAATGGACAGAAGGGACAGCTCTATAGGACAGGGGGCAAGACAGGGAGCTCTTTCACACTACGCGCATACACACACACAATGCATCCCTATACATACACAGAAACACAACATGCTTCCCTTACACACAGAGAAACACACAATGTATCCATTACACACACACACACACAATGCAACCCTTACACACAAAGACAATGCATCATTTGCACACATACACAGAAACAGACAATGCAAACCCGTACACACATATGCAAACACACACACTTCTTTTCTTACATACACACAGAAACACAATGCATCTCTTACACTCAATGCACACACATACAGACACACACCTTGCATCCCTTATGCATACAAACACAGATTCACACAATGCATCCCTTACACACAACCAGAAACACATAATACATCCCTTATACACAAATACACACTGCTTCCACTACACACAAACACACTACATCACCTGCACAAACTGGTAACCCTATACACTACATACCATAAGCATACATATTAGATCCTCTACAATAACACATAACACATCCCCTACACACTCCACTCCCTGTGAGCGAACTCATGGGTGGGTGGAACTTATGAGTGGGCCCTATGGGCATACTCACCGTCAGGCCCTGGGGCCCAGACCCCAAAAAATGGAGCTGCTTCCAATTCTCCCAGAACATTGAATTTTGTGACCACAGTTGCAAACAGCCTCCAGAGATCCTGTTCTACACCAGACCAGTGGAGCCAAACTGCAGCCCATCATCATCCTCATCTGCTTGTAAGTAGGCAATCTAGTATATTATTAGTGACACTAATCTATAATGTACCTCACATTAAAGGGACACTATAGCTTAATGAAGTGGTTCTGGTGTCTATAGCTGGTCCCTGCAGGCTTTTTAATGTAAACACACACTGTGTGCAGCACTGGCGTTAGTTCATATGGGTGGGGCATTGTGATGTCACATGGGGGGGCAGCAAATTTTTATTTTGTCTAGGGCGGCAAAAATCCTTGCACCGGCACTGATCCTGGGCAGGTGCACCAGTCTACTGGTGACCCACAGGAGGGGAGTGCACTGATTGCACTGCACTCTCCTCCTGTCCAGCCCCATCTTTACCGCAGTGCAAGTGCCCTCTGCCCCTAATTTACAGTGGCTCACACTCACAACAAGCAGTGCCTGGAACCGTGAAGGAGCGGGTATGGCAAAGAGCTACTGATTAGCATAACATCAATATCCGTTATAAAACCAGGAAAAGGTGGGCATGGATGGTGAACTGATTTGGTGGTGCAATGGGCCACTTGACTGGTTTTGCCCCCCAGGCCTAAGGCTGCCAGCCCTCCCCTGCGACCACAGGCAGTAGAAACCAATCTTCAGGAGGGTATTCTGCCACAATATATATATATATATTTAAAATGAAAAAATGAGCGCACTTACTGGATTCTAAAAAAATCTAATTAGTTTATTAAATGTTCACAAAGTAGATCAACGTTTTGACCTTATATAAAGACCGTAAGGTGGAAACGTTGATCTACTTTGTGAACATTTAATACACTAATTTGCTATTTTGGAATCCAGTGAGTGCGCTCATTTTTTCATATTTGATATATTTTCAACGCTGTGCTGCACCTTGGTATTGATCTATATATTTTTTCATTATAGAGTGTGAGTGCGAGACATAAACACACACACACACACACACACACATAAACTATAAGGAAGGGAGACAGGAGAAGGGACAGGATAAATGATAGAGTGTCCTGCAGAGTGGTAGTTGCCTCGTTATAGAGGGGTGACCTTAGGATAGGTTGGGCTCGGGGAGATAACAAAAGAGGAAAGATAATTAAAGGACCACTATAGTGCCAGGAAAATATACTCGTTTTCCTGGCACTATAGTGCCCTGAGGGTGCCCCCACCCTCAGTGTCCCCCTTCCGCCGGGCTAGATGGAGAGAAAGGGGTTAAACTTACCTCTTTCTCCAGCGCCGGGCGGGGAGCAAGAGCTGCGCGCACATTCAACCAGTCCATAGGAAAGCATTCATAATGCTTTCCTATGGACACTGGCGTCTTCTCACTGTGAAGCGGAAACTGCTATGTTTATTAAAAAAAAAGGGTTAACCCTAGCTGGACCTGGCACCCAGACCACTTCATTAAGCTGAAGTGGTCTGGGTGTCTATAGTGGTCCTTTAAAACTTCACTTTTAATGTAAATAGTTAAAAGGGGGGTATACGAACAAATTTTAGTTCAAATAACTGTTGTAAGAAATCCTCAAGTGATGCAGTTACACTGCCTGTTAACAGAGTGAAATGCCACTGTGGGAACAACGGCTACAAATTAGTAGTCAATAATGTATCGATTTACCAGTATCAGGGCTCAAGGAAAAATAGCCAAGTCCCAGTGAGCTGCACTGAAGCTGTTAGCAAAGCTGATAACAATATTTAACGAAACTGCAGTGTCTGGACTCCGAAACAAGCTTGAGAGTGCCAGTTTACTGCAGAAAATAGCATCTCAGAAATGATGACAGGGTCCTGTGTTAAAGACCATGAGAAATAGCATCTAGAGGTATGTGCTGGCGGGAGTATCTGCAGTATGGTAACTAGGAGGTACAAACTGCAAAATGTTGCCTGGTAGATTCTGCAGGAACTGGCTTAATAACCAATAAGCTATGGGTAGAGAGGGGTTAACTGCAAAAACACTGGAAATCCTAGTGTTATGGTATGTACAGGCGGGAGTATCTGCAGTATAGTAACTAGGAGGTGCAGACTGCAAAGATGTTGCCTGGTATATTCTGCAGTAAAACTACAAAAACACTGGAAATCCTAGTGTTATGGTATATGCAGGCGGGAGTATCTGCAGTATAGTAACTAGGAGGTGCAGACTGCAAAGATGTTGCCTGGTATATTCTGCAGTAAAACTACAAAAACACTGGAAATCCTAGTGTTATGGTATGTGCAGACGGGAGTATCTGCATTATAGTAACTAGGAGGTGCAGACTGCAAAGATATTGCCTGGTATATTCTGCAGTAACTGGCTAAATAACCAACAAGCTATGGGTAGAGAGGGGTTAACTACAAAAACACTAGGAATCCTCCTATGCTTGTGGTCCCTAATTACTTGTGCCATCGAGGCAGTGGCGGACTAAGGGGTGGGCGGAGGGGGCGGTCTGCCCCGGGTGCCGCCTGGTAGAGTGGTGATATGACCCTGGTCTGAGGGCTAATGGGGGAAGTGTGAGCTGCGCCCCATGGCAGCTGGGGTGTCGCACAGCTCACACGGAGACCAGCAAGCTTAACCGGCCGCACGGGAGGAAGAAGGGGGCGTAGCTATGGCCATTTAGGAGCGGGGCCTATCTGCGAGCGGGGGCGAGGCTTAACACGGCCCTTACCCGCTGCTGTTAATGCTGCACATGGGGGTGTAGCGAAGAAAAAATCCCTGCCTCTCCACCTAACAGGCTCAAGCCAAGGAAGGACTTTAGGGAATCCACTCCTCCAGCCCACCCTGTCTGTAAGTAAGAGTGTGTGTCTGTGTGTGTGACTATCTGCCTGTAAATATGTGTGTGTGAATGTCTGTCTGTAACTGTGTGTGTGCGTGACTGTCTGTCTGTAACTGTGTGTGTGTGTGTGTGAATGTCTGTCTGTAACTGTATGTGTGTGTCTGTCTGTAACTGTGTGTGTGTGTGACTGTCTGTAACTGTGTGTGTGTGTGAATGTCTGTCTGTAACTGTGTGTGTGTCTCTGTCTGTAACTGTGTGTGTGTGACTGTCTGTATCTGTGTGTGTGAATGTCTGTCTGTAACTGTGTGTGTGTGTGACTGTGTGTGTGTGAATGTCTGTCTGTAACTGTGTGTGTGTGTGTGTCTGTGACTGTCTGTAACTGTGTGTGTGTGTGACTGTAACTGTGTGTGTGACTGTGTGTGTGTGTGTGTGTGAATGTCAGTCTGTAACTGTGTGTGTGTGTGACTGTCTGCCTGTAACAGTGTGTGTGTGTGTGTGTGTGTGTTACATCTGCCTGTAACTGTGTGTGTGCACGCGTAACTGTCTACCTGTAACTGTGTGTGTGTGTGTGGCTGTAACTATGTGTATGACTGTCTGCCTGTGACTGTATATGTGACTGTCTGCCTTTAACAGTGTGCGTGACTGTGTGTAACTGCTTGTAACTTACTGTGCGTGTGTGTGTAACTCTCTACCTCTCTACCTGTAACTGTGTGTATGACTGCCTGTGAGTATATATGTGTGACTGTCTGCGTGTGACTGTCTGCCTGTAACTGTGTGTGAGGGAGTGCAGGGATTTTGTAGAAGGGGGCAGGGGTTTTAAAATGTTTACAAATTTGTTCAATAATTTTTTAAAAAATGTAAAAAAAAGAACACATTTAAAAAATTTAGTAGGTGTTTTTGGGGTTTTTTTTTTGGAGAGGGGGGTGGGGGTGCCAAACCCAGGACCCGCCCCGGGTGCCACATTCTCTAGGTACGCCCCTGCTTCGAGGGCACCCCCTTAGCCAAAAGCCTACAATCTCCTATGGAAATACAAATAGAAAATTTCCTACCAATACTGCTACAATGAAAGAAGTGTGCTGGAAATGCCTAGACTTTGTAGGCTGCTTCAAGTGCTACTGGGTAACGGCCGAGCCGATGCCGATAGAAAGCTCAAATTGGTATGGTAAATAAAAAGGCTACTCTTAGTGCAGTGACAGGTCACTCTTAGTAAAGTGGCTGGTGGATAGCGCCAGTGATGTTTCCCCCTAACAGGTGTGTGTGTGTGTATGAGCCCACACCTGACCGAAGCTAACATTCCTGCCCGAACACCCACTTCATGACTCCAGAAAAGACTTCAGACCCTCCAAAAGATCCCCAGAAGGAGTAACAGACAATAACTCACCATCCGAACCTCTGGCCGCAAGGCTGCCTCCCTTCTTCCGACGTCCAGGCCCAGGTGCAAGTTCACCTACCGAGGGCGACCATCTTGGTGACCTGGAAAGAAAGAGAACCGTGGGTACGCCGTGCGACAGAGTCCTGACCTGCCTACTTCCGTGCCGGGACCCCTCCGCTCCATCCCCAGCCCACCTGTCGTCCTGACCCCTGGGGCAGTGGCCGCTCCTTCCAGCCCACACCCCGGAGCGCCCCAGGAACTCCCACTAGAGGAACCTGACCTTCTCTGCCTGCCACCCGCCGTCCTAACAGGGGAACCCTGGCAACTCCCCCGACTGTGAACCCCTGCGTAACTGCGCCCCCGGTCGCTGCAACTGCTCCGAGACCTCTCCTGTGTCCCGTGCCTGCCAGCGCCCCATGTGGGCCCAACATGCCTGTCCTAAGTGAAGCACGGAAAGCCCACCTGTGCAGGAGATAAGCTCGACCACCTGTCCTGTGCCCTGCGATGTGTGGATGCCCTCCTGCCTGTGTCCTGACTCCGGTCCCCTGGCCTCATTGCCCAAAGCTGGCTACTCCTGCTCGCCCCCGGCGTCCCCTACCTTGACCTGGGAGGTGACTCTGGGGACATGCTCTGTTCCCGACATCTGCCAAGGGAAAGGGAGACTCGCCTATCCACAACATGGGACACCGCCCACTGCCCTGAGACTGACCCGCCAGGATGGGGGACAACTCACTGAGCATGAGACCTGCTGCCGCTCTTTCATGACCAACCGCACTCCCAGCACCAATCCCGCTTTCTGCAGAGCCTGCCATGCAAGTGGAATTCCTGGTCGCCTGAGATGTACTGCATACATGGCTCGACTGGACAGCCGTATGCACCAACCTGGATTTGTGGGCCGAACCTGCACTCACATCCGTACGATCCCATTTGTGGCCCAAGCGGCCCGATTTCGGCCGATTTCCGTCTTACCTGTGTGTGCCCAGGGCCTCTCCTAACCGTTCCAGTTCGCCTACCCCTCTCTGCTGGACCGCAGCACGCACACCAACCAGCCAATCTTCCATTCTTCAAGACATTACCACCTGAAAGATGAGACACCATACAGACCTGCCACAAAACAGGTAAGTGAGGATTAATTAAGATGGCCCTTGATCTAAAATGGCCGATATGTATAGTCCCATAAGCCAAACCCCCACATTAACACCTCCTTTGCCTGTCTCCTAGCCATGTGAAGGCCCATTCCACTTAGCTGCGTTGCTCCATGGGCTACAGTATATATTATACTTATACACATAAACACAAAACTGATTATATAGGATGTTTTATACTTTGGGTAATGTTTAATTTTCATTGTTATTGATAATTTATCTTAAAAGTCCTAGTTGTTTAATGTTGCACATGTAGGGGTAACGGATACAGATCAGCTTAAAGAACTGAAATTACTTTATAATGCTTTCTTGTACACCATAGGACTTATTTCTGTAAATTCTATTTCTGTCACGTAAGAATTTAGTATCCCTGCATTTTTGTACACCTTAGCTTTCCTTATTCCAGATTATTTGTTTTGACTTGTTACTTTTTTTGTTTGTCCTTGTTCAGAATGATGTTAATGTACTCACACAATGCACCATGTTTTATTGTGAAGTTTTGAGGTGGAAAGATATAGGAAAAAGTTTACTCAAGTCCACTTCACTGAATATATTGTGCTTCAAGTGGGAATTAATAGCAGGATGTCCTATCTCAGACATTGAATGCAATTTAAAAAAGGGATTTAAAAAAAAAAAAAAGAATTGAAAATTACATGTGTTATAGCCTGTGTGTGTATTAGTTTGTAATGCATATATACAAGCTAATACCTCTTTTTAATGCATCTGCAGGTATATCATTGCTCTATCAGGCATTTATCTTTAAAGGGACACTATAGGCACCCAGACCACTTCAGCTCATTTAAGTGATCTAGTTGCAGTGACCCTGTCACCTTAACCATGTAAGAAACTTCAATAATTACACTGCAGTGTTAAGACTGTCTCTAGTGGTTGTCAGACAGCCACTAGAGCAGGACTGCCCAACAGGTAGATCCCCAGATGTTGTTGTTGAACTACAACTCCCATGATGCTTTGTCATTCTAAACTCTAAAGGCATGCAAAGCATCATGGGAGTTGTAGTTCTACGACATCTGGGGATCTACCTGTTGGGCAGCCCTGCACTAGAGGCACTTGCTGCTTACTTTTTGTCGCTCTGCATGAGGACATCCATCTAGTGTGCATTCATGGAACTTATCGTGTACAAGCTAAAGACATCTCAATAATGCATTCAGACCTTTATATTGTCCCTTGTTTTAGCAATTAAAATATGATTCTGCCTAAAGATGGAGCATTGGTATGTCAGGATAAGCACAAATAGACATAGTTTTCCTTTAAGAAAGCCTCCACTCTCCATAACCTGTAATGCTTAAGATGGGTTGTGGTAAGGCCAGGGGAGGGGGTTCAATGAAGTATAGACATTTTACTACAGTAACACAAGGTAAGGATGTTATCTTGTTAATTGACAGTGCAAACATAAGAAGGCCAATAGGCATCGGACAATTGCTGCACTCTTTATAAGTTTGCGGGGAAGGGGGGGAGGGAGGAATGTATTCTGTTATTTTACATGTTTTTTACTGTCAAAGAAGTATTATAAAAAAATTCTATATTGGCAGAAGGTGGGACTAGCAGGCTGGACATTTCCAACACTTGGAACTTTCTCAGGACTGTTGAGACAAGATGGCCCTGTTAAAAGGCCTTTTGTTGATTATTAATTATCCAGCAATGGCAGTAGGTTAGTGGCTCAAATTATAAAACCAGTTAATGTTACAAACACTTTTAGAACAGCCTGTGCCATTTTTAAAAAATAAATCAAAATTAAATAAAATGGATATAATGATGCTTAAGCACTAGATAGGTAACCGTACAATACCGGTTCAATAACCCCTTAACAACCAGATGATGTCTATGTCATCATGCAGTGCAGGGCTTTAAGGCCCAGTGACGGCATAGACCATAATGCATTAAAGGTACCAGCAGGGGTTAAATCCCTGCTGGCACCAAGGAACTCAGTGGCCCCCAAGTTTCAGTCAGACCCCAACATCTGAAAAGACCCTGGGGAGGTCTCCCTCGTTGTCCCTGTAGCATCAGTACTGGATTTTGCAAGCACAAACAATAGGGCAAGTGGCGCTAAACAATATATGAAAATAAAATAAAATAAAAACAAATCCCAGTGTGTCTAAAACCAAACCAGTGTTTTAGTCACTGCTTATCCAGTTTATACTTTTAATAAAATATTTTATTTATATTTTATTTTGGTTCCTGATTGTATCCAGGCAGAGTTTGATTCTTGTTCCTGGGGTACCATTCCAACTATTGAGTATCCTACATGCTACTACAGTAGAGAGCCAACTTATATGGCTCTCTAAAATGTGAGTGCTCCTAATTATTTGTTTATACCAGATATTGGTTGTATGCATATTGCCCTATGATAGTTGTTTATGTTACAGACTATCTCATCAGTTATCCATTGTGTTTGCAAAACCACCTTTTCCCTGTATCTATTAGTACTGGATTTTGCCAGCTGCCCAGCACTGATCTCGGTGTGCTGCAGCATGAGAGAGCTCTCCCTCTCATGCTGCATTCACATAGATTAGAGGGCTCACTGATTTTGATTTGTATGAGAATATTTTTGGTGTTTGGTTAGTACACTGTAATGAAAAATGAGGAGAAGCTTTTTTTATAGCTCTATTTACATTCTGATATTCACCAGGAATTCTACATTTGTGCAAACATTTGTTTTGACTGGTTCATCAAAATCAAATTTCTTTTAGTCAGCAATTTAGTTATTTACTGAAGATATGTTGGCAGGACTATATTTTGTATTTCTCAAACATGACTCACAGGCTTAATAGTACATTTCCTTTTGGAATTTTGTAAATAAAAAAAGACTTGGCAATTGTTGGAAAAGACCTAGATTAACAAAAGCATTTAAAACCAGCAGATTTACTAACCAAAATGGCAGTGTTTTGCAGATAGCATTTCCCACCCCTCCCCCAAAGTGCACTAAACATCTGGAAAGATGTATTTGTTGAGAGAATCCGGACAAAATTAACGTTCATCTTTAGTTTTTATTTTCTAGCAATTTCAATAATGTTTTTACTTTACAAAATCTTATAATAAACCAATATTTAGTTTGGGCACCATGCATGTTTTAAAAGGAACACCAACATTAAAGGACCACTCTAGGCACCCAGACCACTTCAGCTGAATGAAGTGGTCTGGGTGCCAGGTCCAGCTAGGGTTAACCCATTGTTTTATAAACCCATTGTTTTATCAATGGGTTAAGCCTTCCCCCAAAGCCTCTAGTGGCTGTCTCATTGACAGCCGCTAGAGGCGCTTGCGTGATTCTCACTGTGAAAATCACAGTGAGAGCACGCAAGTGTCCATAGGAAAGCATTGATAATGCTTTCCTATGCGACCGGCTGAATGCGCGCGCAGCTCTTGCAACGCGTGCGCATTGAGCCGACGGGGCGGAACGGCAGGCCCAGTGCTGGAAAAAGGTATGTTTTACCCCTTTTCCCCTTTCCAGAGTCGGGCGGGAGGGGGTCCCTGAGGGTGGGGGCACCCTCAGGGCACTATAGTGGTCCTTTAAAAGTATATATCTTTAAAGAGACACTATAGGCACCCAGGCTACTTCATCTCATAAAAGAGGTCTGGGTGCAGGGGTCCTGTCCCTTTAAATCTTCAATGTTTACATTGCAGGGTCAAGACAGCCTCAAGTGGTCGTCTTCTAAGAGACAGCCATTAGAGGCACTTCCTGCAGAGTTAGAGTTTAATTCAGTGAAACAAAATGGACAACTGTTTCATTGTTAATGCGAATCAAGTAAATATTATACTTATATACATAAACACAAAACTGATCACATAGGGTGTTTTATTTTTTTATTGGCGTCAAATCTTTGTAAATCTTTAATTTTGTCGTGCATGGTAATAGCATAGCAGATCCTACAACGCCCCAACAGCACATGCAGGTTCAAGATTAAACATGTGTAATATATGGAGCGCTTGAAAATAAATAAACTTACGCATATGGGTTAACACAATATTCAACATGCAGGAAAATATCACAGTGTATATTTCTGTAAGAATAAAACTAAATATAGTGCAATATCGTTGTGGGACAGTTTTGTGAATAAATGTTCACAATGGTTTCACTTACATGGTCCAGAGCCATAGGATAGGCTCAAATCGCTTGGGTGTGCGTGTACTATGGTGACACTGTACCACTGAATTGTTTCTTAGTCAGTTGATATATATATAGATTTTAGCTGTATTAGTGCAGTGATGTAGATGTAAAAAACAGATAAAATTCGTATCTTGTAATACCTGTTTTATTGTTTTTTTTTTTTATATCTGTTTTTTTACAGATATATATATATATATATATATATATATATATATATATATATATATATATATATATATATATATATATATAAAGGGAGGGTGGGGAGACAAGGGAAGCAGAGTAGCTTCTGGAGTAATATATTCCACAAAATAGTAATATAAGCAATAGATAAATGGCTTCTCACCTTTTCAGGAGCCTAGAGCTGGCTCCTGGTATAGAGGTAAATGTGCCTTTAAGAGGGCTACAACCCTTCTTTAAGCAGCAAGGTAGAAGATGATCGACTTTTATTTGTATTAAAAATACAATTTATTCAACACAAGTATTAAAACTTAACAAATCAAAATATAAAAAAAATAGTCAAAGATCTTCCTTCCCGAAATGCGTTTCGCTGTATAGTAACAGCTTTCTCAATCGGTGTCCATCTTGCTGTAAATCGGCGGTTTAAATGTCCCTCTGTTCTTGCTGTTTGGTGATTTGCTTGCGTCTTCCTCCGATTAGATGTTTCCATTTCTTGGGCGTGCGCTTGATTTGGCTGTGTCCAATGTGAAACGCCTCGTGACACATATCGTCACGCACGGCGTCATGAGTGGGGCGTGTTCACAATTGTTCCGTATAGGTTTATATTCGGCCACATTTCTTGAGGTAAATTCCCTTACATGCCGGTATGGGAAATAGAAGTACTTAATTGTCCATCCTCCCCGCGAGTTAGGGATGATATGGCTCATTGGAAATGCATATATAAGAGGATAAATAGCAGAAATATAATATAATATAGCTTCATTGTATGAATGGTATGCAGATGCACAGTTGAAATGATTACAAATACAAAAACAGCTTTGTGCAATAATGTCTGAGAATTTATATCTTATCCATTCATTTAAAGTGCAAGTGAATACAGTATAATCAAACATATTTAAAGTGAAGGGTCAGAGAAAAATAGCCAGTTGATGTCAGGTGCAAAAGCAAACTAGATCTTACCGGTAATTAAATTTAAGAGCTATTTAAAATGATCACATATGTAACTTTAAAACTTGGTATAATGTAAAAATTATTCTAATAAATTCGTATAAATCTATTATAATAATTGAATTGTCATTCAAAAAAAACAAAAACAAATATGCTAAAAAAAAATGAATGAAAAATACTGATTTACAAAAAATGGCACAGCTGAAAATTGAAGATTATGTTAGCTTTAGTGTACCGATAATCTTAATTTTAATAATGACAGGAAGCGAGTATGTTGCATAATCTTTCTTTACTAACTCCATAGCAGCAAAGAAAAGAGTGACAAAACTAACAACCAATCACAATGCAGTATAGAGTATACGAGGCGTGACATATGACATAATTTCCTCTTAAAGAATGTGACATCACAAGATCCCAATGCAGGATAATAATAGAACTAGTAAAATTCCATAGTAAGATAATGGTAGAAACAACATGAATAACTTGAACGTGAAACAGGTAGGCTCCAAGCGAAGACGTCTTGATTTCAAGTGATGATCTTCCATGACGTGAAGATGATGAAACCTTGAATGGAGTCTTTAGTCCCTTGAGGTTTCTGGTTAAACTGAAAAAAGAATATAAAAGGTATTAGATTCCAAAAGTGGTTGTGTAAAACAATGAATGTCTATCTCTTATGATTAAATTAAAAACAACCAATATAATGACAACCAATATAGTCCTCCCGTCTAACAGTGCTAACTAAAACATCCCACCCATATTGAGTATATGCATCAAGTGTTTGAGTGACCATAAGTAGGCATTAATGCAATAATAGAAGAAACAAAGTGTTGTAAATATGTATGAAAAACAGAGGGAGGGAAGAACAAAAGAGAGTAGGGAGGGAAAATACTCGCCTCCTGTCATTATTAAAATTAAGATTATCGGTACACTAAAGCTAACATAATCTTCAATTTTATCACATGACAGGAGACTTCGTATTTTGCAATTTCAACGCTGGGAAAGCAGAGAAAAAGCAGGATTACCAAGAGGACGGAAGTAGAATGTCCTAAAGGTGGATTCTCTGGTCCAGTCTGCCGCTCGTAAGATGTCTGAAAGGGAAGCACCTGCCGCATAGGCGGAAGAGGCTGCGGCACCGCGAACGGAATGTGATCCAAAAGTTTGGTCAATACCGGCAAGGGATAGTAGCCATCTAACCCATCTGGCAAGCGTAGTAGCTGAAACTGGACTGTAAGGGCAGACGTAAGAGATGAAAAGTTGACAAGTGGAAGATTGCAGCAAAGTCGCGGTGGCTTCCACGTATTGACGGAGAGTAGAGACCATGCAGAACTGAGGGTCTGAAGGAAAAAATGGGTAGAAGACCGAGGAGAGTTGGACTTAGTGCGTCGTGAGACCTGAAAGGTTATACCCGCTGGGCAAAAAGTAAATGCGTCGGCATCGAGGCGCGTCCGTCGGATACCCGTCGAAAGGACACCAGACAGAGCAAGAAGGTGAATTTCGCGTTAAGTTGGTGGACTGACAAATCTTCGTTAGGAGGCCAGTCCCGTAAGAACTGTAAGACAACGCCAACGTCCCAAAGTCTTGAGTATTTGGGTTCAGGGGGGCGCCAAAGGCGCATGCCACGGAGGAGATTGCAGATGAGCGGATCCTGACCAACAGATGTCCCTTGGGCCGGAGTATGGGCCTGCTGAGATGGCTGAACGTACTACGTTGATGGACCGATATGACTTTCTGGCTGTGAACAGAGAAGCTAGGAAATTCATGATGGGGGGAATAGGTGCAGTAAAGGGATTGAGGTCCCATTCCACACACCAACTTGTCCAGGAGTGCCATGCTGATAAGTAGCACCTCCTCGTTCCTGGTGCCCATGAGTCCCATAGGAGGTCCTTAGTTTCCTGCAATAAGTCCTCGGTTCGCCAGGAACCCCGGAAACAGTCCGGGCCACAAGGGGAAGTCGTTCCTCCATGACCAGCGGGTGAGGTAGTCCCAACGGGTTCCTGAGGATGGTCGGAGCATCTGGTAGGAGGAGGGGTCCCTGATTGACAGTTCCAGAAGGTCCGGGAACCATGGCTGGCTCGGCCAAAGTGGCGTGATGAGGGTTATTCTCACTCTCTGTATGCCTATCCGGGTCTGGGAGCCAGCTGAAGAAATCTTTTGTCTGTCGGTTGTTGCGGAACATGAATAGATCTAGGGAGAAAGGCCCCCTCTGTGCATCCAGTATTGTGAAAATATGAGGGTCTACGAAGATCTCTTTCGTGAGTTCCACCAGTGCCTGGGAACGTGTGCCTCCGAGGCGGTTGATGTATCTTACCACTGAGAAGTTGTCCATCCGGAGCAGGATGCAGCAGTTGGATCAAGAGTTCTAGGCAATTGATGTGCATCGAGAGCTCCTGTGAAGTCCATACTCCTCCCGTGGAGGAGGTCCCCTCCGTTGCTCCCCAGCCTGAATGGCTGGCATCTGATTCCAGCACGAAGTCTGGATGGTTTCCTAATATGGCCCTGCCATTCCAGGCCTGCATGCAGTTCAGCCACCAGTGCAGTTCCTCCCGAACCTCGTCCGACATAGGAACCGGTTGGTCGTATGTAGGTTTTTTGCAAAGGAATTTGGCCTTGAGGCGTTGCATGGCCCTGTAGTGCAGGGGTCCAGGAAAAATGGCCTGGATGGATGAGGAGAGAAGGATTTCTCTGCGAATAGCTGCCATTTTTGTGGCTGGGAGGTGAAGAGTGCATGATGTGGAGTCTGTTACGAATCCGAGGAATTTATTTGATTGAGCCGGGGTCATTGCAGACTTTGGGCGGTTGATAATGAAACCTAGAGACTCGAGTAGGTGTACTGTGTAGTTTGTGTGTCTCCTCAAAGTCCCTGCATCCTCGTCGAAGATCAAGATGTTGTCGAGGTAAATGATGCATCTTATGCCGTGGGCTCTGAGTTTTGCCACTACTGGCTTCATCATCTTGGTGAAGCACCACGGGGCCAAACTGAGGCCAAATGGGAGGCAGGTGAATTGCCAGGGTGTCCCGTGCCAGAAGAAACGGAGGTAGGGGCGGCTGCTTTTGTGTACGGGAATGGTAAGGTACGCATCCTTGAGGTCCAGACGGGTAAACCAGTCGTTGCATCGAAGCAGGTCCTGGAGAAGGTGGATACCTTCCATTTTGAAATGTCAGTATACCACGTGACAATTGAGCTCCCTGAGGTTGATAACGGGGCGAAATTCGCCGGTTTTCTCCCTGACCAGGAAGATATTGCTGTAGAAACCGGTTAAGTCCAGAGCTGGCTGGATGGCACCCTTGGAGTGCAGTTCTCGTAGTTCTGAGTCTATTAGACGGGCGTCGGCCTGTGTAGTCTGGATCGGACGTGGAGGGGCCTGTTGGAGCGGGGTCATCTCGAACTCTATTTGATAGCCCAGCACAGTTTGGAGGATCCACGTGTTCGAAGATAGGTCTGCCCAGTTCTGGAAAAAAAGAGAAACACGATCTGTGATATGACAGGAGGTTAGAGGCAGGGTAGAATGTTGACTTACCGTTGGATAATCTTGCTCAGGAGCGTCCTCGGCTGCCGCGGCCACGATCTGATCCCCTAAATTGGTGGAATCTATGTTGGGTAGACGAGTCTGGGTAGAACGGTTGAGTCATTGTTGTGCAGGGGCCGGATGGCCAGAAGCCGTTGGCGGCACGGCCCCTCTGCCGGCCAGCCCTGCCAAAAACACCTCGGGTGTTAGAGCCGCGGAAGACTTTCCGCATTGAAGTTTGCGCCTTGTTAAGGGACGTAAAAATATTGACCCTCTTATTCAACTCTTTAAGGAAGGCCTCTCTGAACAATTTACCCTGTGCCAAGGGGCCTAATTCTTTATCTCCCAGTTCGACAAGTTTGTCGTCTATACGGTAAAGTGCTGCTTGGCGCCTCTCCGAAGAGAGGGCTACGTTGGTGTTCCTGAGGAAACAGAAGCACCTCTGTGCTCATTCTTGGGTATCTCGTGCCCACTCACACACCATATCTGGGGTAAAATCGTCAGCCCTCTCATAGGCGTCATCCGCCATGTCCATAATTCTTGCTGACAGCCCAATGGTGTCTAGCAACTTGTCCTGCGCTCCTTTAAAACCGCGCTCTCTACCCCCCCCGGGACATGAAAGTAGTCATGAGTGGGTCAAATTCGGGGGTGTGCGCCACCTTGTCTGGCAGGATAGGCCGAGGGCATTCTGATCTCATCCGTTTCCTTACTTCCTTGTCCAGAGATTTTCGGAGCCAGAGGTTCATGAATCTTGCCAAATGTTCGGGTGGTGACGAATGGGGGTGACGAATGGGGGTGACGAATGTTTCTCGGATCAAACATCTGGAGGCCCGAATTGTCAAGGAAAATCTCTGTGCCCTCCTGTGGGTTATCCATAGATGTGGCCATGGAGTCCTCGGGCTCACCCAGGGTCTGTTCCCATATGAAGTAAGGGTCAGAGTTGGCCGAGGAGTCCCTGTCGGAGTCCTCCTGTTTGGAGACCACCGCCTGCCATTCATCCAGCACAGCCAGTGATGTGTGGGTTCTGCATCTTCCTGACCTGAGGAAACCTGTGTGGGTTCGTGGGTTGTACGGCTCATGGCTTTTCTGCGTTTAGCAGGGGCTTTTCCTTTAGATTTGTGCGGTGCACAGATTTAGGCCGGTGGGAGCGTTCTCTGGAAGAGTCAGAGTCTTCAGAGTCCGCTCTATAATGAACCTGTTTGGAGATGGGTTTAGGGGTGTCTTGATCTGTCTGGAGCAACTTAGAGGAGGCCTTTTCCATAGCTGCAGTTATAGCTGCTGTGATCATGGCCTGGAGGTCTGAGGGGTTTTGCGATTCTTCCATGATCTGGAATTGACACTCGGGGCTCACCCGATGAGCTTTGTGTGAGGGCACTTAGGCACTATTAATGGAGAGGCCTGGGGACCAGGGGTGGTATGATATTGGTAATGGTTGACCTGAGAGACTATGAGACCGGTAGGGCGTAGTAAGATGATGAGAGGGCTGTGTCACTGGGGCTCACCCAGGTAATTGGAATCCTGCATGAACAGGTCCGCTTAGCAGCACAAGAATGGGGGCTCACCCCGGCTAGAATAAGGGACAGCCCAACTGGCTTAAACCAACCCCAAGTGCTAGGCACTAACCTGACTTGGTCCCACTGAGTGAAAAGAGGCAGGATACAATAAAAGGCTTACTTTTGGTAGCTGGAGCAGAGGCAGCAGTCTGACAGCAACATCACTTTAAGATGACCGCCGGACTAACAGCCATTAGTATGGTGAGGATAGTACCTCCCCTAGTTTGGGCGGCAAAACTAGGAGTTGCACGAACGCCAGGCAGTGCCGGGTGTTCGTGAGTGCAAACAATCGAACGAGCGCCTAGTAATGCTGGTCGCGAGTGCCTAAAAGGCTATCGTGTAAAACAGCCGAACGACAAGCGTTCGATAGAAAAAAACGAAACGTCCTTTCGCGAACGCACGGCAAACCTTTTAGTGCCGTACATGAGGCGAACGGGTGACAGAAGGAGGCGGGGAAGAGGGAACCCGTGGAAATAGGTATGGTACCGGGGAGGGTGGATATAGACAGTGGGGAACCGAAAAATCCACTTGGGAAGCTAGTGGCAATACCCCAGGAGCCAAAAAAGGGGGAGGGGGGAACCAAACAGGGGAAGGGTCCCTGAGGAGAAAAGACCCCAGAGGAGAGGGGTTAGCCCCCCGAAATGGAGGGAAACAGTATAGATAAATAAAGAGGAATGAATATAGTGTATATATATACAATATCACAGCTATGAAAATAATAATAATATATATGATATATAAGCTAAATAATGAAGGACAGAGACACTACATTTTTTGTACTTCGCTTCTTGTGATGGAGCAGCAAAGAAAGAGGAAATGATGTCATATGTCACGCCTTTTATACTCTATACTGCATTGTGATTGGTTCTCAGTTTGGTCACTCTTTTCTTTGCTGCTATGGAGTTAGTAAAGAAAGATTATGCAAAATACAAAGCCTCCTGTTATGTGATAAAATCATCATTAAGACCATATAGTTGCATTGTATTTAAATTAAAAATCCATTGCTTCTCTTTCTGTCCAATTCTCTTAAAGTATCACTATAGGGTCAGGAACACAAACATGTATTCCTGACCCTATAGTGTTAAAACCACCATTTAGCCCCCCTGGGCCCCCCATGCCTTCCTAAATATAGAAAATTCTTACTGTATTCAAGCCAGAAGCTGTAACTCTGCATGCTGTTGGCCTGACATCATCAGAAGTGGTAGCCTGATCCAATCACAATGCTTCTCCATAGGATTGACTGAGACTGAAAAAGAGGCAGAGCCAGCACAATTCAAACACAGCCCTGGCCAATTAGATCCTCCTCAGAGATTAATTGAATCAATGAATCTCTATGAGGAAAGTTCAATGTCTGCATGCAGAGGATGGAGACACTGAATGTTTGAATGCATTTTAGGCAGCCATGACCCAGGAAGGATCTCTAACAGCCATCTGAGGAGTGGCCAGTGAAGTTATCACTAGGCTGTAATGTAAACTCTGAATTTTCTCTTAATGATTCTACACACCAGAACAAATTCAATAAGCTGTAGTTGTTCTGGTGACTATAGTGTCCCTTTAATGAAATTACCACCTTTCCAGTCTGTTAGTATTTTTTGAATCGCAAAGAACTGGAGGTGGGTAGGGTCGCTATTATGTTTATTTTTTCCATTTAAAGATTTTTATTGATTTTTGTCATTTCAATGCCATAAAACATGAAACAGGGGAGGGGGTACAGAAATAAGGCAGGGAGGGGAGGAGGGGGTCCATACCAAATTTTTGCAATGTTTACAATCACATTTATTGAGATCTTTAGTTGTGTCATATACCTACATACACTGTCCCCAAATTTTGCTACAACTCTTAATTCTGTCTATTCCTTCGTTTTTGTCTCTATCGTGTTGCATTGTCTCTTATCTGTCTCTTTACCTAGTGATTGACCCTGGGAGCTTATCATGTCTATTGGCTTAGTTGTTGAGGGTCTCCCGATCTCCTCGCATCCCACAACCTCCAAGCTTCCGTGGCCGTGTTTGTCAAGGGGAAGACCCTCGACAGCAGGTTTCATATAGGTGTTGTGTATCAATATCTTTGCAAACCTCTGTCACTTGTGGTGGTCTTTGAGTTTTCCATAATCTAGCTATTGCCCTCTGGGCTGTCAAAAGGATGTGGAAGGCTAGTTTCTGTACCTCTTTAGGTGTGTTGTCTGGCATGTGTAGTAGAAGGCTCGCTAGGGGAGCTTGGTGTGCGTAGTGTCTCGGATCAGGCGGCCAATGTCTCGCCAGAAGCTGGTAACTTGTTTGCACTGCCACCAGATGTGAAGTACTGTTCCCTCTCCCTTTCCACATCTGAACGAGCTTAGTTGCATGTGGGAGAATTGGGAGGCCACTGGTATATGGTATTCTTCTTGCAGGGCTAGACAAGTTTTTAGTTTGTTTTGTGTGAGCATTTGGTGCAGGTGTGTGACCCCGTTAGTTATCCATGGCTTGGTGTTAAAGGTTGGGATACAGTATGTGATAGTGTTGAGCGGGATGGCCGGTGATAGGGAGGTATGGGTTACTAATTTGTGTCGAAGCTTATCCCAAACATTTACTGCTATTTTCAATTGCGTTGGCATCAGTGGAACCTCTGGCCTAAACCTTTTAGGAAGCCACAGTATGGTGGGTATGTCAAAGGGCTCTATAGCCTCTTTTTCCATCTGCACCCATTGCGGTAGAGCCGTGTTTGTAAAGTGGGGAAGGATTGCTGCTAATATCGCTGCTTGGTAGTATGTCTTAATGTCCGGTAAGGCAAGGCCGCACTGTCTCTCGTAGCAATGTTCCTTGTGCCCGGGCCCTGTGGCCCCCCCACACAAATCTGTTGACATCCTTTTGTGTTTCTCGGAGGTAGGACATGGGCAAATGCGCTAATTTTAATTTCCCTGCCATGTAGCTCTATTCCTCGGATACCCGCCTGATTCCTAATTTGGACCAGTAATGGTTCTAGGGCCAGAACATACATTAGCGGTGATAAAGGGCATCCCTGCCTCGTACCATATGTTAGAGGGAACGGGTCTTAGAGAAAGCCGGCTTGTAGCACCCGAGCGGTGGAACCTGCGTACAGGGCAAAGATCTGTTTGATAAATTCGGCGGGGATTTCATATTTTAGAAGTGGGTGTTCAAGAAATGACCAGTTCAGACGGTCAAACGCCTTTTCGGCGTCTAGGGCTAGTAAAAGCCCCCCCTGTCCCGATCCCCTCAGCCTCTTAGAGACAACACTAGAAAGCTCTCATTGGTGCTATCATAGGAGACGACCAAACAGGCTTCATTAAGAGTAGGCAGGGCAAATGAAGCCTGTTTGGTCGTCTCCTATGATAGAGACAACACTAGAAAGCTCTCGTTGGTGCTATCATAGGAGACGACCAAACAGGCTTCATTTGCCCTGCCTACTCTTAATGAAGCCTGTTTGGTCAACTCTTCATTAGTTGGAAGGATGGGTGCCAGTCTGTTGACCAGTAGCTTAGCGTATATCTTAGCGTATTAAGAAGGGAGATGGGTCGGAAATTTTTACAATTGTCTGTAGGCCTGTCTGGTTTCGGGAGCGTTACTATCGTGGCCACTAGCATTTCAGGGGGGAGAGATCCTGTCTCTGTTGCTTTGCGGTATACTGTTAGCAGGTGTGGGGTTAGTATGTCTGTGAATGTCTTGTAATAGGTGTTTGAGAGTCCATCTGCGCCTGGGGATTTACCCGGGGGCAGGCTCTTAATTATTTCCCGGATCTCCTGCATAGTAATCGGTTCGAGTAAGGCGCTCACTGAGTTTTGGTCCAACTTGTGGAGTTCAATATCTTGTAAATAGCTGCAGATAGCTTGTGTCTCTGGGGCTTAAAGCCACCACTTGAATCTACACTGTATAGTTGTTTGTAGAAGTGTGCAAATTCCTGCACTATGTTCATGGGGTTCGTGAATTTGTCTCCTGTGTGCCCTATAAGGTATGGGGTTCTATTAGCGGCCTGCTTTGTTCTGAGTCTGTTGGCCAAGTATTTGGATGCTTTACCACTATTGTGGTTCGTAGTCTGTGTAGAAAGTATTGGGTTTTCTGGGCATTGAGCTTGGTAAGGTCCTGGTATAGGTCTCTTAATTTGTCTGCTAGGGTTGTCGTGGGTGTCTTTTTTGTTTTGGGCTGTGGCTATCGCTATTTGTTTGTGGCAATCTAGGAGGGTGGTTTGGTGGTGTCGTTTTATGTACGCTGATTGTCTAATGAACTGTCCCCTCATCACCGCTTTATACGCGGACCACACTGTATAGTCCGAGAACTCGTCCGTTGTGTTAGTAAGAAAATATTCACTGAGTTCTAGCCTCATACGAATGGTTTATCTAGGAGGAGAGATTCGTTTAGCCTCCATGTACCTCTGCCTCGGGGTTGGTATACATCTTCCAAGTCAAAATAAATTGGACTATGATCAGACCACGTTATCTCCCCTATTTTACAGTCTGTCAGTTGTGGTAGGGTCTTGTTAACTATGAAGAATGTATCTATACGTGTGTATGTGTTGAGGACCCTGGAGTAGAAGGAGTAATCACGGTCAATGGGGTGTAGCGTTCTCCAGCTATCGTATAGGTTATACAAGGCCAAGGTGTTGGTGATAGTTTTGCAGAGGGCTTGAGTCCCTTTTTTGCTTTTTCCCTGTGGGGAGGCTGTAGTGTCAAGGGTCGGGGACTGGATGAAATTGAAGTCTCCTCCCAGTATGAGCCCCCCTTGTTTGTATGTATCTAGTTTGGACAGAAGAGATTTGAGGAAAGAGGCTTGGTTGTCATTCGGGAAGTACGCTGCCCCTATGGTGTATTGTGCATTGTTGAAGAGCCCTACCACAATAATATATCTCCCCTTAGGGTCAATGTAACAGCTTTGCAGAGTAAAGGCAACATCTTTATGCACTAAGATGGAAACCCCTTTCATTTTCGTTTCCGACAGGGCATGATACTGCGTAAGGTACAGTTTTTTTTTAAAGAGTGATGGTGCAGTGGAATGTCTAAAGTGCATTTCTTGAAGGCATGCTATATCAACTGAGTTTTTCTTAAGGTCATGCAAAAGCAGTCTACGTTTTCCAGGGGAATTAAGCCCCTTAACATTATAAGACACTATTCTCATTCTGGTGTGGTTACGTCAGGTAATGCTAGTGTTAGTACCTGTGTATGTAGGCCTTCGGACTCTTGCTCATAGTTAACTTAATGGCATGTGGCCTTTTTTGACAGTTCAGTGTGATTGTCTGTTATAAAAAGAAGTGGTATGGTGGCAGGAGGGGGAAGAGGGAAGGTCAACCTTCGGCTTCTGCCTTTGTATTGGTTTCTGTATGTGGGAGGGAGGGGGGTAGGAGAGGGCATAGCCCTATAAGGCTACTCTGGGTCGAGACTTTTTGCGGCGCCCGTGGGTCGCTCGCAGTCTAGGGGGATCGTGGTATTGGGACTCTCCGCTGAGGAGGATGTTCCCTTAACAAGCACACACTGGGGCACCATGGGTGCTAGTACAATTAACCGCTATTGCGTGGCCAAGTCTATCTAGCCGGCCGTCTTTTTCAAACGACTGTACTTTTTTTTTTGGACCTATGAGTCTCCGGTGCCCCGACTCCCCAACCCATGGTAATTGGGCAATGTCAGGATCTAACCGAGAGTATGTCTCGCTGAATGCTTATTGAGTCAGTGTGGGAGGAGGTCGGGGGCCCGGTAGTCTCTCCTACGTGCATCTCGTGTGGAACAGTAATATTTTAAAAACAAAATAAATGATAACTTGGCTACGCGCCTTACGTATACAGCTTGGGTATGGAGTCTCTTTATCAGGACGCCCAGTCCTGAGCCAGCATAGCCGGATATCCCCATCTGTAAGCTCAGTCCCTTTGTGCGCAGCGACAGCGTAATTTGTGCCACAGATTTGCGGTATTGTAGGGTTTCTGCCGAGAGGTCAGAAAAGATTTTTATATTGCTGAATTTCTCAGGCATCCCTCTGTTCCTGCTTGCCTTGATTATCTGTTCCTTGGCATGAAAGAAATGTATTCTTGCTAGGACGTTCCTCGCTGCGGTGTTAAGTGGCTAGGTCTTCGGAGTCGGTGCGCCCTGTCCAGCAGTAGTTGGTCTGGGTGCAGTTCGGGGGTCATCTGTTGGAACATATCTTGTAAGTAATTTTCCAAATCTGTATTTGTTACTCCGGTATTCCCCTAAATCGGAGGTTGTTCCTCCTGGACCTGTCTTCCAAATCTGCCCGTTTGATTATTTTTTAATTTTTTTTGGGGCTGTGATAGTGTCCTCCAGCTCTTGCATTTTGTCAGCCATGCTGTTGTGAGCCGTGGAGAAGTCGTCAATCTTGGACTCTAAGTGTGCAGTGCAGTTCCCTATTTCATGCAGGTCTTTTCTAAGTTCAGCTGTTAGTGTAAGCATTTGAGCCTTGAGGCTCCTCTGAACCGAGTCTGAGTTCAGCCATCATGCTTCTCATAGTTGCTTCTGTGAGGGGCTGATCTTCATATGTTATTTCAGGGGAGGCTGGGAAGCGGGTGAGCCCTCCCGCGATCGTGACGGGCCGCCATCTTATTCAATGCCTTCCCGCATTTTTTGCGGTGCGGTTTTTGCCATAAAGAAGGATGCTTTATCTGCTTTTGTGGGCTTGGTTTTCAGTCTCTGGGACATGGTGTGTACTTGCGATGTCGCTTGCTGTTAAAGTTGCTCGTTACTCCGGTTGTTTAATGCCCCATGGAGGTTTAGCGGTGGGAGCTACTCCGACATGCAACTGTGCAGCTCGAGCGCCAAACCACGCCCCCATGATGTTTATTTATAAAGTGTAGGGATACACTGTTTTTCAAAGCCTTTCTTGATATTCCTTATGTGCTCTTGGATTCTTATGTACAGACCCCTTGTTGTACATCCCACATAAGAAAGTTCACAAGGACAGGTAAGTAAATAAATTACTTTTGTTGAGTAACATGTAATCAATTAATTTATCTTAAATTTAAAGGACCACTATAGTGCCATGAAAACACTCTGGGGAGAGGAAAGGGGTAAAAAGTAACTTTTTTCCAGCGCTGGGCGGGGAGCTCTCCTCTTCCGATCATCCTCCTCAGGAGCTGCGCACGCATTCAGCCGGTCGCATAGGAAAGCATTCCCAATGCTTTCCTATGGACGCTGGCGTGCTCTCACTGTGAAAATCACGCAAGCGCCTTGTAACGGATCGTCTGGCACCCCGACTGGGTACCTCCGTTGAAAGATGCTCCTAGCGCTTCCTGAGGACTCCAAGCACTGCAGCAGACACCACAATCACCGAACCAGAGAAGCGTATACCTTCTCTCAAGCATAAGAATGCTGTAGACAGTTGAATAGGAACCATACGAATAGGTTTACTCTCCTAGCAATCAAACTGGAACAGCATACAATAAATCCTTCCCCCAATAATGAGACGACACTTCACTTTGAGGGTTAAAACAGGAACTCCCTGTACTGTCACATACAGTCTCTTTTATTCCCAATCCACAAACATAGTACAGCCCACAGGGCGTTACAAAACAACCAATCAATCCGTACAATACACCCAGACACTCCCACACAAAATCCTCCCCTCTGCATGTGATATGATTACTGAACACAATGGGTAATCTCATTATCACCGGCAGAGGAATACAGTTTTTACACAATATTTATAACTTCTAAAATATACATGTCACAAACATAAAACATACATTTTCATAATCAATCCATTCAGGGGAACAACATATTAAAAAATGGCACGAATCAGACCAGGGGTTCAAAAGTTAAGGGAAAGTCCTTTGTGACTAAATGAAGCATGGCTTTCTGGCCCAAACCAGTTTCAGAGTCTTCTATCCTGGAGAGTAATTCAATTATCTCCCAGGACAGACACAAGACTCCATTAAGCACATGGTTGCAAAAAGACACAAAACACTTTAAAATACATAAAGTCACTTTTACACATAACACACAGACATTTCACATATCCCCAGATAGCTGGGATCTGAGCGCACAAAACTACTGAAGAGCGTTCAGATCCTATTCACACAGTTCAATTGCTATGGAGCCGAAGTCTTTAACTACACAAATGGGCTCCATGGCATAGCTATCTGGGTTAACACATTCTCATAAAGTCTGGTCCATAGTCCAAAGGCAAGAGGCGGGCAAGCAGCCCCCTCCAAGGACACGTGGCGAGGCCGGTTTCGCCACACGCCTCTAGCGGCTGTCAATGAGACAGCCACTAGAGGCTTTGAGGGCTGGATTAACCCATTTATAAACATAGCAGTTTCTCTGAAACTGCTATGTTTATAAAAGAATGGGTTAACCCTAGCTGGACCTGGCACCCAGACCACTTCATTAAGCTGAAGTGGTCTGGGTGCCTAGAGTGGTCCTTTAATTTTCTTGTCCTGAGGGTGTAGGAATTATTTTATCAACCTTTGAATTTTTACATGCTCTACAGTGTCCACAACCATAGACTCCCTTAGACTCATAAAACAATTTCTGTAATCTTTTTGGTGGTATATAATTTTGTTTTAAGCTGCTTCTCAGATTCTATACTCCTTTATATGTAATTTTAGGTCTTTCTGGGAGGATACTATTTAAAACTGGATAGTTTCTTAAAATAGGCCAATATTTGGAGATAATTTTCTTGAATTCTTTCTTACACAGTGAAAAGTTGCAAACAAACGTTTCCACAGAAACCAATAAGACTTTTCTGGAAACCATGCTTTCAGTTATGATCTAACCCCAAATAAGAATCTTAATGCAATTCCAGAGGAAGTCAAAACTACAACATAACCAACGTTTGCTTTGAGCCAGATTACATCAAAACTGAAGAGGAGAGACTCAAAAATAAAAAAAAAATGCAGTAATGCTTGTTTTCCCAAAGGGAAGGCAGCAAGATAAAAATAGAGAAATTCACACCACTTAACATTAAAAACCAGAACTACATCTTCGCTCACTGTCACATTGTTAGAAGAGTCATTAGCACCTGTCAACATAATTAATTTTTTTTTTATTTAAAAAAGCATAGAGAAGGAGAAGTTAAAATGTTCTCCTTCTGGGGGCGGAGCTTAACTGAGCCATATGGACGCCATCTCTCAGAGCTCCCCTGGGTCATCGGCAAATCTAAAGCCATCCAGGGCCACACTGAGTCCCAGTCAGGCAGGAAAAACACCCAAACCTCCCACTCACAAGAGGACACCCGCTGATGCCCTTATTTGCCCAAAAGGGCAGAAAAACCCGCGGCAAAAGTCAGGCCTACCTTGCCCCATCACCAACAGAGGCCTCGCGGCTATCCTTGCAGCTGCTCCAAGTTCTTGGGTACCAAACACCACCCACAAACAAGCAGTCGTTACCTCTCGACAAAACGGCCAGCGGGCGTGGCTAAAGACACCAGAGACATCGGGACTCTACTCCAGCGACCCACGAGCCACAAAATGGCGGCGGAGCCTGACCCGGACTCTAACTGCTCAGCGATGAGCCCGGAGGAACATCAACAACCCCAATCACAACACACTCTACAAGGTGAGGGTGATGACATGGCCCCGGCCACAAAGCGCAACATCATGCAGCTCTTACAAGAGGTTAAGCAAATGTATGAAGCAGACTTAAACAAAGCCCGCACAGAGATACAAGCTGTGATCACAAGAATCCAGGCCGCAGAAGACAACATCATAGACTTACGACAGGAGGTGAAGGACATGGGGGACACCCTCTGCCAACTGCAATCTGCAAACACTGCAGTCCAAACAAAACTGGACACCATAAGAGGACTGTAGCAGACAGAAAAATATAAAAATCCGGGGAATCCCAGACACCGTTGGCACAACCGAACTACTTAAGACTCACTGCTGGACTGCCACACATGCAAGCCAAAAACATGGAATTTGACGGACAATTCCGAATCAACAAAGCCAAACAGGCGCCCATAACAGCCCCAAGGGATGTCATAGTGAGATGCCACTCTACTGGACAAACGCCGCTTACTAGCAGCAGTACATGGATAAGACCCCATACACATTTGAATCCTCCCAGCTTACCTTTTTTCAGGACATTACCCGTAACACACTACTATGGAGAAAAACGCTGACGCCAATTACCACCCTCCTCCGCACAGCGAAAGTGAATTACAGATGGCTCCTGCCTAGGGCCCTAGCGGTCACCCAGGACAATACCATCCTGAAACTCACCTCATATCGGAGACCTCATCCTTCCTTCAGTCGCTGGGCATTGCACACCCCATTATGACCCCTTCTACTCAACCACTACTACACACTTGGGACCCTGGCAGGACTGTCCCATTCGTCCCATGAAAACAAGGGAAAGGAGGCAGTCACATGAATCGTGTGCCAGCAACGGTGTCCTCTTACGCCTAATTCTCTTGTATATGTTCTATGCATGTTATGCATAATTTAAATTAATCTGTTACACGCAAGTTACTCCAATTTATACTCTCACCTCTTTTACAAATGGCTCCAGCCTGAGCTCGCTAAAGACCCCCCCCCCCCAGGCCCCCTTAGTTAAGGGGTCGGAAATAATTAGCCGCACAGTATGTATCACTTAACCCCACACACCCTGCAACGGCAAGCTAGACAATAGGGAGAGGCATTCACTACCGACCCATCCTGGAGGTCTCCTGATCAGACCTGGCTGGGTCGAGACAACCCGCATGCCAACACACACAGCGCAACCCAAACTTTAGTTTAATGAAGCAGTTTTGATGTATAGATCATGTCCCTGAAGTCTCACTGCTCAGGTCTCTACCATTCAGGAGTTAAATGACTTTGTTTATACAGCCTAGCCACACCTCCCTGCATGTGACTTACACAGCCTTTCTAAACATTTCCTGTAAAGAGTCATCTTTACCACAAATGTATTTGATATTAAAGGGACACTATAGACACCCAGACCACTTCAGCTCATTGAAGTGGTCTGGTGGGTGCAGCGTTCCAGGTCCCTTAACCCTGCAGTGGTAATTATTGCAGGTTAATCAACGGCAATAATGACATTGCAGGGTTAACTCCACCTCTATAAATTGCAGTCTACCGTGTATATCAATGTCTCCTTACATGTTTTATGGGGGTTTTGAAGAGATCCAGGGTCAAAGAGCTTGCTCATTTCAGCTTTTACAGATTGAAATTTGCCAGATTAGTTTGCTGGGCCTAAATTGCCTTTGAAACTGTACGTCAGCCCAGGAATGAGAATTACTCCCATGATGGCATACCATTTGTATAATTAGACAACTCCATTCAAAATGGGGTATGTCCAGTATTTTTATTTTTTTTGTAGCCACAAACCTTTGCCAAAAGTTTATATTCTTGCATTTTTCCCCACCCAAAAAAACACTGAACTTAAACTAATGATATCGTCCCTATACATTTTACAGCTTCAAAACACTCATTTGTACTTAGCAATGTCTCTAGTACATCACCCACGTACATATTTTATGAAATTTGGAAGTTACAGTTTAAAATATAGGTCTTACAAATTAAGTTATATGGGGGCTGTCAGACAGCCCCCAAAATATAAAATAAATTTAGAATTTTATATACGCGTATACATTATTTTTTTTTTATTAGTTATATGTTGGGGGATCTGCCTTAGATTCCAGGCAGTCCTCATGCAGACAATCTGTCAACCACGCTGATCAGAAGCCATGTGATCTGTCATTGATCACATAGCTTGGATTGGCTGCGGGGAAGAAGGGAAGAGAGAGAGACCACAAACCCAACCTCAGTTTAAAAAAAAAAAACAAAAAAAAAAAACACGACTTAAAAATTATTTTGCCAGTTACTGTCCTAGTTTTGTTTAGCGCAACAAAGCAGGCAAACATGTTACAAAAATTGGATTGAAAAAAGTTCTATTTTGAAGCTGAGTATCTGACAATCACTCAATTTGCAAATCACATTGGATCTTATCTGCATCAGTTAACATCTGTAGAGAACACCTATTGTGGTAATAACGAATGCTAACACATTTCGGTACCATAGGCATATAGCTCTGAGTCTTAAATATTCATAAGAGTTTTCTTGTATCTAGTAAAGCAGGAGGACATGACAATTCTCTAACTGAGGGAATTCAAAGTTTTTAGGCACCTGCAGCAAGTCTTGAGGCAAACACCTAACAAAAAAAGTCAATCTCTACAGACATGCATCACAAGTAAATTAGGGTGTGTTCTCAGAACTATAACACACGTCCCCACCACACATGAAGGACAAAACCTTATGATGGCACCTGCAATACTGAGGCAACATTTGTTTATTTATCTGAAACCATCTGGAGTTATTTTACTGCAGCTGCCACACGTGGTTAAGTCTAATGGCATCTAAAAAGTATCCTGGAATCTTCATCAGAAACTCAAATACTCTGCAATACATGTAGCGCAGTTCTGAATTATTTGAGCTATAATTACACTAGATATTACTTGAAAAGCTTCAAAGAGCATTGTTACATGGAGAATACTCTGGAACTGCATTCAGCCCAGGGGTAACCTCAAGTAAAGGTTTCCAGTTTACCTGCACACTTTTCAATGTAAACCCTGCCTTTTCAGAGATAAGGCAGTATTGACAGTGTTGCTTAATAACACTTCTAGTGAGTCACTCAGACATCCTCTAGAGTGCAACCTGCGTCAGTGCTGTATAGTGCACAGCACCTATGTTCAGCGTCTCCATGCTCTGCGGGGAGGCACTGAACGTTCCCCATAGAAATGCATTGATTCAATTCATTTCTATGAGAAGATGCCGATTGGCGCAGCGTGGCGGTTTGCCACACATGCGCAATAGCCTCCCAATGCTTTCCTACTGGAAAGCATTGGATTGACGGAGATCATAAAGATTGATGATCACAGTCATGGAGGCAGGGCCAGCTGTGGTGAGACCAGCACAGCGTGGGGGGGGGGTGAACCTTTTCCTTTACTATTGGAGGGGTACCGGTCACCTAAACACACACACACACACACACACACTGACAGACACTCACTGAGACACACATTAACGTGACCACCCATCCTCCCTACCTTTTGGTAGAGCTAGAGTGGTTCGGCTTTCCCTGTGGTCCAGTGGGGCTTCAGTCATCTCCCTGCTCTGCTCCATAGAACGCTGTTGAGTGATGCCGGGGTCGAAATGACATATTCCAGCTCCCGGCATCACTAGAGGGCATGTGAAGGAGCAGGAACATTACAGCTCCCTTGGGCGCCTGCCCGTTTGGATCTATCTTCCACGAGCCTCCCGCCCGTGCACACACCCTTCCACCCTCTTTCAGCTGGCCGCCTGCACACAGCAATGCTCTCCCTGAGCAGGCCGACAGACTGCATGCCTATGCTCTTCCTGAGCTGACCAGCAGCACTCATAGGTAGCCGACCACCCCAGGATCTAAATGGACAAGCAAATCCCAGGTGCTAGGACAAAAATCCTGGTAGCCATGGCAACCTGGGATTTGTCGACCTGCTGTACATAATGGATAAAGGGTTTACTAAATGGCAATGAGGAAAATAGGTTGAAATATGGAAAGGAATTGGGGCTTACAAACAATCCTTTATTCACACACCAAACCTCAGACACCATGCTAATTTACATTAGAAATATACAACTTTTTTATAAATGCAGCCCTAATTTGTTAAGATGTTTAAATGCAAAATACTGTCTTTACATGAAGAGGCTTTGGTAAGGAATACTTTATTTTCTACTTTAAAATGCACAAATGGCATGACAGTGTTTTGTTTTTATACAATCTTTCATACATGTGTATTTCAAAAGCAATACATAGAACATGCACAAAGATGAGATTAAAAACACAATTTTCCAGCTGTGGATTACAGTGTATATAGATCATTCGAAATCTGCTAAAAGGAATCTCTTCTAAAGTGACCTTTAGAAAAAGAAAGTCCAAACTCAGCATGTGCAGCTTGTGAAAGTCATGTTAAGGCTGGCAGAGTTCTCACATTACAGTTTATAGCAATTTGCTGCCCTCATACGGTGTGCTGAGGTCCATTGCTTTTAGTGTTCAAACACTGCACCATTCAGACGTTGCAATAAAAGTTCTAAGGCATTGCAATCTTTATAAATACGAAATTTATTCATAAAGACTTAAACTTTTAATGTTTTGACTACCAAAGATGGAAAGCAACTTACCCACAGCAGGAAATTTAAATGTTTTTTAATTGAAGTAAAAGCTATATACATAATGTGTTCTCACAATAAGTGGAATGAAACACTAACACCCTCCCTGGGGGGTAGAAACACAAAAATCTGTTACAAGAGAGGCAGTGACTGTTTGGACATGTCAGATACATGAACAGGCTGGCGCATGGCTGCAGTGCTTAAGTAGAACACTGATCAGCAAGTTTCAACAATCCTGCAAAACCACTAAGGGTGTTATCTTGCTTCTTTCAAATTCTCTGATGAGCACATATTTCTTGCACTCAGCAGTCCCAATAACGCTTTATATACAAAAAAAAAAAAAGAAAAAAGTAGAACAACCATTTTATATGAGGGCAATGCCTTCAATGTTTCTCTGAGACTTTTCCGGTTTGTTGGTGCAATGCTATTCACAATGTAGATTTTGCAACAGCAACACACCTGTCTGAGCATTAAGTCATCTTTACGCAAACATACAGCGGTCATCTCATTAGTAGCTTGCTCATGGCAGCTTTTAGAAGCAAGGAGTCAAATGGCCAAGGCAGCTGTTGAAAGTGTACAGGTGTTAGAAACTCCATGAAGTTTGTCCTGGAAACTGCAATGTGGAATATCCAAAAAGGAATACTGAAAATGAGCCACGAATCATAGGTAAATATGGAAATTATGAAACGCTGTGCAGTCTGTTCCTATAAATAGAAGGTCCATTTGTTACATATTGGTGTAAAAGCATAAAAGCTTCCATGGTAACTCTTTAGAAAGAAATTATTCCCCCCTCCCAAAACAGAATATGTAACCATATGGGAACCATGGCAGAGCCATCATATTACAGAGTCAAGGCTGCCATTGTGCTTTGAGGGAAGCAAGTAATAGTGTTCAGAAACATCCATGGATCACGGGTGAGTTCGGGTGTTTTACGGTTTTAGTTCAATGAAGCTGCTGTTCCGTGACATACTTTCCACAAGCTCTTTTCTAGCTCTCAAACATTTACTCTATCCAATCAAATTGACGTAGAGAAGCAGTGACATGCGCAATGAAAATTATTCCAGGTATTTCTAGTAAGTCATGGAGAAAGTCTCTGATGCAAAGAACCTGGTCCAAGGCAGAGGAAGCCTTTTATGATACTATACTGCCTTCCTGTGGTATTCCGGGGGTGCCACCTCATAGTCACTTGCACTAAACAGCGTAGAGGAATTTTTGGCCAAATACCTGAGGGAGAGAAAAACTAAAAATTGTTAGATACACTATATTAATTGCATTAAAATTAATTTAACAGGATGCTGACAATGCTTACATCATCAGCAAGATTTTTTTTTGCTTGAAACATCCACAGCATTAATAAAAATGTACTAAATCCACCGCTAGTTATATTTTTGCCCTAGAATTTTTTTTTATCCTGCAATCAATAGTTCTTAACATTGATTTCTGACATGTTCCCAAACATGTTCGATTGCAGCAGCTGGCAAATTATTCTTTAGTTTTTAATTATACAGACATTAAGTTTACAAAAGGGGTCTACAATGCATTTAGAATGACAATGCTACTACACTAAGCCAACTGTCAGTTACTGGGTATCTTAAAGGGATGCACCTGTCCAGATCAGTTGGGTTCTACCACTATCATAGCCTAAGAATAAGTTAAGTATGACTAGTGTGGCAAGACACATTTAAAAAACCCGTAAAAGTAGACTCCTGTTTAATACTTAATAGAAATACAGACAGATTACAGGACTAGTTCTGAATTGAAGCCTTTGACTAGCCAAATCTACACTGGAGAAAAAAAAAAAAAAAATGTAAAAGCTTTCAGTACCTCAACCTGACTCCACTTGAAACTGGTGCACATGAAAAATAACCAGTGAATATTGATTTTACTCACTTTAGGAAATCATGCAGATAGTTGAGTAGCAGGGCCAGACTCTTTTCGTCTAATGGAGTGTAGGATAACATTGCTCCAATGCGAACTAAAACAAATAGTAAACAGATGACACGAAGTTAAACTTCACAAACACTGCATTACATAAGCAATTAGTGCACAATTCTATGATTAAATAAATAAAAAAAAGTCTACATTGCATTATGTGGGGCAAGCACTTCATACTGTACTATATGGGTCGCTATCAAGGAAAAAAAATTAAAGCCCTGGGCCAATAAATAAATAAATAAAATAATAAATAAAACACAAACAAAAAAACAACTTACCAAATAGACGCAAAAGATGAGGTGCACCATAAACCTGAGACATCGGAGCATCGGGGTGATCTGCCAAAATGTCGGCATACTGAGGGCGTTCAAATTTGTAGAGCAGTTGCGTGCCCAGCATGACATTAAAATATTCCTTTATTCCAGCCACAACCTCATTCACAGCATATTCCCTGAGAAAGAGGCAAAAAGTATGTCACCAGAATCTCATGAACAAAATAAGAGCAGCTCATTTTTTAAAAAAAACAAACAGTCAATAGGCTAGAGATCTGTTTAGTAGATGTACGCAAAACAGGAAAATCTTACTTGTTATCAGTATTGCCACGTGATTTCTTGTATGTAGCATAATCTTCTAGAATAGCTTCAACATTTTTCTTGGCAGGAAGATTAAAGAGCTAAAGGGAGAGGCAAAATAAGAGTGGTAGAACAGTTACAGATAAACATTACCACACTGCCAGTCCAATAGCGGAGAGTGGCAAACAGGCATTTTACTCAATTTATAAGCAAAACATTAGGTGACAGTCTGGTAAATAATGAATTAATATAGGTCTGGGATCACTTGTGTAGTCTATGAATCATACTGAAATGAATAGGTTGATCTCAGATTTCTAGTTCCTTTTATCCCTACATTTCCACTCTTTTGTAATAGACCTTTATTGATAGACAAAAAGTTGTGTGTAAGCACGTACCACAATATTAGACACAATGCACAAATGTGAAGGCAAAGCATAACTTACTATGCCCATGCACACGTTTAAAGGACCACTATAGTGCCCTGAGGGTGCCCCCACCCTCAGGGACCCCCTCCCGCCCGGCTCTGGAAGGGGTAAAAACGTACCTTTTTCCAGCGCTGGGCAGGGAGCTCTCCTCCTCCTGGACTGAATGCGCACGCGCAGCAAGAGCTGCGCGCGCGCGCATTCAGCCCGTCGCATAGGAAAGCATTTACAATGCTTTCCTATGGACGCTTGCGTGCTCTCACTGTGAAAATCACAGTGAGAAGCACGCAAGCGCCTCTAGTGGCGGTCAATGAGACAGCCACTAGAGGATTAGGGGGAAGGCTTAACCCATTCATAAACATAGCAGTTTCTCTGAAACTGCTATGTTTATAAAAAAAATGGGTTAACCCTAGAAGGACCTGGCACCCAGACCACTTCATTAAGCTGAAGTGGTCTGGGTGCCTGGAGTGGTCCTTTAAGGTTTGCTTTGAGACTTCTAGTTCTGGAAGTCCAATATATTGAGAGCAAAGTGTAAGAATTATTCTTTATAAATGCACAAACAAAACCAAGACATTTGTAAATTAATTCTATTTAATGGACCTCATCAGTTAGGTACTGCACATTGAGCGTTATTCTACACAAACTGGAAATACACACTTAAAGGGACTCTAGAAGCAACCAGAGCACTTTATCGCATTGGTGTGGTCTTGGTATTATGTCCCTCTAGTTTTAACCCTGCAAGTCAAAAAACATTTCCATTCTATATACCTGCTTCTGCCGTGTGATGAGATCCCAGTCATCCACAAGCCAAGGTTTCAACTCCTCAGGAATTTTCACTTTCACCTCAACCCTGTTCATAAAAGTCTCCTCCTAAGGAGAAAAAAAAAAAAAAGAAGTCAGATATATGATGAGTCTCTCTCACATAAGCTGTAAGATTTGCCGTTATGTTTAATCTATGCAAGACCAGAGGAAGAAACAAGAGACTGATCTTAAATGTTCATGTTTTATTTCGATGAATAAAATGTGCAGCATGACAGACAACACAATAGCTTATTACTGCAGAATACAACTTGCTGAGAACCACTTCTATTCTGCCTTTTAACAACTAATCTCTCCAAAACTATTTACTCCTGCAAGACTATCTTAAGCATGTGCAGAAAAATTCTCCCACTCCTTAAAATGCTGCAATTGGATCTCCAGGCAAAGGTCAATTTTGGCATTGCAAAATTTAAGCAGTTAAAATGTAAGGTGACCCTGCAAAATCTTCAGGTGATTACACTTTATTCAACTGTATAAACCCTGTTCAGCCATCTTGTTACATTATACAAATGATACAACAGAGTCCTCCACCTTTGACAGTTTGGTCTACGTAATTCTTGCAGTTTATTAAACCAGAGGACCTGACGTTCACGACCCAGGACCGTTCTCAGACCTACGTAGACATATGGATGCACTGGTAACAGTAGTTTACCAGGTAGACTTTCAGAGACTTGACTTAAGGGCAACTACCAGGCCTTTCGGAGGAACGTGGGGCCTCGCCTAGCAGCTCCCAGTTTGGGTGGAGTTGACCACACTTCTGGCTGGCTGAGTAAGTCGGGTGAATGTGACAGTAGGGTGTTCGGCCAATGGCTTCCAACTACCACTTTTTTTTGAGAGAGAGTTACTTGTATGTTCATATGGAATGTTTGCCTCATAACAAGAAGCTTCACAACAGTAACCCAACATATTGTTTTACGTCCTGCATTATGTTAAATAGACCTGCAAGTCTGCATTTGTAACAGGATATTCCTTTAAAGGGAAACTCCAGTGGCAGGAAAACAATCCCTTTTCCTGGCACTGCAGGTCCCCTCTCCCTCCCACCTCCCATCCCAGGTAGCCGAAGGAGTGAAAACCCCTTCAGGTCACTTACCCGAGACCCTGCCGATGTCCCTCGGCGGTGGTTTCGGGGTGGCGTCGCTCCTCCCAGTAATCATGTCAGCCGGTGGGCGAGACTGATCCCGCCGACCGGCTGAGGAAACCTAATGCGCAGCAATGCCGCGCACGCACATTAGGTCTCCCCATAGGAAAGCATCGAAAAAGATTTTCAGTGCTTTCCTATGGAGAATTGTGCGATGCTGGAGGTCCTCACACAGCGTGAGGACGTCCAGCGACGCTCTAGCAAAGAAAATCTTTGCTATAAACCAGGAAGTGCCCTCTAGTGGCTGTCTAGTAGACAACCAATAGAGGAGGAGTTAACCCTGCAATGTAATTATTGCAGTTTATGAAAACTGCAATAATTACAGTTGCAGGGTTAAGAGTAGTGGGAGTTGGCACCCAGACCATTCCAATGGGCAGAAGTGGTCTGGGTGCCTGGAGTGTCCCTTTAATGGCCCTGCAAGGCCACAAAACTGGAAAATACAAAATTATGTGATCGGCTTTTTGCGGAGGACCTGCGTGCCCCATTGCCTTATCAGTTTTCTATGCTTTTCGATTACAATAAAAATAACTCACAAGACAAAATATTAAAAAGATGCTCTGCTATACAGGGAGAGGTAGTACAACTAATCTAAATTAATAAGCTTAACTTGAAGAGTGGGATTCCCAATTACACTATCACGGCAGAGATCTCTACCTTTGTGTACAACTTTGCACCCGTAGGATCTGCAGACAAGAGCTATCCCACCAGGCATTAGATTACTGCATTTAATTATTTTATTATTATTTTTTTTTTAATGGGTAGTGTGGGGAGGCTGGTCACACTTTACATGTCACCCTCCACATACATTGTCAGCCCACCACACAGATGCGTCAACTCCCTTCACCTTGCCACACTCAAACACCCCCCCCACCCCTATCACCTCCCACAGCTGCCACGCTTAACTCTTCCTAGCCCTGTAATACTCACCCTCCTCCCTCAACTATGCAACACTTACGCTGTCACCTAAACACCCATATTCTTTTCACACACAGCCATTAAACTGTGCTTGAAGGGACACTAGAGTCACCAGAACAACTAATCTGCCAAGTTGTCTTTTCAATTGATGTTAGCTGCATGAAATTCTACATTTTAGAACAAGAGAACCTGATTGGTTCCTTCCGGTCAATTCAAATATACAGTGTAACCTGAATGTACTGGTCTTTAATCTAAAAATAAAAATTTTGGTCCCAAAGACCAGTTCTAAAATATGGGCAGCCCAACCCGTGCTGGGCTCATCCTTAGTGAGGATGTCTAAACAGTTGTCACAAATTGACCCTTTCATTACCACATTGCCATTCTTGACCCCCAGGGAGAGAAGATCTCTTCCACTACTTGAGAATATTTTTGTAATGAACTTGTTTGTGGCTTTTGTCCATGTGAACCAAGAATAGCCAATGGAATTCATACTCCAATAAGAGAAGGTTGAAACTTTTTTGGCTAAAATCAACATTTAGAATGGTTCTATGGAAAAGCCAAGCCCTCTGATAATCTAAATAAACATGAACTAGAAAAGGCTCCTCCACAGGAACATTCCCGATTTGGACTAAAAGTTTACCATGCTTTGATTCATTTTTACAATACACATCCAGAAAATAAGGTTCAGGTACTAAAGAAATTCTTCAGTGCTGCAACGTGGGCATCTATAAGTTTGTTTCAGATTGAATTAAAGCAAATTTAAAAAGAATGATGCCTTTCAGCAGCAGTTTTTAGCACAATGATTCCAAAGCTTTCCCATACAACACCCCAGCAACTGTGTTACAGATTGCAGAGTGTAGATATTTGGATTATAAAACTGCTTTGGTGAATTCGGTTTCATTTTAGAGAACAAGCTGAGAATATACTACTTGTCCAATCAATATATAAAAAAAAAAAAAATACATTTCAAAGTAAAGCCCACCCTCCTTTTCTTAAAGTGCCAGGAGCGCAAAGGGCTAAAGTGAAGAACAGTTGGCAGGGTATTTAAACAGCTGGAATTGAACTTCCCATTTTTAATCTTTGCGCCAAGTACCAGAGATTGTTTTGTGCAATTTATAAAAGTAATTCTTGCATTTCACAGATTAAACTGCCCCTTTCCACCGAAATAGTTTGGACTACTGTTACCAACAGCTAATCAGTATGTGTTGCAGAGATACTCACGCTCTCTACGGTGGGATCAACACGCGCCCGTTTCTTGCGTGGAGGCTGGGGCGCCTCGCTGGTGCTACTACCTTCCCCACTCCCTGGTGCTGTAGACAGATAAAAGCAGATTAGACAATAGTGACTGTCTACTTTTTCATGGGATGACTTGATTCAAGTAAGATAGTATTAAAAGAGTGATGTAATTGAATGCCTACTAATATCTTCTCTAGACAGGTCAAACATATGTTAAAGACATAAAAGTTGTAATGAACGTACCTTTTTGCTTGTTCTTTTTTGTTTTCCTAGAAGACAAAGACA
>OW240914.1:105734594-105755543 GCA_933207985.1 Pelobates cultripes
CCACGAACTGAGCCAATACGCCACCGTGTGGAAGTTCTGTGTGGATAGCCATACACATGTTCCTATGCCCAAAACAGTTCCAGGGCATTTTGTGCTTTTGGCCGGTCAACTTCAGGAGTTCCATGTAAAAGAAATACCGAACGCACATTCTGGCTTCTTGGTAGCGTTTGTTCGTATGGTTCATACGAACAGACGTACTGAACCATGCTCTCCTGATATGTGTGGGGAAGAAGCAGACGTTTGTAAAAGTTCAACAGTGTTGGGGAGTTTCTGTGTCTGATTTTAGTTCCACGCGATAGACGCACAAACACCGCTGCCTGCATTCTCGCGAACAAGATGGCAGCCAACAGTTCCCACGCGTTCATGCATACGAACGGCGGCCACCCAGCCACACAATTAGAACCCACACTGATTGAAGTGTCAGGAAAGGTTAACAAGGGTCAATAAACTCAGAGGTGGTCCGCAGTTCGTGGGTTGGTTCGGTTCCTGAACAGTACAAGGGAATCCCATGAACCAATGTCTTTTAATAGCTTTTTAGCACGGACCATAGTCCTGAGGCAGGAGGCTAGCAAGCAGGCTCCTCCAGGTGTGTTTGATCCTGAAGAAAGTCCTAGATGTGGACTGAAATGTTGATCTTTTAATGCATATCCAATAAATTGAAGTTTTAATGGAAGATTGTGAGTGCAGCTTTTTCCCCCTTCTGTCTTGGATAATTCAAGCCCTGGCTGGCATCCGTCATCTGCAACTTTTAGCCTGTGTGCAAGGATTTTTTGCTTTATATATATATATGTATATATATATATATATATATTTATTTTAGCTACACCGAAAGATTTAGGTACCCCGTGGCAGGTGAGACCCTGCTAGTTTCCAAGCGGCAGTGAAGAGGCACTATTAGACGTCTTTTAAGTATGTCAGAGAAACAGTATTGAAGGATGAAAGTCTCCTCAAGGACGCCCTGATGCCCATGGTGCCTGAAGACAGACTCGTTCTAGATGAGCAAGGGATCCCACTATTTGACCATCGCACTATTAGACATCCAAGGTCATCGGAATAGAGCCTCCCAGATCATCTGGCTTGGTTCGTACATTTCTGGCTCTGTAAACTCATGAAGAAAGAGGTTCGGGGTACACCTCAGAGCCAAATGGCCATTACAATGGAGTTTGGCACCACTGTAGTGGTCTTTAGGTCTCGATCAGGCTGGGACCCATGGAAAAGCATTGAAAAGGGTCTTGAAGACATACAGATAGACATGTATTCAAGATGTAATCACTTATTAGACTCAAAGTAGTGGTCATGTGGTCGAGGGGCGGACGCAGGACGTAGCCGTGCGTCATGAGGAGGGGATGTGATGGCGGTCTAAGGGCTGTGAGAGCCGCAAGCTGTAAGCGTGTGAGCTGTAAGCGTGGTGAGACGCTGTGAGACGCCGACATACCGACATGCTGATACGCCGATAGACCATTAAGCCATCGGATACCTCTTGATACCTCTTGATTTTACAAATTACCTGAAGTCTCTCTCTAACGAATTTATATTCCAAGCAGAATTAAGCGGAATCGCTAAAACTATTGAAGTTTTCCGGAACGCTGCGATAGTGCGCTGTAACAGCGTGCTCCAATTACTTTCCGAAAAATACTGCTCTAAGTTCTTTTTTTATGTGATGCTTATTCGCCTATTTGCACCCTTTTGAGAACAACATATATTCTCACTGAAATCCTGAAAATCCTGTGCTATTAATAATCAACAATCCCACAGGTCAAAAAAATAAGATTACCTGTTGGAGCATCTGATGGTTTGACGCACCCTGGAACTACAACTCCTAATACTGCAAGTCCAAGGTTGCAACTCCGTTTAGATGATAAGAAACTTCATTTAAAAGATAAGAAATCTTTTTTTTTCTTTACTTTTTTCACCTAATTTCTGGTTCATTGTGCTTATAGAAATTCATAGAACTGTGTCCACTTCATATATTAATTTATCATATATATTTGCATAAAGAAAAAAAAGGGGAAAAAAATATATATATAAAAAAATATAAAAAAATAAACGTAAGGAAAAGAAAAACAAAGATAAAAAAAACCAAAAAACTGTGTTTACTTCATATATTAATCTATCATATATATTTGTATTTGTATTTGTATAAAGAAAAAAAAAAGGAAAAAAAAAAAGTAATTGAACATAAAAACTAAATCAGAGGAAAGTGAGTTAAGATAAATCAGAAGGACTGTAATATAGAAGGAAGCTGATGGCTCCTAAAAAAATAGTTCAAGACCCTAAATTTGCATCAAACCGAGATAAAGGAGATAAAGCAGAAGTACATCAAGAAAAGAACCTGGACATATTTTTCTCTCCTCAATCTAAAGATTCAAAAGGGATTAAACCGAGATCATCTTTAACAAATTTAAAGCCATTTAATATGGATATAAACAAAGACAACATAGAAAAGGAAGAAATTACTACTAAAGTACTGAATGAAAGTCTACAATCTATCTTAGAAGAAATAAAGAGAGAAATTTCAAAAAACTCTATAGAAATACGACAAGAAATAAAAAGTGAAATCTCTAAATTAACTGAAAAATTCCAAGTTATAGAGGATCGATTGAAGAACGTTGACTTTCAAATAGCATCAATGAATGAAGAAGTAAACACATTGACATCAAAAATTCACAATCTTGAAAACAAAATAGAAGATCTTGAAGATAGATCCCGCAGGAAAAATCTTAGGTTTCGTGGTTTTGAAGATTCCAACAAACAGGAAAATTTGCAACATATGTTACACGATTACTTTAAAGTCTTAGGTTTAAAACTGGATGGCCATAATGAGAAAATCGATAGATGCCACAGATTGTATAAACCATCAAATATAGCATCTGATACTCCAAGAGACATAATTGTTTGCTTTCATTCATTTGAATTCAAAGAACAAGTTTTAAAAACTAATAGAGAGAAACGTATAAAAGACGGTCCATATGCACATATTATAGCACTTCCAGATTTATCTTATAATACTAGAAATAAGAGAAGAATGTTTTCATCTGAAATTAATACTCTCAAGCAACATAACATCAGATTCAGATGGAGCTATCCTACAAAGATGATTATCCAAATGGATGGAAAAATAGAGTCTTTTGATCAACCAGACAAGCTTAAGACATGGCTACAAAATAAATCATTAAATTAATTTTTGACAGAGACTTTGAGGTTTAGTAAGAATTTGGTAGACTAAGAGGTTGAAGAGATTCAAATTCATAAATGTATATTTTGAGGTCTATTCTAAAATAATGTCCCTTTGAGTACTTTTTACAAAATCATTATTAAGGAATGAGCACGCTTATCCCATAAATAAGAAATTAATATGGTGGGGGTATAATTAATATAATTATTAACAAGATTTAAAAGCTGATAATTTTCACATGTACAATTTTATAATTGATACATTTGTTCACTCAAAGGTTTAGTAAAGTAGCACGGAAATGATAGTGGGGTGATAGGGAGAGAAAAAGATGGAAATTGAAAGAAGTCTAATTAAGTACACAAGGGAAAGGCAAGGAAGAGGAGAGAGGGAAAAGAAGAGAAAAGAAAAGAAAGGGGAAAGGAAAAAGAGAAAAGGAAAGTGGTAGATGTTTATTAACTTGAAGTTATTTTTTTCCCTCTCTGCCCCTTATCTCTATCTTAAATATGCATTTGTAACTAAGCCCTTGGATGCCTGATCTTAATCCCCTCTTTCTGTCATGTTTTCACAGACATCTCTTAATCTTCTAAGATGGAAGATCAAGTGAACCCATGGCTATTAGCTTTGGGATGTATATTGTTGAATGTTGATGAAACGTTGATGTTTCATCAGAGGTTTTTATGTTGTGGTTTGTGTTGTTATTTGCATTGTTGTATCAATTGGGCTATGGTCAGTCTGAATAATATCTTCTCTGGGTTTCAAACTACTTGGTACTATTGAGCTAATATCTATAGAATTTTTTGAAAATTATGTCTATAAATGTACAAGGTCTAAATACACGGTGGAAAAAGCAAATGCTTTACGATTCTATGGTCTCTAACCAAATACAAATAGCTTTTCTCCAAGAAACGCATTGGTTGCGATCTGAGTCGCTAAAATGGATGGGGCATAAATATAAATATATATATCATGCATCTCTCTTAAATAACAAAAAATCTGGAGTGGCAATTATATTTGATTCTAATTTAAAACTTGACGTAAGATTAATAGATAGTGATCCTAATGGCAGATTTCTTATAATTATCTGTAAAATAGAATCTATAACCTACACATTGGTTAACATATATTTACCAAATATTAATCCAACTGCTTTGTTCTCAAAAATCATGAATAGATTAGAAAATATAACAATAGGTACTCTGCTGATAGCAGGTGATTTTAATTGTGTTTTTGACCCAATAATGGATAAAAAAAAACATACTCAATTAAAATCCGAAAGCCACCTATATAAACAATCCAAAACCCTGTCTAATTTATGTGCTATGCACGGTTTGTATGATGCCTGGCGGGTAACGCATCCAGACTTACGGGACTATACGCATTTGTCTAAAGAACATAATTCGTATTCACGAATAGATTTATGTTTAGTAAAAGCTAATACTTTGAAAGAAATTAATATAATCCAAATTAAGGATAATACTTGGTCTGACCATAGTTTTTTAATATTGGAAGTAGGTAGGGTTTTTCAGAGATCTATGGACTCCTGGAGAATGGACGACTCTCTTTTTAAAGTTAAGACAAATCAAGATACTATAATTAAACTCTCAAGGTTTTTTTGGCTTGAAAACTCCACGCCTGATATTTTAGATTCTACTTTATGGTCTTCATATAAAGCGGTTATTAGAGGCTATCTTATTAAAATTGAAAAACAATCCAAAACTATGATAAATAGAGATCTAATAGACTTAAATATTCAATATTCTAATTTGTCCAAAATGAATAAAGAGGGGGCCGGGCCGCCGGGCCGACTGGCCGCCATTTACATGGGCTCCGCCATTAAACCTCCAGAAAAAGCCCTTCACACAGCCCCAGACTGATTTAAATACAAAATCCATCTCGTCCCCGACGGAGGAGAGGCTCCGGTACACGCCTGCCACCCGCACGTACCTTACTGCCTGAGAGCCGGCGGAGAGAACCGAGCCTGGCCTACACGCGGCTCCTAAACATCGGCGTCCGTTACCAGCAGCATGGCACCGCGGAAAGGCGCATCAGTGGGGTACCCCCCCCACAGGACAAGCACTTCAGGTGCGGGGGGCCCCCGGCCCGGCCCTGCCCCCCCCCTTGGCCGGCGGGGGTTATCCCGGCCACATGACGGCGACACGGGCCGCAGTGGGAGCCCCCGCACGGACTCTGTGCCGACCGCCTACACTGGCAATGGCCGGGCACTGGCCAGCCGGCCAGCCAGCTGAAAAGAGCACTGAAACTGGGGAGAGGAAACCTACATATGAGAGGGCACCCTGACAGGGACGGAGACGTTTTTGAAAGGTCAGGGCAAGGGGCCCTGTGAAGATTACTCACCATGGGGAGCCGACCTGGAAAGCCCGAGCAGAACCTGGTGTTGCGAGGTGCCCGATGGACCCCCCGCGGTGAATACCGGCCAGCAGGAAAAGTGAGTGCCCTGGCCTCTGGGTCTGTGGGGTCCCCAGAGAGTTATGTCCCTGATGCCGCGAGCCCGGTGGGGCGGGATAGCGCGGTCCTTCCGGCAGACCGGTAGCCGGGAGCGGCGCGCACCAGCCCAAACTATGAGGCCGGCACCAGAAGAGACACCCGGACACGAGCTTTACTGGGTCTGAGGTAGCGATGGGGAGGTGCAGGGGGTGGGTGGCCCACGGACTCTTGGTGGGGGGGTCGAGTGGTACGCTTCAACCCCCGAGTGCCCACAGCGCTGCGGAGGACTCAGGTGCTGGGCTGGGACCAGCCCGGGGGAGGGACAGACGGAGACTTGGCAACTTGGGAGATGCACCGAGGCCTAACCAAGGGAGGCCCTCATCGGACAGCTTTTGAGAAATTTAATGTGAATAAGTATATGGTTTCTTGCTTTGCATTGCCTCCTGAGGCGTTTGTTCTCTGATGTTGCATAATGTTTATTACGCTATAAACTGTATAAAGCTTGTCCCTTTGATTAAATACCTGAGCTACATGGGCATAAAATAGTTAGGTTTTATCACCTGCATTGCTGTTGCTCATATGACACGTACCGTGGCTCCTATGGGATACGCCATCCGCGGGCTACTTCAAATAGTTAAACACATTCCCCCGCGCACGGCGCCCTATACAGGCCACTACATGCTTGCTAAAATACACATCTAAAGCTTTATATATTGTTGCCAGATATTATTGACGCATAGCCACTGTCTGCTGATTTTTTTGACTTAATGTACTGCTCTGACCATTTGATACCGCGCACACGATGCACACTGTGAACACACCATGCTCACTAGGCACAACTTAAGCAAATGAAGCAATAGCTGCATAGGCGCAATTATCCAGACGCACGGAACCGCGCTTTAGGTTTTTTTTTTGTTTTTTTTTTTGTTTTTTTCACATTTTGCCTGTCAGTCAGCAACACACATATCTGCACGCTTCACATAATGCGCCCATCTCTCATGAGGGACTGCGCAAGCTTCAGCGAAGGCGATCAAGTGCTTCCTACTCTAACCTGCCCGATACCTGTACTGTATTTTACACTGCATGAGGTTAACAATAACATCACCAGACAATGTGCATCGCAGGTCAGCGGTTTAGATCTTACAAGCATGGAACATATGGATGACTGATATTGTGTGGTACAACTGTATTCAGCCTCTGCGCAGGCACATATGCAACTATGATTTTATACAACACTGAGCCTCTGCGCAGGCGACACTATATTGATTTTCGCTTCTCACACTATGCATGCATTTTTACTGCAAAAACAATAAAAACCATTTAAAACAAAATGAATAAAGAGTCTCCAACCACTCAATTAAGATCATTACTTCTAGAATTACAAAAACAAATCAATTTAAAGACAGAAGAAAAGATTAGAAAAACAATTAATAAATTGAGACTAAATACTTACCATCAAAGTAATAAAGCAAATAAAAATCTAACCAAAAGATTAAAAAAGCAAAATTCAAATAATAGGATCAATAAACTGGTTAAGGATCAAATTACATACTCCTCACCAGAAAAAATTGGGCAACTATTTAATGGATTTTATAGTAAATTATATGATTTGGACATATCATCAGATAGTCAAGACATTAAAGAATATTTGGATAATACTGATATTCCAAAAATTAACAATCAAGAGTTAGCCCAACTCAATCATGAGTTTACGATAAATGAGGTCGAAAGAGAGATCGATAGACTTCAATTAAATAAGACCCCTGGACCGGATGGATTTACTAAACTTTTTTATAAAGTAATGAAAAAAGAGATAACTGTTCCATTAACAGCTCTTTTTAATGAAATGGCCAAAACATCTAAAACACCAAAGGAGTTGTTACAAGCCAATATCCTTCCAATATTAAAACCAAATAAAGATCCAACAAATGTTAAAAAATATAGACCAATGTCTTTAATCAACACAGATATGAAAATATATGCAGCAATATTAACAGCCAGATTAAAATCACTTGTTGAGAGAGTCGTTCATTCTGATCAGGTTGGTTTTCTGCCAGGTAGATCTTCTGATACATGTACTAGAAGAATAATCAACATTTTGGATGGTGCACTCCGTCGAGAGATTCCGCTGCTGACCCTCTCATTGGATGCCGAGAAGGCCTTTGACAGGGTCAGTTGGCGCTTCCTCGACGGGGTGCTGACCTCCTTTGGATTTATAGGTTGGATTCATGATGCCATTTTGGCACTTTACTCCGAACCAACAGCTAGAACTGTAGGAGTAAATATTCAATCAAATTGGTTCAGTTTATATAATGGCACACGCCAGGGCTGTCCTCTATCGCCCCTTCTTTATATTTTAACTTTAGAACCCCTAGCTATTAATATTAGGAATAATTTGAATATTATAGGTTTTCCAATGAAAAACTCAGAAGCAACTCAGAAGCACTTTATGCTGATGATATTTTATTTACACTCATTTCCCCAGAATCCTCTCTTCCTCAAGTTTTATCTGTTATAAAAAGCTATTCTAAAGTATCCAATTATAAACTTAATATATCTAAATCAATTGCTGTAACTACTAATGTTGATATTTATAGTTTAAGAGCTTTACGGGAGAATTATGATTTTGTATGGACCAATAATGTTTTTAACTATTTGGGTGTGATAATTTCATCTCAAGTTAATGATATTATAGAAAAAAAATGTATTGAATCTCCTAAAATACACAAATATAAAATTAAAAGAATGGCGCCTAACCGAATCCTCTTGGATCGGTAGGATTAACATAATTAATGCTTATATCATGCCCAAATGGTTGTATCTATTTAGGATGATTCCTCTTCAAATTCCAGATATTTGGTTAACTATGATACAATCTAGTTTTCAAAAAGTTATCTGGAAAACGACAAGGCCTAGATTAAGCTCTAAAGTTCTCTCTAGGAAACCCCAAAATGGAGGTATAAACTACCCAAATATTAGAAATTCTTATTATGCTAACATTATTGGTCACATATATAAACTTCAGGTTGAATCGTTTAAAACAGACACATGGTACCTAATTGAATCTGAGGCAGTTGGAAAAGATAGATTGGAAATGTATTTATGGCTTAAAAACAATAAAAAAAGATAGAATTTTTATGTAGTAAATCATTAATTTTGTCGCAAATTATCAGTGCTTGGGAGAGGATAAAAAAACAGGTCAAACTCCTCATTGCTGGCGATGTTGTTTTCCAGAGGGAACACTTGTTCATATATGGTGGCATTGTAGTTTGGTTAAAAATCTTTGGGAGTGGTCCTTTGAAATACTTAAATGTTTATTTAATATTACAATCAAAAAAGGCCCAGATACAGCATTGCTACATTTAAACTGGAAACTTTCTTCCACTTCTTCTAAATGCCTTGTAAACCACTGTTTTTTAGCAGTAAAAATAATAATAGCAAGACAATAGAAGTCACATCTTGTTAATCAAATTTTATATCAATTTCAAATGGAAAAAGATCTACCAGTTCCCTCTATATTTTCTGCAAATAAACAAGACCAATACATTTATTGGATACGAACCCTAGAAAATAAATGATTTATTTCCTTGTATTTTTTCCTTACTAGAATTCGATAGATCCTGATAGAAAACCTTACCATGGAGATGATCAGACTGACCTTAGCCCATATTTATATATTTATATTTATATATCTATTTCTATTTAGATAATGGTTCTATGAGATATGAATTACCTTTGTATTGAGAGATCTTAGCTGTCTAACTTGGATTCACCTAATATATAGGAATAGAACATTTGCAACAATGTAAATTATATGTTTTGTCATTGCTTTGTCATTGCTACACTTGTCTTTGTCTTGTATGTAAATTTCACTATGTGTCAATGTATGATAAAATGAATTAATAATAAAAAAAGAAGAAAAAAAAAGAAAAGGGTCTTGAAGTCATGCAAGATAAAATAGCTGGATCTCCTCGGCCCTATAGCAAAATTGCTTTACTTTGCTGACCTGGCTCTCACCCAGGGTACACAGCTTGACCCTAACGCTTTCCAAGAATGGGCCCAACGTTCAATACGCCTGCTAGCAATGCCAATGCCGCACATTGTGCCATACGGTACAAATCAGCACTGCTGAGAATTGACACGAAATGTTGAAAGCAGAATATCTCCCAGGGATTACCAACCTGACGGCAGAATGGTTCTCTTGCTACTGGCGAGACAGAGGCAATGGAGAGCTCAACACATCTGTATTTCGGGAGTTGAAACACCTCAGGAACCTGCTTCACCTGGACCTGTTTGCCTCCTGGACCATTCACTAGTTACTGAACTACTACTGCTGGCTCCCAGATCCAAACTGCACAGCCGTGGATGTGTTTATTCAACCACGGCCGACACACTGAGTGTATGCATTCCATCCATTCTCCATGCTGGCAGGAGTACTCTGCCACACACGAATCCACAAAGCTTCACTCCTCCTCATAGCACCTCTATGGCAAGGTTAAGCATGGTTCCCAGACCTATTGGAGATGTCACAAGATCACCCACTTCTTCTCCCATCCTTCCCTCTAATTCTGACGGGACCAAGGGGAGAACTTCATCCCTCATCCTGGAACAGAAGCTCGTTATAGTGATCTGGACGATTTCCGGAGATCATGGTCGGTCCTGGGCCTATCACAAGTGGCTAAGGACCTTTTATGGGACTCTTATGGGATCCCTTTACTGCACCAATCCCTATCATCGTGAACTATTTATCTCAGCTTTTTCCCAAGGTCGATCGTATCGTTCCCTTAATGTAATGCGTTCAGCCATTTCTGCAGCATGTTCCCATACAAGGCGTCCCAATAGGTCAAGATCCTCTTGTACGTCGTCTGTTGTGGGGAGCTAAGTTATCTAGACCTCCTGCTCCTATATATTCTCGTCTCTGGTACGTAGAAGTGGTGCTGCGTTTCCTTAGGAATTGGCCTGATAATCCGGGTCTCTTAGACAATTATCGGTGCTATTTACCCTTTTATTTCGGACATCATGCATTGCGCGGATTGAACACGTGAGAGTACCTTTAGAGTATTCTACTTTTGCCAAGTTACTCATGCTTCTTTCGCTCTTCTTAATAATCAGTGTTAAAAATACAAATCCTCCTGTCATGTGGTAAAATTGTAGATTATGCTAACGTAGTGTACCTATAATCTTAATTTTAGTAATGACAGGAGGCAAATATTTCCCTCCCTTTTTCTGTATGTAATTTACCAGGGTTTCTGTGCTGTACTATAATAATGTATGGGGGGGGTCAAGGTTCTATAGTAATCAGATAATGTGTACTTGAATCTATGTTAATATGTTCGTAAGACTTCGCATAATGTAGTTGTTAAATATATCTGGACACTCGGCCATTTCAGATGCCTTTCCCTTTTTTTTCTTTTTCTTTCAGTGTAATTGGTTCTCTTTTGGAGTCAAGGATACAGTTACAAACTTCTTCGGCTATTTCCCCTTCGGAATCTATGGAATTCAGCATAGATTATTTGGAACTTTGCCATCCGCTTGTTGTTCATAGTTTATGTATGTTACCTGTTTATTGTCGCTACAATGAAAGAGAGAAAATTAAGATTATAGGTACATTACGTTAGCATAATCTACAATTGGCCCCAGCAGCATCCATATAACATGCATGTTCAAGTGAGTGCAGTGTGATAGTGATCTGTGTATGTATTTCCCCCTAAAATTGACCAGGAGTTTCTTAGTCTTCAATTGCCTGTACAGGAGTCATTTCTTGCCCTCATTTGCGGTCAGATCCTGAAATGTGATGCACTGGCCTGCAAAGCCAAGTGATGAACAACTTCCAAAAGGAATATTATACATGGATTAACTTCCGCTGCCACTGCCACCTGCTGCTGGATCTTCCTGTATATATGTCAGTGAGTAAGTGTTAATGACTCTTGGAGAAGCACGTAATAACATCAGCTTCTTTTTTATGACCTTCGTTCAATGCCAATAACTTTTACAGCAACTCTTGCTTGGTTATCTGTTGCAATAAACTCTTTAATTCTTCCTCTACTGAGTAATTTTCATGTTAAAAGAAAAAGTGTAACATTTATTTGAAACATGGCCTAGCTAGCACAGAAACACGAGACAAAATTGCAATTTTGTGTATAAATTGCTCTTCCTGTACACACATGCGTGTGTGCCTGCATATGAAATGATCAAATTAAATAATATAATAAAAAGTATGATCCTTTTAGGAAGCACCAGTAGTCAGAGCATTGCCTGTTGCACAGTGTTAAGGTGCCATGTAGCCAGTTAGCATGGTAGCAAGATAAGCTCAATTTAACATTCACTATAATAGCATAGCAATAATTTGGACACACACAAGGCTACAGAATAGAACGTCAATTGTCGTGAATTTAAAATTTAACGCCACAATTGGCTAAATTATCACATAGCTGATTTTTTATTGTTTTCCCTGGCAATTTGTTTATCTTGATCTAAAATGATCTCCAGGGAATCTGCTCTTTATTGTTTAACCCTGACAATATAGAAGAGGAGAAATCAAAATTCAGATAGTCCTTAAATGTGTTATAGATTGTGCATTTCCTTTCCAATAAAACAGATAATAATGTACACCCAGGTGTAAAGTGAGTCATTTAGAAAATATTTACATTAGAACATTTTTATTACACGTTACACACGCTCTTTAAGGTATATGGCTGATGAGAAATGCTATGACAATATCAATTTAAGACACCATACAGTTTGTATTTATAATATAATTTATGGTTGCTGGCAAAATGAATAATAAGACACCTGCTTTCATTCTTGTAAAATACTTCCTTTGTCTTTATTTAAAAACGATACAATGCAGTAAGCATGCAGAACCAGCTTACAGGACAATGGCTCAGTAAAACATGATTCTCTGAGAACCTGCCATTGTTTTTACTACAAACAAAAGGGTGTCGAATTCTATCCCTGGGTTATAATTGTGCCAGAGGTTTAAAAATGTTTTCATTTTTTTCTCTCTTAATGAGCAGTCGAAGTGCACTCATCATACAAACATAACTTGTTGCACTTTTTAAAATGAAAAATATCCATACATTGTATAAGCCAAACTGATAAATCGATTCCTTGTATATTGTGTTGCTTGTTTTTTGTTTTTTTTTGTTAATCTAAAAGAAATCCATCAGAAATGGGGTTAAATCTCATTGGCATGTATTTTTAAATATGCATGACATTGTATACCCTGCACAATACCCTCTGTGTGATTCTGTATTATACAAGTTGAAAAGGCCAACCAAAGTCAGTGAGTTGCTAAATTTTATTTGTAATTGATAAAAAGTTTTTGTACCTGGTCATCGGTGATGGTTACCAATGAGAGTAATGGTGTGAAGCTTCATAGATATATGCAGTCTAATCAACAAAGTCTACCTATTTGCCAGCTTCTTTTTTTTTTTTGAAAATCTGTTTATTGAAGAAAAGAGAGGGTTACAGAAAGAATTCGGCTCGCAGGCCTACTTAGAAGACAAGGGTATTGTAGCGATATTTCCATATTTTGAGTCACATTTTTTTGTGCCCACATAACCACGTCTCCTGACAGGGTTTAATTACAGCGATAAGTTACGTAACTAACAGTAGGCGTACATAGGATAACAGAAAGGTAAAGTATGTAGAGTGACAACCGTCATTGTTTTGGCGTACGTACATATGTATAGTATGTAACATCCTTATTGCTAGTAAGCGGACTTTTAACATAAAGCGTGGCTCTAAGTCGGGTGCCTTCATAAGACACAGTATACTTTGTAGCAGGAGTGCCTAATAATAGGCTGGACATAGTTAACTAGCTCCTGGCATGAAAGGAGCGTAGGTGCTTTGGTCTTAAGGTTAGGCTTGGTTATCCTATGGGTGTGTTCCCATGTCCCGCAATTCGATGTACCGATAATAGTGCCAGTATTATGCATTCCTTTTTTTTTTTGGCTTTCTTGACTCTTGGCTTCCCCCTCCTCCCCCTGTCCCCCAGGCGTGTGCATTGTGTATTAGACATGTAAGAGGGGTCAGCATGGGAAAGAGAGTCGAAAAGGGAGAAAAGAAAGTAGCGGTCCTATCAGGTTCCCCCCCCGCCCCCTTGTCCCCATATCGCGCCCCGTGGGTGCCCAGTGGTTATAGTCGCGTGCGAGAAGGGAAGTCTCGGTTGGGTCACGTATTTTCAGCGTTTCGGAATGTGTGTGGGAGGGTTGGGTCGGCGGGCCGATGTTGGTTTCATCTGCCCAGGGATTATATTTCCAGTGATAGAGTGGTCCCAACCCCCACGGCTTTGGCGGGGTAGGCGCGTGATCTGTCTCCCCGTCCACCGTCACTCCCTCCCCCTCACGAGACCTTCAGTGCCCTCCAGCCTGGTAGACGAACCATGGTTGCCACATCTCCGCGTGCCTGGTCCCCCGACCCGTCAGGGATGCCTGTAGTGCTTCCGCCAACTGTATGTCTCCGACTCTGTTTCGCCATTCTGCAACCGTGGGGACCTCAGTTCGTTTCCAATATACAGGGATAAGGGCTTTAGCTGCATTCAGTAGGTGACGTAGGATGGTCTTCTTGTAACCAGATATGGATCGCGAGGTGATGTGCAGGAGAACTAGTTCCTTGGACCATTCCGTGTCCTCCCCTAGTACCTCTTTGATTTCAGACCGAATTCGTTCCCAATATGGGATAATGATCTTACAATCCCACCAAAGGTGTATGATCGTGCCTCTCTCCTCCTGACATCTCCAGCATGTTGGGGACGCCGTTGGGAAGATCCTGTGTAGGGCAGCTGGTGTTCTATACCACATGGATATCAGTTTATAGTTTACTTCCTGATAGTGTGAGCTGGAGGAACTCTTGTGTTGCCATAAAAGTGCTGCGTCCCACTGTGATTGCGATATCGGTTCGCCCATTTGTTCTTCCCATTGTCTCCTGAAGGTGTTGTTAGTTGGGGTAGCTCCCAACAGCAGGTGTTGGTATAGCAGTGAAATTGCTTTGTCGAGTGTGGCGCCTCGTTGGCAAAGACCCTCAAACCATGTGAGGTCTCTATGTAGGTGTTCCCTGCGTGGAATGGATCTATAGTAGTGTGTTAGTTGCAGGTAGCGGAGGGACGCCATGGGCGTATTAGGTCTGTCGGCCATTAATGTGTTTAGGGGTCGAAGTGCCCCTTCTTGGAGGACCGTTCGAATCGGGATGTAGTCCCCCTCCTCCAGAAATATCCAGGCCTTGGCCGAAATGCCTCCCGCCAGATTTGGGTTGGGGACTATGGGGAGCAGGGGACTGGGGGTCGGGGACACATGGCTGGTTTTCCGTATCGTTGCCCAAGTCTTTAGCGTCTGCGTCGTCGGGTTCCCTGCTCCTTCGCCATCGCGACATCTCGTTCCCCCTTGCCATACCGCCGCTTTAAGTGTGGCCCGTGATTCTCCCCCATCCAGGACGACCCATTGTTTTGGGGAATCAGCCGCGTGCCACTCCAGGATTCGTTGAAGTGTGGTGGCTTGGTGGTATCTTTTGAAGTCCGGGAGCGCCAGGCCACCTCCCAGTCTAGGTAGGCAAAGTACGTTGTGGCGTAGTCGAGACTTCTCCCCTCTCCAGACATATCTAATTACCGCCGATTTCAGGGTGGAGAAGAAGGTTGTCGGTGGTGCCACTGGTATTGTCTGAAATAGGTAGAGAATTCTCGGGAGCACGTTCATCTTGATTACTGCGATTCGTCCGTGCCAGGTGATGTGCGGATATGCCCATCTGTCAAGATCTGAGGTTACCTGTCGCAGGATGTTGGCAAAGTTATGTCGATAAAGTTCCTGTGGGTTTGTGGTGATCCATACTCCAAGATATTTCATTTTCTCCGCGCACCAGCGGAATGGAAAGACTGTTCCCAATTCCAGGTATTCTTCCGGTGGAAAGGTTAGATTAAGTACTTCACATTTTGAAAAATTAAGTTTAAATCCTGCGATTTTCCCGAATTTTTCGAATTCTAGCAGTAAGCAGGGCATTGTGACTCGTGGGTTAGAGATAAAGAAGAGAAGATCGTCCGCATATGCGGCCACCTTATGCTCCGTTCCCCTCCAATTGTATCCCGAGATGTCTGGGTTATGGCGGATCGCGTGTAGTAGTGGTTCCAGAGTCATTGCAAATAGTAGTGGCGACAAGGGGCATCCCTGTCTAGTTACATTTTGAATCTCGAAGCCGGAGGTAAGGGCCCCGTTCACCCGAATAGATGCGTGTGGTTTATCATACAGGGCAGAGATCCACGTCAACATGTTCTGTCCTAGACCCATGGCCCTCAGTGTGTCCATCATATATGACCAGTTAACACGGTCAAAGGCCTTTTCGGCGTCCGTGGAAAGGAGTAAGATCTTGTCCCGCGTCTCCCGTGCTCTGTGTTGTATGGAGAAGAGGCGCAGTGTACTGTCTCGCGCCTCCCTCCCCGGTATAAACCCCGTCTGGTCTTCATGGATCAGGCTTGGCAGTATACGTTGTAGCCTAGTTGCTAGTACCTTCGTGAGCAGTTTCGTATCCACGTTTAGTAAGGATATTGGTCGGTAACTGCTACACTGTTCCGGGTCTTTCCCTGGTTTGAGCAGGACCGTGATAGTGGCGGCTAGTGATTCCGCTCCGAATCTTTTCCCCTCGGTGATGGTGTTGACCGCAGTAGTTAGTCGAGGTAGGAGAGTTGAGGAAAAGCGTTTGTAATAACCTATGGAGAATCCATCAGGTCCCGGTGCCTTGCCCGCCTTAGCACTCTTCAAGGCTGCGGCCATTTCCTCAATGCTAATCGGTTCGTCCAGCGTATTCGCTGCTTCCCGTGATACCCGGCTACCTACGTTGTCTTGTAGGTATTCTTGGATAGGTGTGCTGGCGTGGCTTCCCATCGTCATATTTCCAGGGCCATGTAGATTATACAAGGCGTGGTAATATCGTTGGAATTCATTGGCGATGTCCTCAGGGAATTGGGACACTGTCCCTGTTTGTAGACGTATTTTATGTATCCGTGTGCGGGGGGTATCGCCTTTCAGGACGCGGGCTAGGTATTTGCCTCCTTTGTTAGCATGGATATAGAAAAAGTTCTTGGAGTGTTGTAGTGAGCGGTAGTATCGTTTCGTGAGAAGATCTTTCAGTCTGCGTCGGGCATCTGTCAGGTCTTGTCGGACACTGGCAAGTTGGTTTTGTTTGTGTTGGAGTTCCAGCTTCGAGATAGTCCCATATAGGTCCGCCATTTCCTGCATGGTTGCCTTCCGTCGTCGAGAGGCTATTTTTATAAGTATACCGCGGATGGTACTCTTATGAGCTTCCCAGAGTACAATTGGAGAGGTGTCTGACACATCATTTTCTTCGAAGTAAAGGTCAAGAGCTCGTGTAATTTCGCTTTCCACCTCGGGGTCCTGTAGCAAGGATTCGTTCAGACGCCAGGTCCATGTTGCCGGTTTGAACAGTGGCGATTCCAGTTCCACTGTAACCGGACCGTGATCCGACCATGTAGCGGGGTCGATTGTGGCCTTCTTCAGTCGCGACAGGCCTTCCTGTTGGATTAGTACGTAGTCAATCCGCGAGTAGCGGTTGTGAAGTGCGGAGTAGTGGGTGTAATCTTTGACATCCGGGTTGAGTACTCTCCAACAGTCCACCAGTCCCAAGTCACCCATCGACTTACGTATCGAGTGAATGCTAGACATAGGTATATAACAGTGTCCCGTGGATGTGTCCATCTGAGGGTCCAACGGGGTATTGAGATCACCCCCCACAATGAGTGTGCCCTCCGAGAATCCGCTCAGTTTGTTCATTGTTCTCCGAAGGAAACGTGCCTGGTTTTTGTTGGGCACATAAATGGAAGCCAGGGTGTACATTCTGTCCGCTATCGTGCCTTTTAGGAAGAGGTATCTCCCTAGCTTGTCAGTTACCTTATCTAGTTCTTTGAAGTCCAGTTCTGCTGCAAGGGTGATAGCGACTCCTGCTTTACGGGTTGTGGGATGATTGCTGAAGAAGGTGTTGGGGTATTGCCGATTACGGAGTTTAGGCGCGGACCCCTCGAGGAAGTGAGTTTCCTGGAGCATCGCTATGGAGATTCGTTTTTTCCGTAGTTCACGAAGCAGATGGGTGCGTCGTTCCGGCACGTTCAGGCCTCGGCAGTTGAGAGCCATAGCAGTTAGCGGAGCACCGAGGTACGCCATCGTCAGTCCGCCAGCCAGGAGGGGGCACGCGGAGATCCCAGCACCAGGTCTTATATTACAGCTAGCTGGAGGCCTGTCCACGTTCCCTCAAAGTCACCCAGTGATCAGTCCACAGTGTAGCCGCAGGTGCGGTGGGTCGATTGGCGTGGGATCACCGAGTGCGCAGGGATCCCACCCCGCTACCGATGCTATGTCAAGACGTCAGGCACTTCAGGTTGCGGGTCGATATGTCCTTATGTGGTAGGCTCAGAGCGACTAGGGTAGTAGGGGCGATAAGTGTACTCACACGCGGAGCACACCCTTGAGTCGGGGGGGGGGGTTGTCACAGGTCCGTCAAAGTAGGTTGTAGAGTGAGGAAAGTGTGTGGGTTAAAAAAGTGGGGAGTTATAAAGACCCCCAAGTAGAGGTGGCCCCGAGAAGGGGAAAGGAGAGTGTCCACCTCGGTCCTCCTTTGTGGTAAGGAGGGTGTAGCTGTGCGACGGCGGGAGGTGCCCGGGCCCACCCCGGTAACCAGACCGATGTGTGGGCCTGCGGGAAGCCCCGACGTCTAAAACTGTGCACGGTTTTTGTTAGGGGTTAGCAGCCTCGCCCCAATCCTTCTTGGGCCGAAAGTGAGAGTGTTGTAACCGATTAATACTAACCAGCTCCCCCCCGCCGGCCCTCCAGCCTGGTGCCGGTATCGGTACATGGAAAGCCAAACATATAAACAGTAGCATACATACATTTCAACATTGTAACATATGAGGACAATACTCAGAGTCCCATCGGCTTGCCCCCTCCACCGTCCCGTCTCCCGCCCTCCCCGATTCCCCGGACCTGGATGCGCCTCCTGCATCCTGGACGTTAGTCAATGAAAAACAAGTAACGTATAAGTGACAGCATCACGAACATTAGGCATGCATACATAATATGAGGTTATTATTATGTCTCATTCCCCTTCCCCCTTCCTTTTCCTACCTTCCCCCCATCTATCTTCCCTCCCCCCTCTCTGCTTACCCTTTGTGTGGCAATTGGGGAATATATTCAATAATGTGTCTGCGAAATATGGCCCGGGTGTCTTCTATGTCCCAGTACTATCCCCCTCCACATCTATCTATGCTAAGTCCTCCTATCTGTTTCTGCGGGTGCGTTGTGGCGAGTGCCCCCTACCCCTGGGTATGGCAGCCCATCGAATGACTATCCAGAGTATAATGTGCCCCACCCTCTTATCTGCTGGTACTTAACGGAGGAAAAATATCACGTGGTGGAGCATGGCTTAACTAATGAAAGGCCTGCAGGATCCAGGGAGGTGTTATGTATAAGGCTATTGATGCGTCTTATTCCCTGTGTGTTGTGCAGATACTATAACCATTAATTCTAGGTGCAAGACATGCAGATCAGCGGGGTCGAGCATAACCATTAGCTTATGTGCAGGGGTAGTGTCCTGTACCGTAAAACCGTGGTGAGCTTCTCCTGAGTTGACAGCGTAATGCTGGGGATTCCGTTCCTCGTGTGATGGAGCTTCGTGTAGTGGTGTATGTTCATCCCCCAAAGTATTTAGCTCATCATGTCATCTAGAGCTTGTGTTATGCCGCCCTTATCCGTTTGGTACGGCAGCTCCACTTGTGTCGTATAACGAGTGCCCCCCAGTTTCCCCACCCCAAATCTTATTCCCGTGTGATGGTATAGCAAGCTGTGTTCGAGCTCAGTCTCGGCAAAAAAAAAAAAAGAAAAAATGAAAAATATACATATACGTTACATCTTCATTATCAAGCTGTGTAGGTCCCCGGATCGTCCAGCAGGGTAGCGTGTTCCATGAAATCTATGGCAAGTGCAGGTCTCCCAGGTGGGGGCGAGGATCAGGGAGACGTGCCCGGCGGGGGCGGCGACATGACCGCTTATTCTGGTGCCTCCTGGTTGTTGCGCCTTCGTTGCGCTGGTCCCTGTGGCGGTCCTCCTCCTCGCCTCCTGGGTGCTCTTTGCGGCTGTGGTCTCCCCCCTAGGGGGCCCAGGATCCAATCATGGACCGAGATATGTGGTAGATCCATTTCTTCCAGAAATCTCGGAATCTCCTCGGGCCAACGTATGGAGGACCATCCATTCTGGTGGCGGGCCAACAAGGCAAAGGGATAGCCCCATCTGTATTGGATATTCCTCTCTTGAAGGGCCGCTGTTATGGGCTTCAGTGCCCTTCTGGCCTCTAATGTGATGGGGGATAGATCATTAAATAGGGATACCATTGTGTCCCTAAAATTCCAAGTAGGCCTGGATCTGGCCGCCTTCATGATGGCGTCTTTGTCACGGAAGGAGCTGAGGCAGCATATTATATCCCTTGGGTTGTCGTCCGACGGCCTGGGGCGTAGTACTCTGTGTGCCCGCTCATAGCTGAATGTGTGTGGGGCATCCGCTCCCAGGATCATGTGAAAGATGTCATTGAGGATGTTTTCAATATTTTCCCCGTCTGATTCAGGGACCCCACGGACCCTAATGTTGCATCTTCTCCCCCTATTGTCCAGATCCTCTATTGTTCTCCTCATGTGTAGGAGCATTTCCCCCTGGCGTGCAAGGGCTGTATCGGTCGCCTGCAGCCTAGTGGCCTGAGTTTCCTGGGAGTGTTCCAGGCTTTGTATGCGGCCTGTATGGGCAGTTACTTCTGACCTGATTCCTGCAATCTCGGCTCGTAGCGCGTCCTGTATGGAGGTGGTATGTACCAGGAGGTCTGCTTTTGTGGCCATGGCAGCAGCCATTGATCTGATCTCCTCCCCGATCCCCTCTAGTGTAGCGCCACGAGGTTCTCTGGGGGACTGTTCTGCCGGCGCCATATTGGATCCGCCGGCCTCCCCGCTCATGTCGGCTTGGCTGTGGAGGAAACCGTCCATCGGGCCGTGAGTGTGCCCTATCTGGGAGCCCCTCGGGGTCTGGGGGGCATCAGTGCGACGGTGGCATCCCATGTGTGCGGAGAGTTGCTGATTAATAGGCTGTGGTAGGTGCCGGCGGGTCGGAGCTCACTCTCTATGCGTCCATCTCGCTCGGAGCTCAGGCCACGCCCCTCTATTTGCCAGCTTCAAGCCTCTTAGGAATGTTCAAAATCCTTTAGAGGTCCCTAGTTTTCAATTATCTCGTTCCTTTAAAAAAAAAAAAATATATATATATATATATATATATAAATAGTGCATGACTGCAGCT
>OW240914.1:105761056-105783518 GCA_933207985.1 Pelobates cultripes
CAGTAGTCAATTAAATTTACCCACAATTCATCACTAAAATCCATCCTACACAAGGACAAACCACAGACATAATGGACAGTGGAGAACAAAATGGCTGGCCACTTCAATTTATTTTTTTATTTTATTTAAATGCCACTTTGTAAACTGTCTGAGATGCCATGTTGGGTCAGATGCTACTGTTGTCTGACCAACTGCTGGCCAACATACCTTACCTGCTGCAGTTTCTGATAAAACAGTCAAGGCAGGAGTTACGTTAAGTTGAGCATCAGTTGGCCAGATAACAGTAGAGTTTGACCGAAACATCGCTGCTCAACCAGATAAAAAAAAAGTAACCTTTTCTTGAAAAAAATCATACACGTCATAACAGGAGTTATCCTGGTCCCTACTGGGTTAAAGTGCGAATCTCCTGTGTGGCTCAAGGAATGCTCCAATTTGCCTGCATTTACCAAGTAAACTGTGCCAAGATGGCGGACACAGCCACCCCTCACTCATACAGCTTATCCAGACATCAGCCGGGCACCGTTCAAAGTACCCTGACGAAGCTCGACCAAATATTTAAAAGGGCTCGAATATCACCTCGCACCAGAGGACTTACCTCTACTCCGTCAGACCGAGTCACAGCCTCCACGACCCAACCGGCTGCCCAGAGCGGCTTGATAAGGCCCACTACATGGGTTCCTGGATGGGTGCTGCAGAAGAAAAGATGCAGGAGGCTGCAGGGTCTGCGGGCAAAGCACTAACGCCATGGTACCTCGCCCCCAAAACCAGGCAGGTAAATTCACTACCTCCCGAAGCGTCCCACAAAGCTCAGTGGCCTGTCACTCACATACCCAGCTACACTGGGCTTGCGACCGGCGATCACAAGCTTCTACCGGGGGAGAGGTTGCTTGCAGTTGGGGGTGGCTCTTGGGTTGTGCCACTGCTTGGGCACAGCAGAAGGAATCCATTATTGCGACTGGCAGTGGCCGGGGCAGGGACTCTCCCCCATTGGGAATTGGCTGACTGATCCTCACACCATGCTGCTGTTCGGCTGTCCTGTTCCAGACCATGCTAAGCAACCTCCATGCACTGTTTTGCTGTTTGTTTGTTTTTGGTTTTTTTGGTGTGTGTTAGCCTCTCTCATATAGGCACTGGCTATTGTGGTGTCCTTGGGTCCAGTGGTCTTTACATATTCTGAAGTTTTGACAGGTGAAAATGCCTAATGTCTTGTATTCATCTGTTATGTTTTCACCTGTTGTCTGAACGTTTAATTGATTTCAATTCTTAAGCAGCACCCTGCAGCCAATATACATAATCACTGTAGCAATTGCAGCCCTATATAGCAAGGTCTCTATAGGAGATAGCAGACATAGAATTCCATACTGCTTGCAGTAAGATAGATGCAGTTGTATTGCTCTGATATTACGCTTTAACTTTTATGCTATGGCATCGTGTATCGACCCAGTGGTAACTATATATTTGGTACTAGCTAGATGATTAAGTCTGTTGTTCTTTTTATTATACTTTATCTATGTTTTAAACGTGCACCACTCTTGCTTTCCAAACAAAAAATGTGCGCAGTTCTGCCTATATGCCTACACTGTTAAGCAGGGCCGGACTGGCCCACCGGGATACCGGGAAATTTCCCGGTGGGCCGTCGGCACCTGGGGCCGGCCCTTTAAATACTGCAGCCGCCTGAGCGCTCTGTGAAGAGCGGTCAGGTGGCTGCAGCTTCTCCCCTGTAGCGTGGCCACTGAGTGTGCACCTTCCTATCACTCCGGCCGGCCTCCGCGGACTGGAGTGCAGCTTCGATCGCGCTACAGGGAGGAGAAAGAAGGAGGAGAATAAAAAAGAGAGAGGGAATAGAAAGAGGAGGGAATACAAAAAAGAGGAGGAATAAAGATGAGGCAAGAAGAGGGAGGAGGGATAAGAAAGAGGGAATAAAAGGGAGGGAATAAAAGATGAGGGAGGGAGGGATAAGAGAGAAAGAAAGGGAGGGGAATAAAAGAAAGGAATAAGAAGAGGGGAGGAGGATAAGAAAGAGGAGGGAATAAGATATGAGGGGAGGGAATAAAAAAGAGGAGGAATAGAAGAGGAGGGAGGATAAGAAAGAGGGAGGAGGATAAGAAAGGAGGGAATAAAAAAGAGGGAGGAATAAAGATGAGGGGAGGGGAATAAAAAGAGGGGGAATAAGAAGAAAGAGGGAGGAGGATAAGAAGAGGGGAGGAATAAGATGAGGGGGAATAAAAAAGGGGAGGGGAATAAGATGAGGAATAAAAAGAGGGGAGGGAGGGATAAGATGAGGGGAGGGAGGGATAAGAAGAGGGGAGGGAGGGATAAGAAGAGGGGAGGGAGGGAATAAAAAGAGGGGAGGGGGAGGAATAAGATGAGGGGAGGGAGGGGAATAAGATGAGGGGAGGGGGGGAATAAGAAGAGGGGAGGGAATAAGAAGAAGGGGCAGCTCTATAGGACAGGGGCCAAGACAGGGAGCTCTTTCACACTACGCGCGCACACACACACAATGCATCCCTATACATACACAGAAACACAACATGCTTCCCTTACACACAGAGAAACACACAATGCATCCATTACACACACACACACACAATGCAACCCTTACACACAAAGACAATGCATCCTTTGCACACATACACAGAAACAGACAATGCAAACCAGTACACACGCATGCAAACACACACACTTCTTTTCTTACATACACACAGAAACACAATGCATCTCATGCACACACATACAGACACACACCTTGCATCCCTTATGCATACAAACACAGATTCACACAATGCATCCCTTACACACAACCAGAAACACATAATACATCCCTTATACACAAATACACACTGCTTCCACTACACACAAACACACTGCATCACCTGCACAAACTGGTAACCCTAAACACTACATACCATAAGCACACATATTAGATCCTCTACAATAACACATAACACATCCCCTACACACTCCACTCCCTGTGAGCGAACTCATGGGTGGGTGGAACTTATGAGTGGGCCTTATGGGCATACTCACCGTCAGGCCCTGGGGCCCAGACCTTGAGCTGTGTAAGGGCCCCCCAAAAATTGAGCTGCTTCCAATTCTCCCAGAACATTGAATTTTGTGACCACAGTTGCAAACAGCCTCCAGAGATCCTGTTCTACACCAGACCAGTGGAGCCAAACTGCAGCCCATCATCATCCTCATCTGCTTGTAAGTAGGCAATCTAGTATATTATTAGTGACACTAATCTATAATTTACCTCACATTAAAGGGACACTATAGCTTAATGAAGTGGTTCTGGTGTCTATAGCTGGTCCCTGCAGGCTTTTTAATGTAAACACACACTGTGTGCAGCACTGGCGTTAGTTCATATGGCAGATCATATGGGTGGGGCATTGTGATGTGACATGTGGGGGCAGCAAATTTTTATTTTGTCTAGGGCGGCAAAAATCCTTGCACCGGCTCTGATCCTGGGCAGGTGCACCAGTCTACTTGACTGGTTTTGCCCCCCAGGCCTAAGGCTGCCAGCCCTCCCCTGGCCGCTGGGGAGGTCTTTTGGCGGCCGCTGGCGGACTTGTCCTGGCGGCCGCTGAGGGAGCTGCGCGAGCTGCGCTGGCTCTGCTCCCCAGCACGCAGCTGAATGAGACCGGCGCCGGAATATGACTAACACAGGAAGCACCTCTAGTGACCGTCTGAGTGACTGTCACTAGCAGTGTCACTTTGAAGCAATGTAAACACTGCCTTTTGTCTGAAAAGTCAGTGTTTACGTTGAAAAGCCTGTAGGGACATGCTATAGACACCAGTACCACCACATTAAGCTGTGTGTGTGCGTCTGCTAGTGAGTGAGCTTGCTTGCATGCGTGTGCCTGCTAGTGAGTGAGCTTGTGTTTTTATGTCAATGAGCTGATGTATATCAGTAAGATTGTTTATCTATGAGGCTGTGTATCAATGAGCTTGTGTGTGTCACTGAAATGTCAGTGAAATTGCCTGTGTCTGCATGTGCGTATGCTTACTGTATAATTAAACGTTTTACTCTGAAAGGACCAATATTTTATATTAGAAAAAGCAATATATATATATATATCTATATATATATATATATATATTACTCAATCATCTGTCCTGGCAAGACATAGCTTTACATATTACACGCGACAATATATGGCGCAGTGACTTATGGGGCTGGCACAAATTTTTTTTCCAGGGCTGTGTGTCAGTGTCCGTATCTGTGAGTGTATATGTCAGTGACTGTATCTGTGTGTCAAGGTGTGTGCATGAGTCTGTGTGTAAATAATTTTGTTCTGTCATAAAATATGATGTCGTTGTTCATACATATTTGGTGGCTGTGTGTGTTTTGGAACGCGCGTGTATGTGTAAGCACACATGTGTGCATGGCAGTGCACACATGGGGTAGGGTGTGTGTGTACCACGAGGCAAACAAGGCATTTGCCTTGGGCGGCACTTTTCAGGGAGCGGCAAAAAACGCCACCCCCAAATGCCCAGGGCAAATGTCTTGTTTGCCTCGTATTATAGGAGCCCAAGAGGTGTTAGGCTCCCCCGGGGCAGGCAAGCGGCGAGGGAGCACTTTCCCCTGAGCTCTCGTCATATTCCGGCTCCCGGCATTACTGCGGGTCGCGCAAGGGAGCTGAGCAGAGAGCTCAGGGGAAAGTGCTCCCTCGCCAGCGCCACCCAGAAAACCACTGCCCGCCTGCACGTCCCGCAGCCTCCATGCCCAGCAGCCCCACTGGACCCCAGGTGGGAAATCCACCCAGCTATCCCAAAAGTAAGGAGGCTGGGTGGATTTCAATTTAAAAAAAATAAAAATAATTGTGAGTGTGTTTTAGTGAATGTGAGTGTGTGTCAGTGAATGTGTATGTCAATGAATGTGAGTGTGTGTGTCTGTCAGTGAGTGTGTGTCAGTGAATGTGTATGTCAATGAATGTGAGTGTGTGTGTCTGTCAGTGAGTGTGTGTGTGTTTCAGTAAATGTGTGTCAGTGAATTTGAGTGAGTGTCTGTCAGTGAATGTGTGTGTGTCGGTCAGTCAGTGTGTATGTGTCAGTCAGTCAGTGCGTGCATGCGTTGGTCAGCCAGTGCGTGCGTCGGTCAGTGTGTATGTGTCGGTCGGTCAGCCAGTGTATATGTGTCGGTCAGTCAGTCAGTGCGTGCGTCTGTCAGTCAGTGTGTATGTGTAGGTCAGCCAGTGCGTGCGTCGGTCAGCCAGTGTGTATGTGTCGGTCAGTCAGTCAGTGCGTGCGTCTGTCAGTCAGTTCGTATGTGTCAGTCGGTCAGCCAGTGTGTATGTGTCGGTCAGTCAGTCAGTGCGTGCGTCGGTCAGTCAGTGTGTATGTGTCGGTCGGTCAGTCAGCCAGTGCGTGTGTCGGTCAGCCAGTGTGTGTGTCCGAGTAAGTGTATGTCTGACTATCAGTGTGTCAAATCAGTGAGTGTATGTATGTCATTGTTTGTCAGTGTATATGAGAGTGTGTGTCTGTCAATGAGTGCATGCATCTATCAGTGAGTGTGTGCGTCTGTCAGTCAAAGTGTGGCCTTGACAGGAAGAGGTGGGGAAAATTTAACCGGGGATGGGGGGGTGCCTGAGCACCGTCCTGCCTAAGGCAGCACAAAACCTAAATACACCACTGCATGGGGTGTGCAGTTGCTGGTGAAGCCACCTCCCTGAAATAACTCTGCATGTGCAGTGGTTCAAGCTGAAATACTGCACATTCAGACTCCTATCATCCAGACTTCAAAAAGCAGAAGTGGTCATGGTGACTGAAGAAACCCTTTAAAGACACATTACTGTGTCTTTAAAGGGCGTGTGTCTATTATACCCTCATACACACCAATATACTCTCTCCTAGAAGAGAGGGACATTAGGATAGAAAAGAGGAACAGAGGGATAGGGCACAAAATATGGACATTTGGGAGGTATATAATTTCCAGAGAAGTGACTGTTACCTTTGATTCTATAGCTTATCCATCACGCTTCATTTTTAAATCTGATTTTAAGTTACATTACTACTTGTTACCCTTACACTCAATTTGCCCTGATTGATAATGCTGCACAAAACATGAGACATCTGAAAGAAATTATGCTTTTCACTCGGTTCCTATATTCCTCTAACAAAACATCAATTTAATGTTTTTAGATAAGCTTTTCAAATTATTTAAATCTGTTTAGAATTTTTTTTTAATGATTTACCTACATAAATTACCAATACATATATAGGGATTTTTGTAGATAACTTTTACAAAGTTTTTCTAACAGATTTGAAATGTTTAAAAAGCTTACCCAAAAATTTGAAAATTAGACCAAAGTGTGATATGTATTGACCAACGGTATAAATTAAACACAGCAAATGGATGCACAGTGAAAGATTGCATGTGAATTGTCTATCAATTATTGGCATACATGCTGCGCCTTCAGTATCACCCTGGCTGCATTATTTTAACAAATATTGGTTCTGTATAACATGAGTATAAACTTAGTATAATACAGTAATGCTATAGCAACTATCGCGTACCTAGTGTTTTTGCAAACAATTTTATTGACTGTGGATCTTCTGCTCTCGTGACTCATTTGATGTATAAAACACATTGCGTAACTTTATTGTATAGGCTTGACAAAGGCTTTTGAGAGCCGGAATGTTGATAAACTTGCTGACAGAAGGCAAAGTCCTCAGAATCATATTAGTGTGCTTGGCCTGCTGTCTCATTGTGTCAGAAGGTGGTGGCTCCTTAGTACTTTTGCATTTAGTCCCACAATTCATAACTTTGCCATTCATAGACTGGATAACAGACTGCAAAGGCTACTTTGAACTATGAGTCTTTGAGGAAGACAAGAGAAGGTAATAAGGAAACATTGTGGAGCTGAGACAGCAAACAGTAGATCCCAAGCTGTTGTAGAACATTTCCCATGATACTTTGCACATATCTTTTGGCCAATAAGTTAGGAGAATATCCTGCAAAGGTAATCAATTTATTCTGGAAAAAATTTCAAGTTCCAACATGTCTTAAACATACTCCATTCCCTCCTGAAATAGAGAGACAGGCTCTGACCTTACTATTGCTAAGAGACGGAGGACAAACAAACTTTTATATAGGAGGGTAAATAGGGAGAATAGAACCTTTTTAGGAGCAGTCCAGGCAGGAGGCTGTTAGCACTAGAAAACAGGCACAGAACATTGCCTTGAGAGGCCCAACTAAACTCTTAAGAGATGTAAAATGATGCCTGGAAGGAATGTGTGGGAATACCTGGTTTAAAGCATCTCCAAAAGAATAGGAAAGTATATTCATTGCTATAAAGACAACAATAAAAAAGTAATGTAAATAATGTACTTCGACTTTGTAGCAAAAATAATTTTCAGTACAAGGAAAATTAAGAGTCATTAAGAAATTATATCTGACCTAGTACCCTGAGCGTAACATCGCTGTGTTTAGTGATGCAATAGTTCTACACTTTCTGGGGACTTTTCCCCGGTGTTTCCAAAAGTGGGACACCATGAAACAGAGTTGGAACGATGGGTAGAACTCTGAAGTATGGACTGTCTCCCCGAATCAATACAGTTGGGAACAGTGGTGTAACTACCAGGGACATGACTAGACCCTGGAGTTTTGCCTGTCAGGGTAGCAGCAGTCAGTTTACTTTACTTACAATTCACTCGCTCGCTTCTGACCTGCACGGAATCCTGCTCCTGTCTCCACCCCTCCAGCCAGTGGCGTACACACGACCCAGCTCAATGAAGTGGTCTGGGTGTCAGGTCCCTCTAGTTTTAACCCTGCAGCTGAAAACATAGCAGTTTCAGAGAAACTGCTATGTTTCACTGAGGGTTAATCCAGCCTCTAGTGGTTGGATTAACCAGCCTCTATTGCTTCCGAAATTCTCACTGTGAAAATCACAGTGAGAAGACACTGGATGTCCATAGGAAAGCATTGAGTAATGCTTTCCTATGGGCGGTTTGAATGCGACTGCGGCTCTTGCTGAAAGGTGGAACGGAGCTGAAAGGTGGAACGGGGCGGAGGGATACCCAGCGCCAAGGGAGTCCGGCGCTGGAGAAAGGTAAGTGCTGAAGGGGTTTTAAACACACACTCTCACGAACAGACGCATACACACTAGCTGACAGACACATACAGCGACACACATACATACTCACTGACAGACAGACACACGTACACACTCACTTACAAAACATACACTCTCACTGACAAACACACTGACAAACAGACACACACAAACACACTCACTGACACACAAACTAACACACACTGTCACTCACTAGCAGACACACACTCAATAACAGACACACACAAACTAACACACTCACTAACACACACAGACTCTAACACACATACAAAAACACTTTTTTTTTTTTTATTTAATCCCCCAGCCTCCTTACCTTTGGGAGAACTGAGGGGATTCCCTGGGGTCCAGTGGTGCTGCTGGGCGGCCGGTCACTGGGCTGGCTGGCTGGCTGGCGGGCGCTCGAGGGAGTACTTTCCCATGAGTGCTCTCTGCCCAGCTCCCTCGTGCACTGCACTGATACCGGAGCCGAAATATGATATCATATTCCGGCTCCGGCATCAGTACACGGCGCACGAGGGATCTGGGAAGAGAGCGCTCAGGGGAGAATGCCTGAGGTGGCCAGCTCCTGGGCCCCCCAGAAGAAGAGGCTGGCCACACTGGCGTGCATAGCGGGTCGCAGGGCGGCCGGGCCCGGTCGCAGCCGCGACACCTGTGACCCCGGTATGTACGCCACTGCCTCCAGCCAAGACCTAATGAAATTCAAATTATTCCCTGGTGGTGATATCTCATGCTCTGCACTCTCTGCTGATACACGCTATACTATACTCTCTCTGAAGGTTCTGGTGCTCAGTTAGTGAGTCAGAGCCAGGGCCAGGCCATGGCTCCTGGCAGCACTTTCACAGGGGCGGCATTTTGCCACCCGTGTACCTATAACAAATCGGCTGTGCAGGGCCCGGCCGCCTTAGTGTGTGTGTGTGTATGTGTATATATGTGTGTGTGTGTGTAAAAAAACAAATTTTATCTGTTTTTTATCTTGTAATACCTTTTTTATCGGATTAATTTTTTTTAATGACAAGTTTTCAGGAGAACCTCCCTTTCTCAAGTCTGAAGCATTTCAAGACTTTCATTTAATCAATAATTTAATACATTGCTAAACACAAATACACACACCAGTCAAGATAAAAGACTTTTCCCTCAGAAATCTCACTGTAACAGTGCTCTCACTACTGCAAGGGATTCTGGGTAGGCATATGCAAATTAACTCAACAAAGAACCAAATTTTTGCCTCATAATTCAACTTTATACATGGATTCGTGTGTGTGTTTCTCTAAAATACTAAAGCATTGCTTCAGACCTGAGGAAGAGAGGAAAACTATTGAAAGCTTGTCTTTGTTAATCCAATAAAAAAGGTATCATTGCATACTGCAAGACATAGGTACTAAAAAGACCCATAAACGTTGATGCTGCACAATTAAAATCTTTCTTACTATTTTCTAACAAAGTCTTATGAGTGCCCATTCCTTCCTAACATTTAATCTATAAGTTCCATTTTGGAGTACCGGGGGGGTTTAAACTAAACGATTTACCTCACTGGATAAAGTGAGTGTTTTTTTTTAAAATGTATTTTTATTTTTATATATAAATATATACACACGCGCACGCCCCTGCTAGCGTGTCCTTTAAAGAAGGGGCCAATGAGTGTAATCTTGCCCCTCCTGCAGCATTAGGTCCTCTGCTCTAACAGCTTGTAATGGCAATGCCCCCGCAATGCATTAAGAAAGGACCTAATGATTCAGGAGGTGCAAGATTATACTCCTGGACCACTTCTTCATAGAACACAGCAGGCTATGCCACTGAACTACCAGGGAAACTAGAGTCCCCACCCCCTGACCAGAGGTAAAAGGGAGGGAGGGAGGGAAATAAATTATAACTATGAAAACACTTCATTCCCCTCAGAGCCCTTATCCAACCCCACTACACTGCATCCACTACACTAACACAGACACTGGATCCACTACAGGAACACAGACACTGCACCCAGTACAATGCATCCCCTCCCTCTCTAAATTAAATCCTCTTGCATTCCAATAAAATCAGTAGTGGTCATTTATTTATTTAAAATTCTTTATTTGCCTTTATGTGCTTAGGTAAGCCTGCCAAACAACAATTACCCATTAAGAGATCCAACATGTGTCTCCTAAGTGGTGTTTGTACTTTTATCCAAGTCAGTTTCTTTTTTTTGTAAATTCTTTATTTGTCGTTCAGGTGAGTACAAAATACACACATCCAAGTCGGTTTCAATGTTTTCGATTTGACTAATCTCGCCTAAATTTTAAATTAACTCGAATTCTCGATATTTCACATTTTAGTGAAAGACCTGCTTACAAATTCATGAAGCAACATTGTAATTTATACAAATATTTATGTGGTGATTTCACTATCCTTTAAAGTTAGAATAGTGAGTGGAATATCTTCAGAAATTTTTTTTTTTCTTATAATGCTGCATATACATTTACTAAATTTAGATAGAGCAGTTTATATATGCCAAGGCACAGGAAGTTTTTAGAAGAGGCAGTCCATCAACAGAAGCTTATGTAGGGAGAGAGGCATGCTAACTGTCATCTCTGCTACTATTTAACAGGTCTTAACAAAACTAGGGCCCACGTGGGTATCTCAGGAATGGGTGACTCACACAACCCAATCTGAAGCCAGGCATTTCCTTCCAATAAGAAAACTAATTAATAAAGCTTCTTCTCTCTTTACAGATTATTTATTATTATTACTGGTATTTATATAGCACCAGCATTTTCCGTAGTGCTTTACAATATTATCAAAGGGGGAGATTTAACAATAAATTAGACAAATACAAAAACTTACAGGAACAATGGGTTAAAAAGGGCCCTGCTCAAACGAGCTTACAGTCTATAGGAGGTAGGGCGTAAAACCCAACAGGACAGGAGGTAGCAATCAAACAAGGTGAGCGAATAGAGTGCTGCCCTTTAGGAGAGAGCAAGGGACAGGTATGTGAGGTAGAGGCCATAAGCTTTCCCAAAGAGATGGGTTTTGCGGCACTTTTTAAATGATTGAAGACTAGGGGAGAGCTTGATGGTTGTAGGCAGGCTATTCCAAAAGAAAGAAGCCACTCGCGAGAGGTCCTGCAAGCGTGAGTTGGCTGTACAGGTGCGAGCAGCAGACAGGAGAAGGTTATGGGCAGAGCTGAGAGACCGAGAAGGGACATACCTGTAAAGGTTAGGTTCCCCAACACGCTAACTATAGGACTAACAGGCAACCCAAGTTAGACGTATTACCGGTCCTTAAAGTGGCCGGACTTAACGTGAAGAAAAATAAGGAGAGTAACAGAATAATCAGACAAGCCGAGGTCAGGGCAAGAGAAGGAAGAATAAACGAGAAACAAAGCCAAGGGTCAAGGAAGCCAGAAATTACGGATAACCAGAGACAAGCCGAAGTCAGATACCAGGAAACACACAAGTATACAGAATGCACTCTCGGGCTACAATAGACCACGACAGGGCAAGGAAGCGATGTAGGAGGGAGGTATAAAAAGGGCTAAGAGAGATCTGATAGGCTAGGGAAGAGAATAGGAGAAATTATAAAAGGGTTACCAGGATTCATGCAGTAATGGTAGTATCGCTTTAAGATTTCAGTGCCAAGCCGCGCGTGCATGCGCGCCTCCCTGGTCGCGCGCGTGCGCTGTCAGTTGGAAGCCGGCAGAGCCTGGAGGAGCAGAGCGGGTGGCGGGACCGGAGCAGCATGGGCCGCGAGGAGGTATGACAATACCTGTGTATCAGTGAAGAAATATAGGAGGGGCTAGAATTGGTCAGTGCTTTAGAGGTGTGGATTAGTACCTTGAATTGACTCCTATAGGATACAGGAAGCCAATGTAAGGACTGACAGAAGGGAGATGTGTGAGAGGAGTGGCAGGAGAGGAGAATCAGTCTAGCTGCAGCATTCATTACAGACTGTAGCAGGGCAATACAACTTGTAGGCAGACCTATTAGTAGAGAGTTTTACAATAAACCAGTAATAAAGAGATTACTAGAGCATGGACAAGCTGATTAGTAGCATCTTTCCCTAAAACGTACTAAGAAAAAATAATGTTAACAAAATGGGGTTTGGAACGTGTTCAGCAGCTTCCTTTTGCATAGACAGCAATTTTCAACAGTTCACACAGAAGGCTCCTGCAGACTCTGGGAGGCTATTAAAGGGAAACTATACTGCCAGGAAAACAAACTAGTTTTCCTGGCACTATAGCTACCCCCTCTGTCTAAAAACCCCTTCTGTCACTTACCTGGGTCCAGGGCCGATGTCCCTTGGAGCTGGCTCTGGTCCTCCTTCTATCCTCCCCTGACCCCTGTCGACCTCAGCTGGAGGGGAGACCTAATGTGCCTGCACAGCAATAGAATCAATGCATAGCATGAGGACGTCCAGCATCAGTTCGGCTACCAAAAGTCACCGAACAGCCTGAAAGTCCATGGCTGTTAAGGAGGAGTTAACCCTAGCAGGTAATTATAGCAGTTCATCAAAAACTGCAATCATTACCTGCTCAGGGTTAAGGGACCTAGGGGCAATGCACCCAGACCGCTTCAATGAAATAAAGTGGTCTGGGTGCCTATAGTGTCACTTTAACAGAAGAGTAGATAAGAAATTCTAAATTAAACAGACTTTCAAGATAGGCAGTTAAAACATTAGATCTCTCTTTTCAGGAACTGTGTAGGTAGGAACAGTGGCGAAAAGCGGCAGGCATGTACAATTGCAAGGGCATGTCAGGCTGACTGACAGCCCATCTGGCCATCTCCCAACCTAGAAGATCTTGCAGAGAATGCTGCTAAAACACTCTCTGCATGGTCCTAGTGCCGGTTCACATGTCCAGCATGTCTAATTTTGCCCTGGTGGTGAGCTGCCTGAACATGGTTCCCGGATGCCCCTGAATGCCAGAAACCAAGAAGCAAAATCTGGTCTGTCCTGTTAAAATCATGAGTTTTACAAGGCCTATTTACACGAACAGCCATTCTGACGCTCATCAGGATATATATATATATATATATAATTTTTTTTTTTTTAAATAATTCTTTATTTTTGTAGTGCATTATTTATCACAGAATCGATATTCAATATGCATATTACAGTCATTAATAGAATTAGATAAATTTTGTATGTAGCTGCAGTCATGCACTATTTATATATATATATATATATATATATTTTTTTTTTTTTAAAGGAACGAGATAATTGAAAACTAGGGACCTCTAAAGGATTTTGAACATTCCTAAGAGGCTTGAAGCTGGCAAATAGAGGGGCGTGGCCTGAGCTCCGAGCGAGATGGACGCATAGAGAGTGAGCTCCGACCCGCCGGCACCTACCACAGCCTATTAATCAGCAACTCTCCGCACACATGGGACGCCACCGTCGCACTGATGCCCCCCAGACCCCGAGGGGCTCCCAGATAGGGCACACTCACGGCCCGATGGACGGTTTCCTCCACAGCCAAGCCGACATGAGCGGGGAGGCCGGCGGATCCAATATGGCGCCGGCAGAACAGTCCCCCAGAGAACCTCGTGGCGCTACACTAGAGGGGATCGGGGAGGAGATCAGATCAATGGCTGCTGCCATGGCCACAAAAGCAGACCTCCTGGTACATACCACCTTCATACAGGACGCCCTACGAGCCGAGATTGCAGGAATCAGGTCAGAAGTAACGGCCCATACAGGCCGCATACAAAGCCTGGAACACTCCCAGGAAACTCAGGCCACTAGGCTGCAGGCGACCGATACAGCCCTTGCACGCCAGGGGGAAATGCTCCTACACATGAGGAGAACAATAGAGGATCTGGACAATAGGGGGAGAAGATGCAACATTAGGGTCCGTGGGGTCCCTGAAGCAGACGGGGAAAATACTGAAAACATCCTCAATGACATCTTTCACATGATCCTGGGAGCGGATGCCCCACACACATTCAGCTATGAGCGGGCACACAGAGCACTACGCCCCAGGCCGTCGGACGACAACCCAAGGGATATAATATGCTGCCTCAGCTCCTTCCGTGACAAAGACGCCATCATGAAGGCGGCCAGATCCAGGCCTACTTGGAATTTTAGGGACACAATGGTATCCCTATTTAATGATCTATCCCCCATCACATTAGAGGCCAGAAGGGCACTGAAGCCCATAACAGCGGCCCTTCAAGAGAGGAATATCCAATACAGATGGGGCTATCCCTTTGCCTTGTTGGCCCGCCACCAGAATGGATGGTCCTCCATACGTTGGCCCGAGGAGATTCCGAGATTTCTGGAAGAAATGGATCTACCACATATCTCGGTCCATGATTGGATCCTGGGCCCCCTAGGGGGGAGACCACAGCCGCAAAGAGCACCCAGGAGGCGAGGAGGAGGACCGCCACAGGGACCAGCGCAACGAAGGCGCAACAACCAGGAGGCACCAGAATAAGCGGTCATGTCGCCGCCCCCGCCGGGCACGTCTCCCTGATCCTCGCCCCCACCTGGGAGACCTGCACTTGCCATAGATTTCATGGAACACGCTACCCTGCTGGACGATCCGGGGACCTACACAGCTTGATAATGAAGATGTAACGTATATGTATATTTTTCATTTTTTCTTTTTTTTTTTTTGCCGAGACTGAGCTCGAACACAGCTTGCTATACCATCACACGGGAATAAGATTTGGGGTGGGGAAACTGGGGGGCACTCGTTATACGACACAAGTGGAGCTGCCGTACCAAACGGATAAGGGCGGCATAACACAAGCTCTAGATGACATGATGAGCTAAATACTTTGGGGGATGAACATACACCACTACACGAAGCTCCATCACACGAGGAACGGAATCCCCAGCATTACGCTGTCAACTCAGGAGAAGCTCACCACGGTTTTACGGTACAGGACACTACCCCTGCACATAAGCTAATGGTTATGCTCGACCCCGCTGATCTGCATGTCTTGCACCTAGAATTAATGGTTATAGTATCTGCACAACACACAGGGAATAAGACGCATCAATAGCCTTATACATAACACCTCCCTGGATCCTGCAGGCCTTTCATTAGTTAAGCCATGCTCCACCACGTGATATTTTTCCTCCGTTAAGTACCAGCAGATAAGAGGGTGGGGCACATTATACTCTGGATAGTCATTCGATGGGCTGCCATACCCAGGGGTAGGGGGCACTCGCCACAACGCACCCGCAGAAACAGATAGGAGGACTTAGCATAGATAGATGTGGAGGGGGATAGTACTGGGACATAGAAGACACCCGGGCCATATTTCGCAGACACATTATTGAATATATTCCCCAATTGCCACACAAAGGGTAAGCAGAGAGGGGGGAGGGAAGATAGATGGGGGGAAGGTAGGAAAAGGAAGGGGGAAGGGGAATGAGACATAATAATAACCTCATATTATGTATGCATGCCTAATGTTCGTGATGCTGTCACTTATACGTTACTTGTTTTTCATTGACTAACGTCCAGGATGCAGGAGGCGCATCCAGGTCCGGGGAATCGGGGAGGGCGGGAGACGGGACGGTGGAGGGGGCAAGCCGATTGGACTCTGAGTATTGTCCTCATATGTTACAATGTTGAAATGTATGTATGCTACTGTTTATATGTTTGGCTTTCCATGTACCGATACCGGCACCAGGCTGGAGGGCCGGCGGGGGGGAGCTGGTTAGTATTAATCGGTTACAACACTCTCACTTTCGGCCCAAGAAGGATTGGGGCGGGGCTGCTAACCCCTAACAAAAACCATGCACAGTTTTAGACGTCGGGGCTTCCCGCAGGCCCACACATCGGTCTGGTTACCGGGGTGGGCCCGGGCACCTCCCGCCGTCGCACGGCTACACCCTCCTTACCACAAAGGAGGACCGAGGTGGACACTCTCCTTTCCCCTTCTCGGGGCCACCTCTACTTGGGGGTCTTTATAACTCCCCACTTTTTTAACCCACACACTTTCCTCACTCTACAACCTACTTTGACGGACCTGTGACAACCCCCCCCCCGACTCAAGGGTGTGCTCCGCGTGTGAGTACACTTATCGCCCCTACTACCCTAGTCGCTCTGAGCCTACCACATAAGGACATATCGACCCGCAACCTGAAGTGCCTGACGTCTTGACATAGCATCGGTAGCGGGGTGGGATCCCTGCGCACTCGGTGATCCCACGCCAATCGACCCACCGCACCTGCGGCTACACCGTGGACTGATCACTGGGTGACTTTGAGGGAACGTGGACAGGCCTCCAGCTAGCTGTAATATAAGACCTGGTGCTGGGATCTCCGCGTGCCCCCTCCTGGCTGGCGGACTGACGATGGCGTACCTCGGTGCTCCGCTAACTGCTATGGCTCTCAACTGCCGAGGCCTGAACGTGCCGGAACGACGCACCCATCTGCTTCGTGAACTACGGAAAAAACGAATCTCCATAGCGATGCTCCAGGAAACTCACTTCCTCGAGGGGTCCGCGCCTAAACTCCGTAATCGGCAATACCCCAACACCTTCTTCAGCAATCATCCCACAACCCGTAAAGCAGGAGTCGCTATCACCCTTGCAGCAGAACTGGACTTCAAAGAACTAGATAAGGTAACTGACAAGCTAGGGAGATACCTCTTCCTAAAAGGCACGATAGCGGACAGAATGTACACCCTGGCTTCCATTTATGTGCCCAACAAAAACCAGGCACGTTTCCTTCGGAGAACAATGAACAAACTGAGCGGATTCTCGGAGGGCACACTCATTGTGGGGGGTGATCTCAATACCCCGTTGGACCCTCAGATGGACACATCCACGGGACACTGTTATATACCTATGTCTAGCATTCACTCGATACGTAAGTCGATGGGTGACTTGGGACTGGTGGACTGTTGGAGAGTACTCAACCCGGATGTCAAAGATTACACCCACTACTCCGCACTTCACAACCGCTACTCGCGGATTGACTACGTACTAATCCAACAGGAAGGCCTGTCACGACTGAAGAAGGCCACAATCGACCCCGCTACATGGTCGGATCACGGTCCGGTTACAGTGGAACTGGAATCGCCACTGTTCAAACCGGCAACATGGACCTGGCGTCTGAACGAATCCTTGCTACAGGACCCCGAGGTGGAAAGCGAAATTACACGAGCTCTTGACCTTTACTTCGAAGAAAATGATGTGTCAGACACCTCTCCAATTGTACTCTGGGAAGCTCATAAGAGTACCATCCGCGGTATACTTATAAAAATAGCCTCTCGACGACGGAAGGCAACCATGCAGGAAATGGCGGACCTATATGGGACTATCTCGAAGCTGGAACTCCAACACAAACAAAACCAACTTGCCAGTGTCCGACAAGACCTGACAGATGCCCGACGCAGACTGAAAGATCTTCTCACGAAACGATACTCCCGCTCACTACAACACTCCAAGAACTTTTTCTATATCCATGCTAACAAAGGAGGCAAATACCTAGCCCGCGTCCTGAAAGGCGATACCCCCCGCACACGGATACATAAAATACGTCTACAAACAGGGACAGTGTCCCAATTCCCTGAGGACATCGCCAATGAATTCCAACGATATTACCACGCCTTGTATAATCTACATGGCCCTGGAAATATGACGATGGGAAGCCACGCCAGCACACCTATCCAAGAATACCTACAAGACAACGTAGGTAGCCGGGTATCACGGGAAGCAGCGAATACGCTGGACGAACCGATTAGCATTGAGGAAATGGCCGCAGCCTTGAAGAGTGCTAAGGCGGGCAAGGCACCGGGACCTGATGGATTCTCCATAGGTTATTACAAACGCTTTTCCTCAACTCTCCTACCTCGACTAACTACTGCGGTCAACACCATCACCGAGGGGAAAAGATTCGGAGTGGAATCACTAGCCGCCACTATCACGGTCCTGCTCAAACCAGGGAAAGACCCGGAACAGTGTAGCAGTTACCGACCAATATCCTTACTAAACGTGGATACGAAACTGCTCACGAAGGTACTAGCAACTAGGCTACAACGTATACTGCCAAGCCTGATCCATGAAGACCAGACGGGGTTTATACCGGGGAGGGAGGCGCGAGACAGTACACTGCGCCTCTTCTCCATACAACACAGAGCACAGTAGACGCGGGACAAGATCTTACTCCTTTCCACGGACGCCGAAAAGGCCTTTGACCGTGTTAACTGGTCATATATGATGGACACACTGAGGGCCATGGGTCTAGGACAGAACATGTTGACGTGGATCTCTGCCCTGTATGATAAACCACACGCATCTATTCGGGTGAACGGGGCCCTTACCTCCGGCTTCGAGATTCAAAATGTAACTAGACAGGGATGCCCCTTGTCGCCACTACTATTTGCAATGACTCTGGAACCACTACTACACGCGATCCGCCATAACCCAGACATCTCGGGATACAATTGGAGGGGAACGGAGCATAAGGTGGCCGCATATGCGGACGATCTTCTCTTCTTTATCTCTAACCCACGAGTCACAATGCCCTGCTTACTGCTAGAATTCGAAAAATTCGGGAAAATCGCAGGATTTAAACTTAATTTTTCAAAATGTGAAGTACTTAATCTAACCTTTCCACCGGAAGAATACCTGGAATTGGGAACAGTCTTTCCATTCCGCTGGTGCGCGGAGAAAATGAAATATCTTGGAGTATGGATCACCACAAACCCACAGGAACTTTATCGACATAACTTTGCCAACATCCTGCGACAGGTAACCTCAGATCTTGACAGATGGGCATATCCGCACATCACCTGGCACGGACGAATCGCAGTAATCAAGATGAACGTGCTCCCGAGAATTCTCTACCTATTTCAGACAATACCAGTGGCACCACCGACAACCTTCTTCTCCACCCTGAAATCGGCGGTAATTAGATATGTCTGGAGAGGGGAGAAGTCTCGACTACGCCACAACGTACTTTGCCTACCTAGACTGGGAGGTGGCCTGGCGCTCCCGGACTTCAAAAGATACCACCAAGCCACCACACTTCAACGAATCCTGGAGTGGCACGCGGCTGATTCCCCAAAACAATGGGTCGTCCTGGATGGGGGAGAATCACGGGCCACACTTAAAGCGGCGGTATGGCAAGGGGGAACGAGATGTCGCGATGGCGAAGGAGCAGGGAACCCGACGACGCAGACGCTAAAGACTTGGGCAACGATACGGAAAACCAGCCATGTGTCCCCGACCCCCAGTCCCCTGCTCCCCATAGTCCCCAACCCAAATCTGGCGGGAGGCATTTCGGCCAAGGCCTGGATATTTCTGGAGGAGGGGGACTACATCCCGATTCGAACGGTCCTCCAAGAAGGGGCACTTCGACCCCTAAACACATTAATGGCCGACAGACCTAATACGCTCATGGCGTCCCTCCGCTACCTGCAACTAACACACTACTATAGATCCATTCCACGCAGGGAACACCTACATAGAGACCTCACATGGTTTGAGGGTCTTTGCCAACGAGGCGCCACACTCGACAAAGCAATTTCACTGCTATACCAACACCTGCTGTTGGGAGCTACCCCAACTAACAACACCTTCAGGAGACAATGGGAAGAACAAATGGGCGAACCGATATCGCAATCACAGTGGGACGCAGCACTTTTATGGCAACACAAGAGTTCCTCCAGCTCACACTATCAGGAAGTAAACTATAAACTGATATCCATGTGGTATAGAACACCAGCTGCCCTACACAGGATCTTCCCAACGGCGTCCCCAACATGCTGGAGATGTCAGGAGGAGAGAGGCACGATCATACACCTTTGGTGGGATTGTAAGATCATTATCCCATATTGGGAACGAATTCGGTCTGAAATCAAAGAGGTACTAGGGGAGGACACGGAATGGTCCAAGGAACTAGTTCTCCTGCACATCACCTCGCGATCCATATCTGGTTACAAGAAGTCCATCCTACGTCACCTACTGAATGCAGCTAAAGCCCTTATCCCTGTATATTGGAAACGAACTGAGGTCCCCACGGTTGCAGAATGGCGAAACAGAGTCGGAGACATACAGTTGGCGGAAGCACTACAGGCATCCCTGACGGGTCGGGGGACAGGCACGCGGAGATGTGGCAACCATGGTTCGTCTACCAGGCTGGAGGGCACTAAAGGTCTCGTGAGGGGGGAGGGAGTGACGGTGGACGGGGAGACAGATCACGCGCCTACCCCGCCAAAGCCGTGGGGGTTGGGACCACTCTATCACTGGAAATATAATCCCTGGGCAGATGAAACCAACATCGGCCCGCCGACCCAACCCTCCCACACACATTCCGAAACGCTGAAAATACGTGACCCAACCGAGACTTCCCTTCTCGCACGCGACTATAACCACTGGGCACCCACGGGGCGCGATATGGGGACAAGGGGGGGGGGGGAACCTGATAGGACCGCTACTTTCTTTTCTCCCTTTTCGACTCTCTTTCCCATGCTGACCCCTCTTACATGTCTAATACACAATGCACACGCCTGGGGGACAGGGGGAGGAGGGGGAAGCCAAGAGTCAAGAAAGCCAAAAAAAAAAAGGAATGCATAATACTGGCACTATTATCGGTACATCGAATTGCGGGACATGGGAACACACCCATAGGATAACCAAGCCTAACCTTAAGACCAAAGCACCTACGCTCCTTTCATGCCAGGACCTAGTTAACTATGTCCAGCCTATTATTAGGCACTCCTGCTACAAAGTATACTGTGTCTTATGAAGGCACCCGACTTAGAGCCACGCTTTATGTTAAAAGTCCGCTTACTAGCAATAAGGATGTTACATACTATACATATGTACGTACGCCAAAACAATGACGGTTGTCACTCTACATACTTTATCTGTTATCCTATGTACGCCTACTGTTAGTTACGTAACATATCGCTGTAATTAAACCATGTCAGGAGACGTGGTTATATGGGCACAAAAAAAAAATGTGACTCAAAATATGGAAATATCGCTACAATACCCTTGTCTTCTAAGTAGGCCTGCGAGCCGAATTCTCTCTGTAACCCTCTCTTTTCTTCAATAAACAGATTTTCAAAAAAAAAAGAACTGGATACATATTCAGAGCAAACAATGAGCATGTTAAATGATATTCAGCCTAAACTGGGGGGCTTATATATGGGTGTTGATAGGGTGTTTCATAAATAAAATATATTAATAATAAATAATGGAGGAGAATGTAAAGCAAAGTGGCCTAGAGATGTTGGCCAAAAATCACATGTGGTACACAGAAACCCAACAAGCTCACTATATATTGGTCAGTTCTCTTTAATCCTCACTGGTTCCCACAAGGCTGGACCTCATTGTAAAAAAAGAATGAGAGAGCAGCCTGGCCAAACTGCTTTAATCAGCCTTCAGTTTGCCGTTAGCATCATATATAGTGTTGTTTCCAAAGGATAGCATCTAAACCATAGAATCCTACACGCTTCTCCCTACCACTTCACTCCCCCACTCCTAGACCACTATATCCAGAACACGATGAATCCCAAATTATAATAAAATACCTTATATAAAACATATGGTAATAGTGGCATGAAGACCGTTACGTGGCAGAGAGGGGCCAGGTCTGCTCAATGTGGTTCCATCAACTCGTACTTTATCTACAGCTGGTCAAGTTGCGTAATGTGCGTCCAATGGGCTAGTCCACCTCTCACATATCAGTGTCTGTCATGCCACGTATAGTGTATATTTACAAAATTGTAGTAACAAGGTTGTAAAACGGATGTTAATTTGTATCCGCTACATGTTACTGGCTGTTTTTGAAAGAAACAGTTTATAGCAGTTATTTACCCAAGGTTATAACGAGCCCATGGTGTATACAATTAGCAATCATCTATTCCTACACTGTTCTTATACAAAAACTACACTAACAATAAATCACTGTTTTGTCCTTTTAGACCACGTTATTAAAAACATTCCCATATTTGTATTCAAACATTGTGGACAGGATTCATTGACTAAGCTGTTGTGGTATGTTGACAACAAGCCTTCAATATATAAATGAGCTTCTAATTTGTGCTCTTTCTCTGCCTAAATTTTAAATTGTTAAATCACAACGCTAATTTTATAGAACATCCTCATTCTTCATACATCTCATTGTTTGGACAGGACAAAAACTATCACTGAAAAAAGTGATCTGTAGAATTTGTATACTTTTCCTGTTTCAATACAATGTCTTCGATCTGGCAGTCATTCTTCGAGTTTCAGTCAGTTTCTGATAGTAATTATAATAATTAATAAGATTCAACATGTAAATGGCATGAATCAAACTGCACACAGACAAGACGCTAATCATAATAAATTGAGCAATGCGATATCTCCCCTGGCCAGGCCGGTACACATCAATATAGCATCCTGCTCCGTGATACAGTAAGAAGCACCTTCCAAATACATCAATCTCAGAGAATTACCTCAACA
>OW240914.1:105787330-105803380 GCA_933207985.1 Pelobates cultripes
CGCGTCCCATTAGTGATAGAGAATTTGTCAGATGTGAAGCCTCCGTTGGAGACCTTCGCCGCGGGTGCGCTATACAGCGCCTCTATCCCCCTAATCATTTCGGGCGGAAATCCATACCTCCCCAGGACTTCAGACATGTACTTCCAATTGAGGCAGTCGAAGGCCTTCTCTGCGTCTAGCGCCAGGAGAAGGCCCCCTGTGTTGTTTTTTTCCATATGTGTCAGTATGTTGAGGATTCGTCTGGTGTTGTCTGAGCCCTGCCGCCCCCTGACAAACCCTGACTGGTCGTTATGTACTAAGTTTCTGAGGAGTGGTGCTATTCTGTTACTAAGGATCTTGGCGTAGATTTTAGCATCCCCATTTAGTAAGGAGATGGGTCTGAAATTTTTACAGTGTGTCGGTGGTTTCCCTGGCTTGGGGAGGGTGGATATATGTGCTAGGAGTACTTCTGCCGGTAAGGCTCCTCTGTCATTGCTCTGTCTGTATAGTTTCAACAAGTGCGGGGAAAGGGTATTCGCAAATAATTTGTAATAGGCATTGGTGAGACCGTCGGGTCCAGGTGATTTGTCAACGGGTAATTTTTTGATCACCAAAGTGATCTCCTCTAAGGAAATAGGCTGTCTTAGTGATTGTATTGTGGTCGGTGTCAGGGAGGGCAAGCAGAGGTCCTGTAGGAATCCGTCTATGTCCGCTACGGTCGGGACCTTAGTAGTACCCTCGTCACGTTTGTACAGATTATTTTTTTGTAGATTGTACAGCTGACGATAGTAATCTGCAAACATATTAACAATTTCTCGTGGGTCAATAGTTTTGTGACCTTTTCCATCTGTGAGGTAGGCAATCCTGGAGGCGATCGTTTTTTGTTTCAATTGCGCTGCTAGTTTAGCGCCGGCTCTATTCCCTGCCGCGAAGAATTTGTGTTTTGATTTTCGTAAGAGGTAGGTTGTTTTGGTTAACTCTATATCTCTTAATTGTGTTTGTAAGCTCAAAAGCTTCCGTTGTAGCTCAGGGGTGGGTGCATGTTTGTTGCTGTGTGTGACGTGTTTGATCTCATTGATAAGGGCTAAGTATTGTGCTTTTTGTGTCTTGTAGGCATGGCTTGTGTGCTTTATGAAGCTGCCTCTAATGACCGCCTTGTGTGCTAGCCAGACATAGTCCGGGTCAGTGTTCTGCTTATCATTGTCCTCAAAGTAGTTTTGTAGGTCCTGTGTGACTTCCTGGACTATGTGTGTGTTCGTTAACAAAGTGTTGTTTAACCTCCAAGTTCTCTGGCCAGTCTGAGGGAACCGGTCCTTGAGCGTTAACGTGATTGGTGCGTGGTCGGACCATGTGATGTCCCCGATGGTAGTGTCTAGTATCTTGAGGAGGGAAGTGGTTCTAACCAGGAACCTATCTATTCTGGAGTAACTATTGTGTACCGCCGTATGGCATGTGTAATCAGTTTCATTGGGGTGTGTAATTCTCCAAGGGTCTACGTAATCATGTGTTGCTAGGATATCGCGTATGTTATGCGATTGTGCGAGCCGTCTCTTATAAGTGTTGGGTGTTATGGTATGTGAGGCAGAGGAATCTTTAATGCTATCCAGGAGAAAGTTGGTATCGCCTCCAAGTATTACCTCCCCAAAGCTGTACATATTCAACAAGGCAAATATTCGGTGCAAAAACATTTCTTGGTTATCATTAGGTCCATATATATTCATTATTATATTGCCCTGAATTACCGGCAATTACCGGGCTTAACGCTATATGTGTGCGTCCCTCTGTTGGTACACCGTACAGGTAATATTTCTTAACAGTACAATTAGATCTAGGAAAAGGGAATAACAGTGCCAATCAAGTAATGTAAACAGTAAAGCGGTTCTCCGCCTGGGTGGGCTCTCGGCTGTGAGACACATTGCAAGTGAGCACAGCTGCGAGGGTGCACCAGGGGGGAGCCAGTTTGTATAGTTCTTGTGTGGGATACATATCTGTGCTCCATCAGTGTTGTTCTACATCCTTGGGCCTCGTTTGGTGGTGTGGCGTCATCTGTGGGTCCGCCGCGTGCCATAGGATAGGTCGGTAGTCCCGGGGTTGTTTTCTGGGTGGTGAGGGTGCTGGCGAACTGGCGATGTCAAGTCGAGCCATTGGGATGTTCCATTCTCTGAGTAGTCCACTCCATTTCGTTTCAGTAGGATTTTCGTGGGATACCCCCATTTGTACGGGATAGCTGCATTCCTGAGCGCTACAGTGACAGGTGCAAATGCTCGTCTCTTGGTCATGGTTGCCGCTGACAGGTCAATGAACAGTTTGATATCAGCGAACGGCTTTGGCAATGGTGGGTTGGTTCTGGATGCTTGCATTAGGCGGTCTTTGACCTCAAAGTAATGTATTCTGGTGATTACATCTCTTGGCGTAGTTGGAGGTAAGTGCTTCGGCTTCGGTAATCTGTGAGTGCGATCTAGGCGCAGGTCTGAGGTCTCCAATGCCGGAATGAGCGCCTTAAACAGATCTTTAACGAATGTGGCCAGATCTTGAGGGCCCACTGTTTCAGGGACACCTCGTAGCCGTATATTATTTCTTCTGTCCCTGTCCTCGTTATCTGCGATTTTGCTCTCTAGGAAGTGTACTTTTCGCTGTAGTGTCGTGTGCGCTTCTGCCAGCTCATTATGAGCCTCTCTCAGCCCCTCCGTTGCCTCCTCCAAGTGTGCTGTTCTGTCTCCCAGGGCTTGAATATCTGCCCTGACGTCCGCCGCCATCTTGGAAAAGTCCGACCTAAGGTTGGTCTGGAGCGACTGTAGCATGCTGCTCACCGAGGCATCAGTGGCTAGATGGGTGTTGGGGATGCCAGGGGGGTCTAGGCTTTCTCCACTCTCGTGATCCGAGGCTGAATATTGCGCTCGGTCGGCGCCATCTTGGACGCCGTTGTTCCCCATCGTGAGGTGAGAGTGCAGCGTCTTCTGTTTTAGCTTTTTGGAGGATTTAGTGGTCATGTCCTCCCCTGTTCCCTCGCCGGCTTGCGGGAGATGTCGTGGGTGAGTATCGCTGGTTTCCACGCTGTGTTAGCCCATGGCGGAGCTTCCAAATTATGCGACTGCTTCCATGCGGAGTTAAGCCACGCCCCCTTGTCTTTTAAATTTTAACAAATTATTTAGCAAATTACATCATAATCCAGTTCAGTCTGGGCACAACCAGGGTACACATTGCAAATGAGGAGGAGAAATAGAAACACTGGAGGAGATTTATCAAAGTGTCACAGACAGTTTTGCAACTTGTCAGAGTTTTTATTCAGTGAAATGTATTAATTCTGTTGAGGTTTTTTTCTTTTGTGCCCTGTACATTATTTTTTTTTTTTTAAATTCTTTATTTGACTTGTGCATGTGAAAAAACAGAACATTTTATCTTACAGTGCCCCAACAGCACCTATAAGCTCATTCTGAACAGTAGGTTGATAAGGCATGTGAGGAAACGGCACAATTTTATATTATAGTGTCAGGCTAAACATTGTGAGATTATGTCAGGGTGACAGCCGCAGGTCTAAACAAGAGATTACAGAGAGTTCAAGACTTTTCAGTTTAGATATTAACATGAGTATTTGCACCAGTTGCTTAAAACATGCTTACATGGGTAGTAGTGGTTTGTCAATCGCCACAGCAGTATCGGTATGTACCTTTGCAAAGGGTTAACATTAAGTTATTAACAGGCTTGGTAGAAGTGGCTGATTGTGACTGACGATTAACTGCTATGAAGTGTAGTGTACCTTTGGGGTGCAATTAAGTTGCGAGAGATTCATGTATTGTAGGACTATCTGAGACCCGAATGTCTGCGCGTATTACAAGTGGGAGATTTACGAACAATATGTGTTGTACCCTCTCTAGGTGCTAGTGTGCATGGATATGTACGGTTAGGAATGCAGCAGAGAGAGGGAGTTAGTGAACCACTGAGGCTAGTGAGACAGTGTAGCTCCATCTGAGTGCTCGGCATGTGTTAAACAAGCAGTATATCACTGGGGTATTTAAAATAATATAAGTGGCAACAGGCCTAACTAAAACATAGTAATAAGCATATCGGATGATGTTTGATGATGTCACTTAAGTTCAGTTGATCGGGTCGACATCCTGAGGGCAAAGCCGGCTGTCAGCCGATCCCTGTGTATGGCAGTCCCCTCAGGCTTTGTGGTAGTCCACGCCATGTCTGGTAGGGTGCTCTTGTGTTCCCCTCACCCGTCTGTGTATCGGGTCTGTGGGAGTCAGGTGCTGTTTCCCGCCGGCCGGGTATGGGTCTGCGGGGTCTCCATCTTCCATGTCTTCGGCCCAAGGCCTTTGTGGGAGCCCGTGCCTGGTGTCCATCGATCCTTTCTTTAGGATCGTGGGCCCATGGGTTTTCCGGGTTTCGGACGGCCCTCTGGGTATATGGACGGTGGTGGGGGGTTACCTCCATTTGAGCCCCCGGCTCGGAAGAAGAGCAGGCATGGAGGAACTCAGCACCCCCCACCCACTCCACAGAAAGCGTAAGGGAGTGCAAGCTATTTCTCTTAGTAGTCTCCAGTTTGGGTGTGGGGTATGCTTCCACAGTGTTGTTGTGGGGCTGTTGTTCTTTATGAGAGGGTTGCATCTGAGCTCGGTCATGGATCCGGCTCCAGAATCTGTACATTATTTTTGAATGTATGCCATAGCAGAATTTAGGCATAGGAAAGCTGTTTGGACTATTTGCACTCAAGTGCATTGTAACAGCCACCAGTACTTAGACTTCCATTAATAGTACTCCTATTACAGAAGTGCTATAGTGGCTATGGTACCAGCAGTGCCCTAGCGCCACTCCACTGTAGAAGTCAAACTGTTCTAGAATGGTTTGACTTCTTACCTGAGTTCTGCTGGGGTCCACTCCCTGCCTCCTTTATAGATACAGGAGAGCTCGGTAGATAACGATCAGCTGGCACTTTCAGACAGTGAGCTCAAGACTTTATAATAGCACTCTGATTGGTTAGCTTACAAGCCAGCCAATCAGAGTGCTTTATTTTTTTTTTACTTTTTTTTTTTTTTTTAGATACTTTATTTATTTGTAACAATCTTGTCAAAAATATAACAAACAGTGCAGGTGGTGCAAAAAGAATAAAACATACACTAACATGTGTACATACAGTTTACTGTTGGCTAGAACGGAAATACCTGGATACTGTGATTATCAAGACTCATCACATTTCACAACATATAGTTTTATACATAAACCATACACACGCTGATCTTATGGTGTGATATCGCTTACATTAAGCATGTCAAACTTAAAGTCTAGCAAGGGCCAAATAAACAAGGTTTAAGATTATGTGGGCCGCAAAAAAAAACAAAAACAAACTAAAATATTAATAGAAACGTAGGTTTCTTTTGAAAAGTACAGTATAAAAAGAACCCCAGCATCCCCATCTACTAAACCATAGCACCCCCTCTACTAAATCCCTCTCTACACCCACACCACTTTAACCTGCACCTAGGTACCACCATCTTAGCCCCCTGTCAATCATTGTTAGATACTCTGTCCTTTTTTACCTGGCAGTCAGCATGGAGAGATCATACAGAGGAGAGGACAATGTTTCTCTTTATTTTTTTCATTCTTGACTCTTCCATGTCTGAACTGGATTATGATGTCAGTTGCTAAATAGATACATTTAAAATGAACATGGATTGTTCACTAACAAATACTTTTATTTTTTACTAATGCTTAGTCTGTTAAAGAAAACGCAATTTGAAAACACAATTTCCAGATCATTTTTAATGTTTTATTATGTGATACAAATTCCAGAGAAGTGATAGTACCCATTTAAAATTGAAAGGGGGACTTCATCAAGCTTGCAGTTGAAACATTGCTTTTCTACACGTTGAACACTTGAATTGAGGGATACTGCTTCATTAGGTTGTGCTGGAATAATTTTCTTCAATTTGGTAATTTCTTACAGGCAGTACTTGTTGCTTGTCTACGAACAGCTTCTGATTTGTTTAAAAAATGTGATATAAGTAATTGGAAGGTTGCTTTTAAGAGTTTGTGTGAGCATGTCTCCTTGTTTTTATTCAATAAATGTTTCTTGCAATTGCATGCTTGGCAGGAGTAAAGAAATGCAAGTAGGGAAAGAGAAATGTCGAGTAGTGAGATTATGGCAACTGTACAACCTTTCAGGGTCTCTCATTTCATCCTTTTGTTGTGCTGTTAATTATTTCCGACAGTAATCAATTTATACACAGCGCAGTAAGTGAGCTGCTTTTCTTAGAAGTAGAGGGTTATGCTTCTCTCCAACTGTTTACCATAGATTTCTTTCTATTTCCAAATACTTTTAACCAACACGTTATAATTTTGAATCCTGGATCAAATGAGTTTATTTCTTTATTTATTTTAATTTCAATGGAAAGCTGAATTCCTTTTTGATTGATTGAGAAGGGTAAGAAGATAACAGTTTTCTATCACGTGTAGGTGTACTGGGTTGATGTTCCAGGAGGGATAAGCCAAATGGCAAATGATTTAGGAAAACTAGAAAAGTGGTCAGAGCTGTGACAACTGACAATTTTTTTTTTAAATTATTTTTTTTAAGTGCACAGATAGACGAACAGTAATGTCACGCCCCACAAGCGTATGACAGGCGATCCAGTACATAAAGCTTTAAAGTTGCAGGCAGGATAAAACAAGCACATTTCATAATATATATATGAACAAGCAGATTTGTAGGGCATCGTAGCTGCACAGCGCATTCTAGCGATACACTTGCTAGAGAGTTTCCAGTCCACATAGCGGTAAAGAACATGGTATATCAATGGCGTTACATTGTGGCCTAGATGGACTGTGGGAGTTGCTATGTGAAGGATCATTCCCATTTTAAGTAGAGGGTGAAAGAGATAAGTGGCTTACATCGCCTCAATAGAGGAGACCTGTTATTAGACGGCACCTATGGGGCAATTTAAAGCCTGTATAGGTAGACTGCATTTGAGCTAAAACCAAAATGGGTAGAACATATATACCATGTATAAAGGTCAGGTAAAGTGGTCCACTGTCGCAAACCCTTACATGGGTTGGAGTCGGTGATGGATCTTATTAGGCAGTCTACCTGGGGCAGATGGGAAGGTTCTCTTGTATGTGTTGCATACTCGTGGCAAGTGATTTAGTTCAGGGAGTTAGAGGCTCTGTAACCCCAGAGAATGGTGGGGTGTGAGGGGGGGGGGGGTAACCAAGGGACCAGCTTGGAGCGCCTTGTAAATTAGTTACCAGTGAGTGCCTCTGTGGACTGTTTGGTAGCGTTTGAGTCAATAAACTAACAGTAAAAATAAAAATTATAAACAACAAACATAGGCATATGACTCTAGTAAGTCAAACAGAGTATGCGTTAGGCCATGGTAAGATGAGTATTACTCCCCTCCAAGGGAGATCAGTCCGGGTGGCAACTGACATTTAATGTGCATAAGTGCAAGCTTATGCATCTTGGGCGTAAAAACCCAAGCGCAGAGTATAGAATGATTGAGTCCTAACCTCAACATCTGAGGAAAGGGATTTAGGGGTGATTACTTCTGATGACTTAAAGGTAGGCAGACAATGTAATGGAGCAGCAGGAAATGCTAGCAGAATGCTTGGTTGTATAGGGAGAGGTATTAGCAGTAGAAAGAGGGAAGTGCTCATGCCATTGTACAGAACACTTGTGAGACCTCACTTGGAGACCATGTCTCCAGAAGGATATTGATACCTTAGAGAAAGTTCAGAGAATGGCTACTATATTGGTTCATGGATTACAGGACAGAACTTACCAGGAAAGGTTAAAGGATAGGTTGGAGGAAAGACGAGACGGGGGGATATGATAGAAACATTTAAAAACATCAAAGGAATCAACACAGTAAAGGAGGAGACTATAATTAAAAGAAGAAAAACTACTACAAGAGGTTTTAAATTAGAGGGGCAAAGGTTTAAAAATAACATCAGGAAGTATTACTTTACTGAGTGGGTAGTGGATGCATGGAATAGCCTTCCAGCTGAGGTTAAAGGAACACTATAGTCACCCAGACCACTTCAACACAATGAAGGGGTCTGGGTGCCAGGTCCCTCAGGTTTTAACCCTTCAGATGCAAACATAGCAGTTTTAGAGAAACTGCTATGTTTACATTTGGGGTTAATCCAGCCGCTAGTGACTGTCTTCCGGACAGCCACCAGAGGCGGACACTTTGAATGCGAGCGCGCACTTGCCACGCATGCACATTTGGCTTCAGTGACGTCGGACGGGGAGGAGAGGTAACCAGCACCGAGGGAGCTCGGCGCTGGAATAAGGTAAGTAACTGAAGGGGTTTTAACCTCTTCAGTGCCACGGGAGGGGGACCCTGAGGGTGGGGCCACCCTCAGGGCACTATAGTGTCAGGAAAATCGCTTTGTTTTCCTGACACTATAGTGATCCTTTAACACAGTGAAGGAGTTTAAGCATGCATAGGATAGGCATAAGGCTATCCTAGCTATAAGATAAGGCCAGGGGCTAATTAGAGTATTTAGAAAATTGGGCTAAATGGTTCTTATCTGCCGTCACATTCTATGTTTCTATGTTTTTACTTACTATGAGCTGTTGTCCTCAGTTTTTTAAATTATGGCGATTAGTAATTATCAACATATTAAATTCTGCAGACAATCATTATAATCCAACAGTTTAAATCACAAATGTGCTAAGGCACTAAATATATTAAGCATTATAATCTCTGTAGAACATTGCCACTTAGACTGTAGACATTCAACAATAACCTCTAATAATGATAAATGCCTGATTATATTATTATTCATGGTTAATTACATTTTGTTGATTTACAAATCTCATAATTTATACCTGACAAGGATTTAACATTCAAGTGGCCACCAGATATTGTCAGGGATACTCAAACCAAGTCTCTCATAGCAAGGACCTTATTCTTATTAGAATTCACCAGCCAAGGCTAACTTCAGGATCAAACTACGTCAGAAACATTGTGTACTAGGTTTGCATAAATTTATAGATGCACATACTCTAATCTGTACATGTTTTCTTACTTTTGCCTTGAAGGTGACACATCTAGTTATTAAGAGACCGCTGTCTTTCCAATACAAGCCTGGCGACTTCATTTACTTAAACATACCAGCCATTGCCAAGTATGAGTGGCACCCGTTCACCATCAGCAGTGCCCCAGAGCAGGAAGGTAAGTGTATAAAAAAGTTTAGATCATCTTCCGTAGTATTAGTATGTTACCTCGTCCAAATGATGCTTCTCTCACATCCCATAAGAGGCCACATCTGCAACATATGCTCGTATACCTATGTAAAACATTTATGTTTCAATGATCACAATCATGCGAAAGTACAATTATCAATACTGTAATGGGATCATCAAAAACTTTGTGATTTCAACCTCAAAAATATGAAAAGTGTTAACACGTGAGGAGTGCCAACATCATAAATTCCCTCCCTGAAGTGATATTTGATTTTATGTACTAGCAATAATGTGTTAGTTAGTTAATTAAAGTGGTCTGAGCCAATGTTTTTTTATGTATGAATGTCCCTTTGAGTAAACTGGGTGAGTAGACACTTTATTTGGGATATGTCCACATCCTTGAAATAACCAGGTGTCTTGTCCTTATTCAATGTAGATACCTTCTGGCTTCACATCCGATCACTTGGCCAATGGACTAATAGCTTGTATGAATACATCAGTAAAACAGAGTTTGTAAAGAGTCAGAATGATAAACGACTGACCCGAAATCTGAAGAAGAGCAGATATCAGAGCCAGGTGTGAGCACTCACAAAAAAATGGGTTATTCTAAAGTATTGTGGTTAGACTATAAACTTAAATATACATAAACTGCCTATGTAAACAGTCCACTCCACATATAAAAGTAATGATATTATGTAAAGTAATTGTATCTAAAACTTTCTTGTTTTGTTTTTTTTCAACCAGGAGTCTCTTTTCAACTCACCCCGTTCTTCTGGAGGAATTGCTTCTAATGCAGATGATCTTATTGAATTGACCTCCTACCGACCATGTAAAAATGCAGTGGGGGAGGATGTCCGCGTCAGTTTGGATGTAGCTGGTTCACAAGTTCGTGAGGTTCGTGAATCAGAAATATCTATCTAAACAAATCACAATAACAAACAGTTGGCAATGTTGATGTCACCATATAGCAGATTATACTTTTCAAGAATATGGTAACTTGCTTTCTATAAATTGCCTTTATGGCACTTCTGGTGGGTATAATCTGGACTGCATAGAATATTACATTTTGCTGCTGAGATTTTGTACAATACACTCTAACAATAATTGTATGGATTATCTAGATGTTCTGTGCAAGACTTGAGATGGACGAGATTGGTGGCCTTCTTAGAGTATTGTACTCCGTGCTCTCAGAGCAACTTTAGTTGGAAAACTTCTGTTGGGGAGAGTAATGATAGTACTGATTTTTTTTTTTTAATTTTTTATTTTTGCAGTGCATTAAAGAATGACATATAGGCCTGAGGTGCCCCAAAGGCAGTCCTCTGGCTGAGCTGTACTGTATATTTGACATGCACAATTTTTTAATATAGAGAACAGAAACGATAGCAGTTACATCCCTCTATGCCACATTTAGGAAGAGACATTCTACAAGAGGGTTAAGCATAGAGTGGAGTAACAGATTAACATTAGACTAGCCAAGCTTTAGGTATATGTTGTACAACATGCTATGAAACTGGCAGTGTCAGCATATTGATAAAGTAGGTTTGACAAATTAGTGATTTAAAGCTGGGTTACGGTATCACTGGGTGCAGATATAATGCAGCTATGCATGGTATGGCTCAAAAAGGAAAGTACCAGATTCAGATGCAGAGTATAACTATTAGGCATGTGCTTCAGGATAAGGTATAAAGAGTTCACTCTGGTTTGGAGGGCTCAGTGTGTGGCCGTCTGCTCGCTTAGAATCACAGTTCCAGCGGTGGCCGCAAGCCCTGCCATGCCGCGATGTCGTCAGCCAATTCCCTCTGTGGGGTAGTCGCGTGTGCCTTCCAGCAGGTCACGGTAAGCCGTTGTCGCGGTCCCCCTGCGCTTTCTGCATCTTTCACCCGTGTGGGCTTCTGCATACCGCGGCATCTGGGCTGCTAGTTGTTCGGTTTGTTGTTTAGCCCCGTGTTGGCTGAGGTGAGTGTCCAGGCGCTGCAGGCTGTGTTGGGGATGTTTGGTGCATAGGGTTTGTGATCGCTTGTGCCAGCCGCCATCCTCCGCCATCTTGGATGTACCTTGCTGCCTCATGGCGTTGGGAGGTAGTATTGGCCAGCTGCCTGTGCCACCCAGCGAGGACCGGGATAACCCCCGCCGGTCCAGAGGGGGGGGGGTTAGAGGTGAGTACGGTGAGGTTTCCGTCTGCGAGGTTACCAACCAGGAGAGCGGCCGCCTCTCCCTGGCTCGGTCGCAGCTAGGCCTCAGGTTGGAATCGTGGGGACCCGGTGAGTTGCGGGTACAAGATTAGTATTAAAACGTTTTCCTGGGTCTCCCCCACTCTGTAGTCACACTCCCAGCGGTGTGGGCGCGATGATTTGGGGTATATCCCCCGTTTTAGTGGCTGGCTTGCAGGAGCTATTGTGCAGCACGTCCACTCTGCTAGGAAGCTAGGCTCCGCCCCCTGATAGTACTGATTTTCTCAATTTCTGAACTGCATGACAATGGATTAAATGGACAAACAGCTGTCTCCACTTAAATTTGAATCATTTTGTATTTAAGTAAATTTAAAGAGAATTTAAAATCATAGGCCAACATTGCTGAATTGGAAAAATCTTTATATCAGCTAGGTTTTTGGGTTGCTCTAAAACCTCACTTTCAATTCCTGAAAATGCACACCTTACTGGTTACTAGTTCATACTTTACTGGTAGTTCTTTTCAGACTTAATGATAATGAATATTTTTATATTCTCTCTGAATTGTCATTTAATTGACTTTGACACTTGACTCAATAACCCCATCAATATAACTAATTATCTTAGAGGTCCACATTTTTTTATATTGTATTTCTTGTTAAATGAACACTCACAGTACCATAACCACTACAACCTGCTATAGTGGTTAAGGTGCCAGGAGTGCCCTGGCTTCATACCAAGAGAATCCAGTTAGCTCTACAGAGCAAAGCATAGCCATGTAGGACTATGTAAGACCATATAGCACATTCTCATGCCAACGAGTGGTCTCCTGTATCAGCTGTGCTGTACTCTAAAGAGAAATCTGGCTTACCCTGCTGGGGAGGACTAGATGCGGCCACGTGCATCCAGCAGGACCCAGGCAAGTTGCCAAACTATACTAAATCATAGTGATATCGTATGATGCAATTTACATTTAGTCCCCTCTATCCTGAAATGTATGTCCTGTCATGGTTCTAATTGGTTTCTTTCTTTCTGAATATGATTTTGGTAAGTTTTCTAGTTGTTCCTTTTATTTTGTAATTTTTTGCTACACTTACCTTAACCTCTGAGTCTAACATCTGATTCACTGCTAGCTAGGGTTAGGTGATTCCTAACAATACTTAGGAACACATCTGACACTGATTATTTAAGTAGCTATCGAGGAACTTTGATTGGTATGTTACTGGGACTTTCCTATTTTTTATGTCACTACAGTTTGTATTTCTCTAGTTAAACAATGATGGTGATAATTATATTAATTTTGAGAAAGGATCTTTATTGAGCTGGAACGTTGAGACAGGACAGGACTGGAACTGATGCCATTTGAACATGTTCCGTCCTTCCTATAGCTTAGATTTGGTGCTGTCATTTTTAACCTTTCTTGCCATAGACCAATTAATTATTTCTCCCACCCCAGCTTCTTGTATATTACTGATTTTGTTTTGGTTATTTTCTTATATTTGCCATCACACACCCTTTCTTTCATGCATTTGCCCATGCACAATTTTAATATGCATTTTTGTGTGAGATTCACTTGATCTCATTATACTTCTCTTTATTATACCTTACTACTTATTAAAACACCCATTAAAAAAAAAAAAAAAAACAACAACAGCAACATCGTACTTCGGCAAACTATTGTGGTGATGGTGTTTGGAGTGTTCTTTAAGGAGTTCAGTAAAAATATTTAAAAAGTGTAATTTTTATTTTATCATAATCTTCTTATCTATTATCAGAATATAAAATTCATGTCACTTTTTAGTGCAATAACTGCAAGATTACAGATAACCCAGGAGTTCACAACAAGCCCCTACCCACTGTATATATACACAATATCTCATCTAACAGTAAACTGGTGCAGTAGAATAGCACAAAAAGAGTAGAGGGTGTATCTTTGAATTTCGGGAAACTTTCAAGAGAATTGTATAATTTAGTATAATAAAATAAGTTTGGCAACTTTGCTATTTGGCTCTAGATTTTGCAATTCCATTGTCAGTTCTCAGCAGTACACAGTATGGGGATGTGCATCCATAGTCTTACAATCTGATTTTTTTTTTACCTGTAACTTGGTCAGCACAGCGGGATGTCAAAGCCCGCTATAGGAAAATTATTCTGATACAGTAATGCACACTCTTTATGACTAGAAATGTAATTACCTTTCAATTTTTACAGATTTCCTTCAAGGTTGGTGAAAATCACCGGTTGTGTAATATAAAAGTAAGCACCTTAATGTTGATGACCCAATATATATATTTTTTTTTTTTTACTGTATGGTATACATCTTTTAACCAGTAATCAAACAGACAAGGGCTGTGGGGCAGAAACAGACCAGAGCTGGGAGGGAGACACCCATGGTGGGGTGAGGGGACACAAGCAAACACAAAGCGGCTTAGGGGACACAGACAGACACAAAGGGGCTCAGAGGACACAAGCCGACACAAAGGGCTGAAGGGCCACAAGCAGGCACAGAAGAGCTGAGGGGACACAAAGAGAGGTTGGGTAAGGGACACACACTCTACATCAACTATACACACACAAACTGCATTTACTATACACACTGCATCCACTATATATACATACACACACACAGTGAATCTACTATACACACACACTGTGAATCTACTATACACACACACTGTGAATCTACTATACACACACCTTGTGAATCTACTGTACACACACACTGTGCATTCACTACACGCATTGCACCCAGTTCACACACTGCATCCACTACACAGACACTGTATGCACTACACACACAGCATAACATAATGGATATGGGCAGGCTTTGGTGGGTGTCATTTTTTGGGGGGATGCAACATTTCCTCCTTGGGCCCAGGCAGCACAATGTGTTGGGTCAGCCCTGATGGGGTGATATACTAAATAATCTCTAATCAATAGTTTGCCACTCAAGTCTCAGATAAGTTGTAGCTCATTGGTATTATTACATAGGGACCCTACATAATATGGCAGATGTTCTGTTTGTCATTGGTCTTTTTTCTCTGCTAATTACAGTGCTACGTTGATGGACCATATGGGACACCAACTCGTCATATCTTCACATCAGAACATGCTGTGCTGATTGGAGCAGGGATTGGAATCACACCATTTGCCTCCATATTGCAGAGCATCATGTACAGGTGCTTATTATAGAAATACTGATTGTACAACCAGGAAGATCTTAGAATACAGAGAAAGCCTAGGCATGTGATCATACTTTTCCAAACCTCTCCTTAATTATCTTTAACAGGATAGTCAGCAAAGACAGACTATCTCAGCCACTACTTTTAAACTGGCTGACCATTTTAGTTCCATAAGGCAGACAGCTGTTAAAAGTCATGTAGAGTAATATATTAATTTCAGTTATAATCTACTAGGCATTGGCACCAAGTGAATACACAGTTTTATCAATGGGCAGAAATACAGAACACAACAGACCTACAGATGGCATACATGCGTATTGCATGCATCTCCAACCACAGAGTGTTTTGCATATTTGCAGCAAGAAGCTAAAAGAGATAACACCAAGAACAGACAAAACGTCAATAGTTTGCCCTACACTTAGTCCCGTTCAAATATAAACTAAGGCCAGGGACTAATGAAAGTATTTAGAAAATTGGACAGATGGGCCGAATGGTTCTTATTTGCCATCACATTCTAAGTTTCTAAGTTGTAGCTCATGTGTATCATTACACAGGGACCCTATATAATATGGCATATCAGAGCGATCCTAACCTCAGCAGCAGTCTGAAACCAAAATGCAGACAGATCTCATGTGCAGAAGCAATACAGCAACCACAATCTAATGTTTTATCCTTCTTGTGGTATGTGAAACCAAATTATGTAGCGTTGTAGAGTTGCAGATATGAAAGCCAGAAAGATCTGATTATTTCAAAGTTAAATTTCCAGAAAAGTGAGGTTTGAACCTCTGTGAATGATGGCTATTGGTGTTGAAAGGGTCTAGTTAAAAGATAGGGAACTTTCGGCACCCCAGATATTGTGGACTACATCAGTGTTTCTCAACCTTTTACGGAGAAGTACCCCTGCAGGTTTAAAGAATATTCCTAAATACCCTGCCTCGAGAAAGTAATTTGTATTGATTTAAATTCCAAATAGACCATGTAGACTATTTTAAGTTAATCCCATATTGGAAAACAAGTTTGATTAACGCTAGCAAAATATATTTTTAAAACAAATATGCCATAATGTGAATATTGTGTATGAACTATAAATTTGAAGTATAAAAGTCACAAAATGAAAATATAATACACGCATAATAGTTACACACAAAGGACACTGAAACACACACACATTTACGCACAGAGGACACTGACACACACAATTACACATAGAGGACACTGACACACACAGTTACACATAGAGGACACTGACACACACACACAGTTACACACAGAGGACAAAGACACACACATAATATATTAAAATAATTCAATTATTTTGCTTTATTTAAGACAGCAGGATGATTGATTTTCAAATGAAGCCTCTTTATAGCATCCTCAGTATGTATGTTGTAAATATAACTAATAGATTTTTTTTAAGACAATTTTTTTAGCCATTTGTAAACACTACAGAAGAAAAAGAACAATAGTACCACAGAGTATAACAGGGCATGCTAGAACCCACAAAATTCCAGAGCAGATTTACACATTTTGGAAC